>JAMXBB010000006.1:27030252-27397900 GCA_024138015.1 Lumnitzera littorea
CATTGAAGTATGCAAAAATGGGATATCCGCTGTTTATTTTGCGTATAAAACAATTGCATATCACTGACAGATTAGAATAGTAATATAAAAAGGTAAATACATGCGTATAAAATAATGGCGTATCACTGACAGATTAGAATAGTAATATAAAAAGATAAATACACATACATGTATTTACCTCTATAAGTATCTTGGGAGACGTCCTGTATGAAAATCAAATTAGGAGATGTCCTGTATGAAAATCAAATTATTAAGTCTTCCATCCTGTAAGCGACTAGAGCAAACATAACAAGGAAGAAAAAAATAAAATAAAATAAAGTTAGTCTCTGAAATTTAAGTGAATTTTATTAACCAGTTGAATTGAGCTTTCTCCTTTTATTGAGAGCCTTGTCCCCTTTAGGGATTTTCCTCCCTACCATGTCACGTAGTTTTTCTCAATAATATTGTGGTCTCTGGATTTGTTGAGAATTGAGATTGGGTTGTCATCAGGCTTGAATTCTTGAGTGTTCGGATTTGATTCACAGTCACAAGTATTTTTAAAAATACATCAGAGTATGGTACGATATAATCGTTCTAATATTTAAGTTAGATTAATGAAAACACAACAATATAACAAGTGCATGAATGAAAATAATCACACTTGGGAGCATTATCCCTTATTTATAGGTGATGAGGTAGAGATTCTTTAAGAAAGATATAGGTAATCATATTTAAGATTGAATCTTCTCAAATAGAAAAATATGTCTAATCGAATAAATACGCATCTTCTAAAAGTTAAAGTACATCTTTATGAGGATTTGCCTTAGATAAGAGTGACTTCATATCTAATCTGATCTAGTTGGGGAGCTGTAGTTGACATAAACATGGAAGAGCTTCCCTCAATAGGATAACCCTAGGTTAGAGATAGCTAGACCTGGGACTAAGCTTGAACCGACTTGGAGTTGTTGGGTCGCAGTCTCAATTTTATGTTGAACTTTGATTGACCTACCTAAGATTGGTTCACAAGCCCCATGAACTGCATATCAAGGAATTTTTTTTTTTCAGGTTGCAATATATATATATGTATATATATATATGTTATATCTATAATATATACAATATATATAATATGTTAATATGTATAATATATGTCATGCTCTAAAGAGGTCGAGTCGCAACAATCTCATTGTGTGAACTATTTTAAAATAGAAAGTAACTTTATAGCTGTTACCGAGACCTAGTCTACACCAGGTATATTCGATACAACCGATTTGAAATATCCAAGTTGATACTGTTTAATATAAACATGTGGAATAATCTTTTTAAATAATTGTTAAAACAAACTTATAGTTTGACTTTTTAGAAAAACAGTTGTAAAACCCATAGGTAGATGTTACTTAGCATACGGACTAAATTATTAAAAACTATCAGGCCACCTAAAGAGACTCATGTAGTTTTCTTAAAAGTTAGAAAAAGATCAATAAAAAGAACAAAAATCCAACCAATGCTACTTAATCCTCACTCTTAGCTGCATTTATTAAAATTCTGGTTTTTGGGTGCTATGCTGGTAAATCCACTTTGGACTTGCAAAACATATTATAGAAGAATAAGCGATAACTTGCTCAGTAAGTATGATAGATATAAAAGTATGTATTAACATAAAAAAACCAGGTTTTTCGATCAAATTAGTTAAATGCAATGCCATTACATGATGTTATTCAATCTATCTTAAGATTAAAGAAATTGCGCCCATTTTAATTTAGGTTGAGAAGTTTTTCATTGCATGCATAAATCGGAACCAAATTGGAGCTTGTGCAATAGAGGCACCCTTTACCTGGTGCTACCTTCAAACTATTGTTCCTAACATTGCTATGACCTCCTCTTTTATTACTTAATTTAACTAAGGGTAAGGAGATGATTATTTCAACTATCTTCATTTAAGGGTCTGCATTTAGCTTGAGAACTCTAGCTATTCTCCTAATGAGTTGCAATGTATGTCATGTTAGAGATTAGGTTGAGTTTAAGTTATATTGTTTTTAAGGTGATAAAACAATTTCAGATAGTTCAATCAAAGTAGTAATCATAAATCAAAAGATACATAGATTTTAGCACTTACAATAGCAATACAATATTCAAGCATATATGCTACATACGTATGGTTAACTAATCTTACAACTACGAGCAAATATATACTAAAGCTTCTAAATATTCTAAAATAATACTTTAAAATGCAGTAAATCATTGATCTTAAGGAAAGTAGGTTAGTCCACTGTAGTAGAATTTTGTAGGCTAGCAGAGGATCCCCCACGATTTGCATTAGAAGGGCCGGTAGCATTTATAGAGGTATAGATGTAACTACGCTTGTCACTAGCTATAGGGTGACTAATTAAGGAACTCCACAAAATAGCCTTATAACTTCAGGATAAGGGGTGCACTTATCAGAAAGATACTCTAGAGGCTTAGGGATTGAGGTATCATTAGCTAAAGAAGAACCTGAGCAATCTACGTATGCTTGCTGGTCGAACTTGTTCTTATTAGTGATCCCTAGATATTTAATCTAATTTAGTACTTTAGTCTCTACGTAAATTATGAAATATTGCTAATTCACTTGTCTTTATAAGAATTAAGTTGATTAGTTATTAGTTTATAGATAATCTTATACTTTGAGTGTTAAAAGTTTAGAATAGTGTTGTAAGCATATTTTACCTTTAGTGCCTTCTTAGCTACGTTTTGAGTCAAAAGCACTCTTGGAGTTTTTAGATAGAAAAGCTTTTAAGCCACTCTCTAAACTATATTGGGGTTAAGGTTGATAACAAGACTAACCTTTGAACCAACATTTAAGTTTGATAAATACTCAAGACTTCTCATGGAATACCCTCCAAAGCAATTTATGAGTGCTTACATTTACATATTCTCATTAAAAATTTCCTTTGAGTTACATTCCGAGTCAACCACTAAGTTTACTCCATTTAAAGTTTCCAAATAAGATACCTTCTGAAATCTCCTCTGAGTCTAACTAACTTTCAAGTTCTTGAGAATAAATCCTCTGATTTAATCTACTATATTCCCCTTATTTAAAATTCTCATGAGAATTCCCACTGACTTAACTTCTAAGTATGGACTTATTAAGATTTTTACTTTATAAACCCTTTAAGTTATTCTCTGACTTTACTCAAACTACTTATAACTATTAGATTTACTCGCTCTTCTCCTCAATTCCAACTATAAAAAGCACATCAATAGTATTTGCAATATTAAAATACTCCGTTACTATACAAAAGTTTCTTTTAATATGTTACGCCCTGAAGTCGCGAAGTCGCAAAGTTGCAACAGTCCTGCTGTGTAAACCATTCTATGATAGTAACTGGTCTCACAGTGCCTACCATAGAGATAATCTACACAAGGCATCGACGACTCCTCGCTTTGAAGTAAACAGTTCGAATAATAATTATACTACAATTATGATAATTATCACAAATTTATATTAAACATAGTTAATTATAAATAAGTCCATAGAACTTCCCAGGAAGTTTTACATAATCACCACAGTTTACTAATTTACAGAATAACTATCAGTCTTTAACACTTAACTACAAGGTCGGTCTAGTTACACATTATGCTAAATAATTTGATCCTCACACCCCTAGCTTCAAAAGGACTAACCTCTGGATAATTGTAGGGCGGCATGATAATTGTAGGGCGGCATAATACTTGTAGTGATCACAAATCAGAACCTGTAAAAGGATCTATAAGGGTATGAGCAACTACAGCTCAGTAAGTTGAATTGGAGACTCATGAATGCATACAAGCACAAACAGTGTTATCAAACAATTATTTTCATGCAATGCAACAATCAAGTGTCATCGCACAACGTAGTTCGGTCCGTTGTGAAATCAGAGAAATTTCACCCGCTTCAATCCAGGTTGAGGAGTTCCATGTTATGCAGCAGCTCACAACCAAACCCAAGCTTGTGCAATGGAGACCTCGCTCCTCCCGCAACTACCTTCGAACCATTGACTTCACCCTCGCCACGACCTCCTCTCCTGTCACTTAGTTCGACTGAGGATGAAAAAGGGACCATTTTGCAATCCTGCGCTATCCCTTTCGAAGGGGTCGGTATTTGGTTGGAGAGTCTTATGATCCCCTAACGGGTTGCAATGCATGACATTTTCGGTTATTGGGGTCGACTAAGATTAAATTCCGGTTAAGGTGTTCAAACAAGTTCATATCAATTCAATCAGTCACAAAATCATTCACAGTACAAATTCCAGCACGAATTCAAATACATCAAGCACATGCGCAAACTATTTACAATCACAATCATATACAAGCTTAAGTCTCTGAGTACTACAAAACTAGTACTCTATTACAATAAGCAATAACCCAACTTACTTGAATTTGCTCGATCGCTCGATCCTCTAGTTGCGAGCTAATTTGTTTCTGAGTGTCCTATAATACAAATAGGTTCTTTTAGTACTTATATTTTATGGATTCTTATTCTAATTCATAATGTAACTCATTTTCCTCATGTATACCTATAACGTATTAATAATTCGTTGTATTCTATTTCGGGGTTCGGCTCCTAAACTAGATTCTAGTTTTAATTCCTAAGTCGTAATTAGGCTCGAATCCCAATGTGACATTAATCACATTACGCTCGGGTACTCAAATATCCTATTGGGCCGTAATTTTGGTATTCTAAACTATTTAGTACACGCTAACCCTAATTGTGGTATCGGATTTATTCCCGATATGTAAAAATCTTATATTTTGAGATATTTACTTAAAATTAAATATTATTTCAAATTTATTATTTTTCTGATTTCAATTATAATATTATCTAAATAACCTTATTTTTGTAGATTTATTAATTTACATTTTTACATATTACTAATTTTTTATATTACTTACCTAATTTCCCTAATTAACCATACTTAGTACCTAAAGGCTAGGATTAGGGTTCCACTGCAGAGATTAACTTTCCTAAACATATAATTAATATCCCAATCAGTAATTAACATCCTAATCACCTAATTAATCCTAAATCACCCAATTTTACCATCATTTTAGGGCTAAAAATTAACTTAAAAATTTCAAAAATTAATTTTAAAAAAATGGCTTCATAGCACTGTTCTACATCATATGAGCATCCTACAGAAAAATTTTGAGCTCCAAACTACATCCCTAAGTCTATTTATTTTCCGGTTTAATTATGCTCGGTTTTGAACAATTTGTTAAGGACCCTATATTTCCAGACATAATTAAACTAAATCAATATTTTTCCCTAAATCTACATACAAATAAACCTCAGAATAACAAGTTTCATAATTTTCTAGGCAAAATAAATAATTTTACAAAATTATACAAAAATCAGGTGAATAAATGACTAACTAGTTCGAAGCTTTTTGGCCATCCAAACCCGGTCCAATGTTGTCGGCCGGTCCAGGCGGTGGTTCTAGTGTAGGGTGGTGGTGGTGGTTCGGTTCCGTTGGTTCACTTACCTAATCTACACAGTTTTTTTTTTTTATTTTCTGGATTTTCTCTCGATTTTTTCAGTGTTTTGATTTTTCTCAGATCCCAATCTGGCCAAATGACTTCTAAATTTTTTTTCCTTATTTATAGACAATTGTAGTAATTAATGTGCATTAATTTGATAGGATTTTGCCCAATTTCCTTGATTTTTGGCTTTTTGTTTGTCCAATTCTTATTGGTTATTTTTTTTTTCTGTCCACGACCTGATCTTGTTGCAGCTTATCTTCCTTTGATTTTTTCTGATTTTTCCATAATTATTTTATATTTTTCTTTAATTATTTGCTTAGTTTTTGGCCAATTTCAGTAATTACGCGTATTTTTATCTACACGTAAATACATGTGGGGTACACGTGAACATTCCTAAATATTATTTTGGTCATTCTAAAATTTTTAGTATACATATAATTTATTTCTAGTAATTTATTAGTTATTATATTACACTTTTCGCCTTTTCGGTAATTAGCAGTTATTATGCTTAAAATTTGAAAATTTTATAGTCTCCTATTTTACTACTTATTTTCTTAAATTTAAGTTTACAGGGTCATTTTTACTAGTATTTTGCTGAATAGTTTATAATTTGGGTTTGATCGGATCCCTTAGCCGATCGTCTTAAACCTTGGGTTTTAAGCTCAAACCTACGGTTACTTGACTTGGTTTTAGGGTTTACATAATACCCTTATTCTCTCCTACTCATAAGATCCCATACTATGATATTTACCGTATAAGGCACAAATTCATAGAATTCATAACTCTTATCCTCAAAGTTCAACCTAACACCATCAATCTACATTAATTTACACCCCAAATCAATGTGGTATAGAATCAAAATGAGGCTTTTTAAAATCTTTCATAAATTTTTTTGAAAATTTTGATTTAGCAATAATTTATGGGCTTAAAAACTAAGGAAAATATAGAAAATAGCTCTGATGGAAAACTTTACGTAGCATTATAATATCATAATAGATAAGTTGTAGAAAAATTTAGAACTCGAAATTACGTTAGTAAGGTATTTTAAAACAATATCAAAATCTGTCTAGGTTTAATAATTTCTTAGGGATGTAATATATAGCTACTAAATTTTAATAAGACAATATTTTTCTTAGATTCTATATGTAAAAATACATTGGAAAACCTGGTTTCATAATTTTTGCAATTCGTTTAGTATTTTTAGTGAATTTTGTATAAAAACAAGGAAATCGAATACTTATTGAATTCCACACTTTTAGTCACCATGAATTTTCCAAAAATTATAATTGATCAAAGTAAAGAACTGAAGTGGTTCGAGTGGTTTTACAATTAAGAGAAGAAGTTGTTGAATTTTTGTATGCTTCATACATATGTTATTTCTCTACTCTTCATTTATCTTAAGGCTAGGTGTCGTGAAGCTATTAATCACTCCCGCTACTAAATTCCCTAGGTTTGCCATGCCTATTACTTTTAAAGAATTAGCCATGTGTCTTGTTTTATTAAATTTGTATTGATTTATTTAGTTTTAGTTAATACATAATATATATAATTATGGATAATAAATATGTACATAATTAAATATATTGAATATATATATGTACTTCTAAATATTATTTAATGTCATTTTATTAATTTTAATTCGCATATAAATCCTCCTTTAAGGTTTTGCTAACTATGGACACTGATTTTGTGCACTTTCATTGATTATAGACTAATATATATAATTTATTTATTTTAAGTATATTACTAATATTTTATTATATTTTTCAATATTCATACCCTTGGGATTCCTTGTCTAATATTCCTAGCCCGCATGTAAAGTTTCAGCTCTATTAGGTTATTTTAGGCACACTTTAAATCAATCGTGCGAAATTTAGTCGCTAAAGTATGGGCATACATGATAATTATATTGGATGAATATACATGCCCTAGCAATATTATTTCATATCATGCCATAAATTGTTTCTCCATGCAATTTATCTATAAGGCCTTGTTAATTATTGGAACTCATCTTATGTGCTTCTTATAAATCACAAATATTATACTTAAGAATTAACTTTTTAGCTATTTTATAATTTTGTTAATGTATTTGTGAAATCCAAACTTATGAAGATCATTTTCTTATTACACATATATTTGGATAATCATTACTATCTTTTATTATATATATTTTTATCCAAGTCATAGTATATTAGCTTAAACATTCTACTTTCTAGAATGCCTTAAAACTAAATATCCGAAACCTAATTACTATAGTATAGGTCCCATGATTATCCTATATCTAAGTATTAAATCCTAAATTCATATTTTACAAGGTCTCACAATATATATAATATGTATGATATATATAGTCTAATATGTTAATGTGTATAATATACTATATATGTTAATGTTTATAATATGTATAAAAATATATGTTAATATGATATATACATGTAATATAAATATATGTGTTTGTATAATATATATGGAATATTATATAAATGTAAAATGCCTAAAAAAAAAAATAAATTCCAGTTCAAGTAAGTTAGGGGCTTAAATCGATGGGTCTTTTGTTAGCAGGCTAGATTCGGAATTAGGCCTTTCCTTAGGTCTAGAGATAACACTGGGAGAAGTGCGTAGTTCAGTGATAAAGATCAAAGATATCTTAGAAAAAGCTAGATTGAGCTACATGGGCTAAGTCTATGAGAACTTAAAAGAGCTGTAAAGAAGAGCGATGCATATAAGGTCTCAACCCAAGGTCAAGTTGAGGGTGATGTGCAAGTCAGCTTGCTTAAATGTAGTGTAGGATTCTAAACTAGGTAAGTGCCATAACCTTGGCTTGAAGGCAAGTCAAGTGAGCCCCTAAGATCACCCTAGTATCAGGTTAGGTCAACTTAGGTAGGTCAAGCCAACATTAATTTAGGTTTTCTTTTATAGTTTAAGAGAAATATTGAGCCTAAGAGCCTAAACCCAAAATCATCAATGAATAGTTGTCATACTTAAATTGAAGGTTTATTTGAAAATGCAAAGAGGTCATGGGTAAAGAGATGAAGTCAAGTCAAAATGAACATCGACTAAGGATCAATTAGTTTATTATATATTATTTCTAACTTAAGTGCAATAATGAAAATGTCAATCTTAGTAGAGCTAACTTATAAATATCATCACTATTAGTTTTATTAAATATTCTAATAACTTTAGATACAAATGCACTAATTTTGGAACATTTCTACTATTGTTTCCCATAATAAGTTTTTTCCCCACTGAAACATATAAGGAGTTAGAATGATGACTTCAAATTAGCAATTCTTCTAGAAAAGATTTCACACCAACTAAAATAATTGCACATAAACAAATACAACGTTGCCATGAAGTTGTCCCACATCACTAGATTGCTTTGAGGAATATATAAAACTATAAGGATAAATAAAAAATTAGTCGATAATATACCCATATTGTGTGTATATATATAAAAATATCAAATGTATAAAATATATAATTGAATAATAGTGATGCATGCACTTGTAAACTTTGTAATAAAAAACAAATAATAATTAGAATAGTAATTATATCTCTCAATGTATCAACTTACTTTAGTAGGTCATCTTTATTAAGAAATCAAAAGATTTGAGACAAGAAATATGATATAAGTGTGAGACAGAGAAGGAGAATAATTTTGTAAAATTCCCTATTAATTAGAAATATTTGAGATGATAAATGTAATATAAATAGGAGATAGAAAGAGTATGATTTTGTAAAATTATCCATTTACTCTTGATATTATTAAGTTAGATTATTGTAGTATATAATTTAATATTTTGTGTCAATATATTTTAAGGATAATCAATTGAAATGTAAAAAGAAGACCAAAAGCTTATTGAAGATTAAATAATACAGATGAAATACTTTTAAGTCCCACATTGGTTAAATGTAAGAATAATACAATATATCAAGTCAATTAAAAAGGGTTTTCAATACATAGAAGATGTAGGGCATTGTAAATAAGTCTTGAATGAGATTTCAATAATTTAAGATTTATTTAAAGGTGATTTTTCTTTAGATATACCACTTTTGAAAACTTTTAAATCTACGTGGGTCTTTCAACTTTTTCAAAAGTCAACACTTGTTATCTTTGAAATATGTGTGGATCTTATTTTCAAAAGTTAACACTTGTTATCTTTGAAATATGTGTAGGCATATTCCTTTTTCCTAACTAGTTTGCTTTTTCAAAAGT
Organism: Lumnitzera littorea; assembly: GCA_024138015.1. NCBI lineage: Eukaryota > Viridiplantae > Streptophyta > Magnoliopsida > Myrtales > Combretaceae > Lumnitzera > Lumnitzera littorea. Next base: position 27,039,947 of record JAMXBB010000006.1, read on the forward strand.
CAACACTTGTTATCCTTGAAATATGTGTAGGCCATATTCCTTTTTCCTAACTAGTTTGCCGTGTATGAAATAAACTTATCTAAACTTATATAGACGCTTATATTCCAATCTATCTATATATTTAATTGATTAAATTAACTAAATAAAAAAAAAACTGAAAAGGCTTACGGTATCATAAATATATTATAAATTTAATTAAATTAACTAGAGAATTGTCTATGTAAGTATTTATATAAGCCTACATTATACGTGACAACATAATTAGAAAAAAAAAAAATGAAGCCTAAGTTTTTTGTATGGTAATAAATACCAACTTTTGAAAAAACTAGAGATCTACGTGATAATATAAGTTTTTAGGGAGATTTGCACAATTTATATATAACTATTAATGGATTTAAACCTTTAAGCCTCGTAGAATTGAGCGGTTGCCTCAGGAAATTAGTCTAACTTACCTAATTCTCGATGTGGCACTGATATAATAAATGTCTAACTTTATGCTCAACTTGACCTAGTCTTACTTTCAGTATCATTACAACTAGAGCTGGATAAAAAAACCGCAAATCATGAATTGAACTGAAAAATAGGTTTTTTATGAATTGTTTGTTTTACGGTTTAGTTCGACTATATATAAAGGGTTCGTGGTTTGATTTGGGAAAGTAAATGGAACTGAATCAAATCAAACCAAAAAATAGGTTTTTTTTTATGAACCGTTTAGTTTACAATTTGATTCGATTATATATAAATGGTTTGTTATTCGGTTTGGAGAAGCAAATCGAACCGAGCTATTTATTTGAACAAAAAATTCAAGTAATTTTTTTGTAGTTTTTTTTTCTATCAATCTTTATGGATTTCACCAAATTTTTCATATATTTTTTTTCTTATTTTATTTCTAGGTCAATTATTAAGATCAAGTTTAGTCAATTCCATCCGAAATTTTACATTTAGAAATTTTCTTTTTCTAAATTATCTTGTTCTTATATATTTTCAAATTAAAGGTCTAATTAAGGTGCTCTTTACGTGTCTCTTATCCCTTTTATAGGCTTTGGTATATCTCTTTTATTTTCATTGTATCGTTTTTGGATGGACAGATTTACTTCTCTTTCCTCATTGTTGTTCATTAGAACATAATCTCTTATCTTTGTTCAATCAAGTTGGGTTTAATAAGATCTTCTATAACTATTTGCTAAATATCATTATATATGATAAATATATCAAAGTTTAATGGAAAATAAAATATATTATTGGGGATAATAATGTTTATCGAAAATTTAATATAAACGCTTGAAACTATAGTTCGAACTAAATCAAATCTATTTTAATTGGATTCAAAAAATTTATGAATAGTTAGGTTCGATTGAAAAAAATGAGGTGTTATATTAAGTTCGGTTCGATAAAAGAGGACAAAAACATACTAAACAAACTGTGCACATCCTTAATTCCAACCTAGTTGAATCTGGCAGTTGGATCCTCCTAATCGAACAATACTTGTTTCACTTGCCTATTTCAAAATTTCTTCTCCTTTTCTCATTTTTCCTACCCAATGGGAGGAGATCCTTTCCTTTTCTATCATCACGTTTTCTTTGCGGCAAGCTTTGTCAAGTTTCTGTGCAAACAACGGGTGGTTGTCTTTATTCAACCATTTATGGGAAGGGGCACTAGCTAATGATTTTTCAAAGGATGGTTAGTTAATGAGAAATGGGTTTGTAATGGTGCCTGCAGTCAATCTACTTCTAGAAGAATTGTAATCAATATGCAGCCCTAACCCTGTTCGTTTGCTTTACTGCTATATTCTCTTGCTGAGATGTTAAAATAAATCTTTACCAATCGAATGTCCTTTGCTTTAATCCATGAACATGATGTTGAACCTGATAATGTTCATATAAAAACATATAACTGGGGGGTTGCCAATGAACATACATTGGGCCATAATTCCGGCATATAAGCTTTCCTTTATTTTTCTCAATTTTAGTTTTCCTTTTTTTTTTTCCCCCGACCAAGAAGTCTTGTTTGGCCAGATTTTCTACCGCTTTATAGATGCCCTTCGTAGCTTTCTTTACTATCTATTTTCGGAAGACATCAATCGGTTAACAGATTTATCTTTTTCTTTTCTAATATGTATAAAAAAGCTTTCCATACGTTTATTAAGGGTTGAAGAAGAAAATTTTATGCGTTTTATGTCACTGTTTCTTCATAAAATAGATAATTGTTGTAGTATGAAAAAGGTTGTTTTTAAATTGACTTCTCAATTAGTATTTCAGAACTACTCGAGAGTGAAACCAATTTTTAAAAAATGGTAAATTGAAAATACACCTCTTATTTTTATTTGATGTGCAATTAGCACTTTTATTATTAAAATTGTGTGCTTAACCTCCCAAATCTTTAAAAAACATGCATTTAAATCCCCAAAAATAGTCAAAATGTACAATTTCAAAAGATTTTGGGTCTAAATGTATGTTTTTAAAGATAAAGGGGACCAAGTTCATATCTAACAAACATTGTTACGCCTCAAAGCGGTGGAGTCACAATAATACCGCCATATAAATTAACATATGATAGTAAATGATCCAACGGTCTTTATAATAGATACGATTTATATAAGGCATCTACAATTTTTCGCTTTGAAGTAAATGACTTATTCAAAATTAAAGACAAAATTTATAAATATAACTAAAAACTTTAAGTAGTATTTATATAAAGATACTTATATTGTCTTATAATTCCAAGAAATATTTACATACCATATTAGTTTGATAAGTAAAGTATTATAAGATTAGTATATAAACCTAAGAGTATTAATAAAACACTAAAGGATTCGATTGTTTAGTCAGTTGATTTTCACTCCCCCAAGGCACTTCCAAAGGAGATTAACCTTAGGATAGTTATATTGCGGCATCTCAATTGGTGTAAGAAAATCTATAAGTATATGGGTAAATAATAACTCAGTAAGTTAGGATGGAGACTTAATAATATATAACAAATATAAACAAGGTTTCAAACAATTAATTATATGTAATGTAACACATAAATATCATCACACAACGTAGTCTGATTTATTGTGAAATCAGAGTAATTTCACCCATTCTAATCCAAGTTAAAGAGTTTTTATGTTTATGCAACAGCTTATAACCAAACCCATATTTGTGCAATGGAGACACTGCTCATCTCATGACTATCTTTCATACTATTGCCCTCATCCTTGTTGTAACCATCTCTCTTGTCACTTAATTTGATTAAGAATGAAGAAAAGATTATTATCTTATCCAACAGTATCTTTTTCAAAGGTGTCGATATATGGTTAAAGAATTCTAACTATCCCTTAAAAGGTTGCTATGCATATCTAATTGAGGTATTTAGGTCGTTTATAATTAAGTTCAATTGAGGTAACCAAACAATCTCACATCACTTAATTCATAACAATCTACCAAAATAAAACATCAATTTTCAACAAGTGATCAGAGAAATACATGCACATGCACATGCACATATAACTACTTATAAACACAATTACATACAACCCTAAGCTTTCAAGTGCTTTAATATAGTACTCCAAAATACAACGATATATTGAACCCAACTTATTTAAAATCCTCAGTTCGCTCACCTGATTAGACGTAGGTCAACTTGTCTCCTTATGTCCTATAATATAAGTATTCTTTTAGTATTTAATATCCCTATGATATATAAGTTTTAAATTATGACTTGATTCGATTTTCCAAATATACATATATATATATATATATACATTACTTATTAAAGATATTTTTTTAAGCTAGTTTCTAAAATAGTTTCTGAATCCGGTTTTGATTTAGGTTCTAATTTAATTTCCATTACGGGTGTTATATGTGAATCCTATACACTCATTCAGAACCATAATATGAAATTAATCATATTATACTTGAGTATCCTAAATATTACTTTTGGCCCCTAACTAGTATTTTAGTACGTATGATACACCATGACCTTAATTTAACTACCGAAATTACTCCTAATGCGAGAAAAATTTACTTTTTTTAATATAATCCACTAAATTTAAGTTTCTTATAAGATCTATTACATATTAATATTATTATTATATTATCAATTTTAACATAATATTTTCTATTTATTACAAATCTAATTTTACATATTATCAATTTACACATATTTACTACATAATACACATAATAATCATATCTAACACTCTAAATATTACAATTATCATACTACATCAGATATTAACATATTAAAATACCTTATTATACAGTAAATCAATAATTATCCATTTAGTTACTAAATTAGCTCAAAATCACCTATTTTATATATCATTTTAAGGTTTAAAAATTATTTAAAACTTTTGAAAATTCATTTTTTAAAAATTTCTTCATAGCACTATTCTATATCCTCTAAATAGCTATACAAAATTTTTGAGCTCAAAACTACATTATTAAGGATATTTATTTCTAAATTGAAATAAGCTCAAGTTTATAAAATTTCTTAAGCACTATATTTTTTTAGATATAAATTCATCAAACTAATATTTTTTGCTAAATCTATATACATAAAAACCTTAGATTACCAAATTTCATAATTTTCTAAAAACATTTAATTTTTTTACAAAATTAAATAAAATCGGATTAGAGATCAAACTCATTTGTTCAATTGGCTTTTGGCCAACAGTGGTGGCTCCAAGTGTGTCGGTAGTAAGGGGCGGTGGGGGTAGGGTGTGGTGGTGGTGGCCGTTAGTTTCCAAGTGACCATTGGTTGTAAGTTCTCTCTTTAAGCCTTAATTGCACTAAGTTTGCTATTTTTTTTGTAACAATCCTCGACTCTCTTTTTCTGTTTTCTCTTTATTTTTCTTAGACTCCCATTAAATCAAAATGAGTTCCAAATGGGGATTTATGCTTATATAGAGTTGTTTGGTATTTTTTTTTTCTTTTGCTTTTTATTGACATTTGGCCCTTATCTCTTCTTTTTTGGCTTTCTAATTGGTCTAATGTGATTGGCTAATTATTTCTTCTTAATCCCCAACTTGCCATGACCTTAATCTAGACAATTCGTTGCTTTTTCTGATTTTTCTTGATTTTTATTTGATTAGTTTTGTAATTTTCTTTAATTATTTCGTATTAATTTAATATATTTCAAGCATTTTAAGTAATTTCGAGTATTTTTATCTACACTTAAATACATATTTAGTATAAGTAAATAGTCTTAAATATTATTTATACTATTTTATAATTTTTAGTATGCATATGATTTATTTCTATCATTTTGTTAGTTATTGGAACTCGTTTTATACATTTTCAATAAATAATAGGTAATATGCTTATAATTCAATATTATAATATTCTATTATTTTATTACTTATTTCTCTAAATTCAAACTCACAAGGTCACCTTTACCAATATTCTTAACTTTGTTGTAAAATTTAAGCTCGATTAAACACTTTATCCGATTGCTTTAAACTTTATGTATCGATTCCAAACTTCTAGTTGCAAGCCTTACATTTCTACCCCCCTTTGAAAATATTTTGTTCTCGAAACTTCTGTACGTCTACTTTTTACTTAATTAACCAAAATAATAATCAACATACTTTTACTAACCGAAAAGTTAGAAAAGCAATTGTACTACTTTATTATTGCTGCTTTTGGCTCTCAAGTAATTTCTAGGTTTGGAATTTCGTCTCATTGTACTTTCACGTATTCCATATCTTGATTCCTTTACTTCTAAACTTGATTATTCAATGTTTTTATGGGCTGCTTCATCACTTGGAAATCCCTCTTTAATTCTACTAGTTTTATCTCCATAATTGCATTCAAGTTCTTAACATTGAAACATGGAATATATCATAGTAGCTTGACAAACTTGGAGGTAAGCTATTATGTATGACACATTACAAACCTTCTCCAGTACTTCAAATGGACCAATATATCGTAGGCTCAACTTTCCTTACTATGTCGGTCCTTTTAATAGACTTATCTTAACATAAACATGATCTTCAATTTTAAATTCCAATGGCCTTCTCTTCAAATCTGCCTAACTCTTATAGTGGTCTTAAGCTTCCTTCATTCATTGTCATACAATCTTAACATTCTCATTTGTTTGGTTGATTATGTCGGGTCCAATCATTGCATATCCCCCATGGTCCTAATAAAGTGGCAATTTATACTTTTGTTCGTATAATGCTTCATAAGGTGCTATTTGTGTAACTATTATTATAAGTAAACTCTATTGATAGAAAATATCTATCCTAATCACCTCCAAAATCCAATATATAAGCCCGTAACATATCTTCTAGGGTTTGAACTGTTTGCTTAGATTGTCCATCTATTTGCAGGTGATAAGCTATACTAAATTGTAACTTTGTACCTAAAGCTGTATATAAACTTTACCAAAATTTGTATACAAATCGATTATCTCGATCAAAAACAATACTTTCAAGCACACCATGTAATCTTACTATCTCTTAGATATACAACTTAGCCATCTTATTTCCTCCCAGGTGCATGATATAACCCATATTGTATGCTTAATCTAACATTTCCTTCTTTATGTCGAGATCTTGTAGCACACATATCCTTCCTCTAAATTTTAGTATGAGTCTTTCATCTACTTTGAAATAAAAAATATTTCCTTCACTCAAATTCTCTTTCATTTCTATCATATATTTATCTTCCTCTTGCTTTTGTTTAATTCTTTTCAATAAAGTAGGTTGCAGTTCTAAATTCATTATCTAATTATTAAGCTCACACTAATCAAACCTAACTTTCAAATTTTCAAATTTACACACCAACTCATGTTGGGTAGTTAATAGTAATGCAACTTGTTCATAATTCTTTTGACTCAAAGCATTTGCCACCAGATTAGCTTTTCCAAGGTGATAATTTATATTCAAATCATAATCCTTAATTAGTTTCAACCATTGCCTTTGTCTTGAGTTCAACTCTTTTTGAGTAAAAAAATATTTCAAACTCTTGTAATCAGTGTATATTTCACATCGTTGTCTATATAGATAGTCTCCAAATCTTTAAAGCAAACACTACAGCTACTAACTCCAAATTATGGGTTGGATAATTCCTTTCATATGACCCTAATTGTCTTGATGGATATGCAACAACTTTTCTATGCTACATTAATACACAACCTAATCCATTTCGAGAAGCATCACTATACACACTATAGGGTTTATTTGGATTAGGTAATATTAATATCGATGCTATAACCAATTGTTTCTTTAACTCCTGAAAACTCAACTCACATTCCTCACCCCATTCAAATTTTACATCTTTTTGGGTCAATTGAGTCAATGGTCTAGTAGTTTTAACGAAATCCTTACTAAATTGTTGGTAATATCCAATCATACCTAGAAAACTCCTCATCTCCAAAACAGTGGTTGGTTGCTTTTAATCCATTATTGCTTTCACCTTGTCAGGTTCTACAGAAATTCCTTCACCAAATACAATGTGATCTAGAAAAGAAATTTTATTCAACCAGAAATCACATTTACTTAACTTGCCATACAACTTATTTTCCTTTAGCTTTTGTAATGCCAATTGTAAATACTTTACATGCTTCTCCTTGGTTTTCGAATATATCAAAATATCATCAATAAACACCATAACAAATTTATCCAAATATGGTTGATATATGCGATTTATCAAATCCATGAACATAATTGCGGCATTAGTGAAACCGAAAGGCATCGCCAAAAATTTATAATGACCATATTGTGTTCTAAATACAATTTTAGGCATATCCCATAGGTTAACTCATAATTGATGATATTCCAATTTCAAGTCAATTCTAGAAAATATAGTTGCATTTTATGGTTGGTCAAACAAATCATCAATGTAATGTAACGGATACCTATTCTTAATGGTAACCTTATTTATTTCTCGGTAATCTATGCATAATCTCATGGTACCATCTTTCTCCTTCACATAAAATACTGATGCTCCCCATGGTGAAACACTCAAACGAATAAACCTTTGTCTAACAGCTCTTGAAGTTGCTTCTTTAGCTCTTGAAGTTCCATGGGTGACATTTGATATAAAGCTTTAGAAATAGGTTCAGTTCTAAGAACTAACTTGATAGTGAAGTCTAATTCTCGATGTGGAGCTAAACCTAGTAAATCCTCTAGAAATACATCCGAAAATTCACTTACTACTGATATGTCCACTACTTTGGGTCCCTCTTTCCTTACTTCCATGGCAAGCACTGAACAAATTTTCCAATCATTCTCTTTTATTTTTGTTTCATACAATTCATCACATATCTCTATCTCAGCTAAGTTCAATTTTTTTCTACTAGCCTTTTCTTGAAATACCTTTCTCCATCGTTTAGAGTAATAATTTTATTGCTACATTTTACAGTTGCTTTATGCTTAGACAATCAATATATTCCTACTATTATAGCATAACGTTGTAAAGGTAATATTATAAGACTTATGGGGTACTCCTTCTCCTGAATTTTAATTCTACTATCATCCACCACTTCTCGAGTTGTTACCTTCTCCCCAGTAAGAGTTTTAACTCTATAAATTGTATTAATCTTAACCACACTAATCTCCTTCTCATTTACAAATTTTTGATTTGCGAAGGAATGAGATGCACCAATATCAAATAATGTCAAAGCAAATTGTCTGTTTATAAGCACATTCCCTGGAATATACTAATATTATGATTAACAGCTAAACTTGCATTCATAAAAGTCAAAATTTAAGTACTTTAATTTAATTTACACTTAAATTATCATCAAAATAAGTAGTCTAAGTATGTACCTATCACAAGTCCTTCATCATTTTCTTCTTTGACTTCTATAATCTCTTTAGCATCGTCATGATAATACTCCTCCATTCAATCCGCAAAATCTTCATCCTCTTCATTTAACATATGCTCCATAGCAATGACACGAGCAAGTGCGATCACGTTATCAAAACCTCCAGTCCTCTTAGCTCATTATCCAAACTGTGGACAATCAATGGAGAAATGCCCATTTCTACCACATTTCTTAAACTTCACAAGTTTCATTTTAGGGTATGCTTACAACATATGGTTTTGATCCCTACATATAAAACAATTTCCATTAAGCTAAGTGTAGTTTCTTGATAAATGACTTGCACTGCATTTTTAGCACTTAACATTACCATCCTTATCATAAAAACTCGAATCGAGCATTGATTGCACTAGGCTACTAAATAAAGTTGTTGGTTTCCTTCTCTTCTGCCTAGAACTACTAGTTACTCTAGGATTTGATCTTTTAAATGACGAACTGGGTCGATGACCCTTGTTAATCTTTTAACTCCACATTATTAGCATCCTTATACGACTATTCTCTAATTTTCTTGCCTTATCCACTACCACAATATAAGTAGTGAAACCATAGTCTTCTAGCTTACAACATATTGTAGGTTTAAACCCAGTAAGGAACAAATCCTTCTTTAATTCAACATTATCTCGATATGAATTAGGTGCAAATTACAATAGTCTATTAAACTCATACTGAGTTACACTCACACCTCTTTTCTTTAGTTCAAACAAATCTCTTACCATCTTATTTTGGACACTATAAGGGAAGTGTTCTTTCTTGAATTCATATTTAAACCTTTGCCAAGTAATATTATTCCCCAATTGTCTTACTTTCGAGTCCTACCAAACTCAAGCAACTAACTTTAACATAAAGGTGCCATATGTTAACTTTTAGGATTTAGGGATTCTAAAGGCTTTAAAACTTCGTTCAATTTAAGCTAGCCAATTGTCAGTTAAAGCCGACTTATCGATTTCGCCCTCAAAGTAACAATTTTCTTTTATAAACTCAGGAAGCTTATTTACCTCTTATGGTCGTTCCATTCTTTGTTCAACTACTTGTGGTTGTCTATTTCCCATATTACCGCTAGTCGTAAGATACTGAATCAACATTTCTTATTGCGTAATCATTGTATGCATATTGGCAAGTAACTATGCAATTGGTATACCTTCTTGTGGTGGTGGTAGTAGGGGTATATCCTATTTGTTTTATTCCCTTAAGGATGATGGTACTTATGGTGGAGGGTTTTGATTTCCTTTAGTTCTTCCATTAGGACTCCCTTCTCCAGCTTTTACCATACTCGTTTAATACTTATAACTTATAAACCTACATACATATTTATTTATAAGTTATCCAATTCCTTGGTTTTATAAACTTTTCAAAAACTACTAAACTACTGTAATTTGCACTTATGTAAAATAGTAATAAAAATATCATTTCAATCAATTTACATAATAGATATAACTTTAATTATTAACTTGATTCTTGCTTTATGGCATTGTAGTTGATTACAACTTCAGAAATAAAAAGGCATAATTCGATAAACCTTTGAGTACATACATAGAATTTTGCAACTCGATTACATCAGTATTTATATAAGCTAGTATAGACTTGATAGTTACAACTGTACAATACATAAGATTACATTAGATTTGGTTACATCAAACTTCATTACATTAGACTTGGTTACATCATACTTAATTTCAACATCTAAACTTAATCAAGAAGCTACAAAATATACCAAAAGTCAGGAAATACATCAAAAGTCAAATATATATCAAAAGATACATTGATTTTAGCTAAAATTACTACTGGATCACTCCTAAGGATCTAACTAAGCAAGCTAGCCAATGTATCTAATCCTTATCAGAAGAATTGTTTGTAGCAGCAACTTAATCGAAGGGAACCTACTCCATGTGTTCACCCACTATATTCTCTTCTTGATCACTTGTAGATTTAGAACTTATTGGTATTACTTATAGGCTATCAGGAATCACAATCACTTCATATACCTCATCATCCTCTGACTCAACTGCACATCTATTTCCTATCCCCCCATTTTGTATAGGTTCTACTTTTACCTGTCCTCCTAATTCATTTCCTATCCTAGCTATCTTAGCATTAACTATAGCTTGCATGACTATAACATGCATATTTGCATTGGATGCATTATCACTTTCCATCTCTTGTTTCTCCTCTTCGGGTTCTTCCTCTTCTAGTTCTTCTTCTTCGGGATCCTCTTCCTTTGGATCCCCGTTAATATTAGCCTTATTCTCTTGATGACTACCCTCTGTATTTGAATGGGTTGCCTCTTGTGGTTTTATGAGTGGTGGATTTTCCTATAATGGTCCATGTATCACTGGATCTAGATTAAGTTCATTTGGTTCCAGGGGTACCTCTATTTTTGCTTTGATTGGTTATAAAAAATAGGGAAACCAATCAATAATCCTTGGTTCATAATGTTTAGGAATATATGAGACTCCAACAGAAATATGGGTAATGTTAGTTAGGTGAGGTCTCCCATCTTCTAACCCAGCTAGAAAATATCTCAAAGGCATAATCAAAGATATAATTCCTTTTCTCTCCAACCACCTTTGCTCAAACGTTGCTATGGTAGTATATCTATTGTATTGGGGCCTTAAACTGATCTTTATCCACGCCTATTGATCTTGCTAACTATAACACATTTCATCATAAAATTTATCAATGATCTCATCACTAATCTTAAATGTATTTCAATCAATCAGCTCTAATAACAACCGTTGCATCTTAACCTTATAATCAATTGGGGACTCTTGACCATTCCAACCAAAACATACCTAACTAAGTATCAACTCTGCCCTTCGACCCTATAAGTAAACTTAGGATCAATTAATATTTCATATACTAAATATTATACTCACTTCTACTTTAGTATGTTCAGTATAATATTTTACTATCCATTTAATACTACCCACTCTCACTATGTTCTTATAATATCTATTTCTTTCAAATTATGACGTTTAAAGAAAGTTCACTAAAATTATATTCTGATACTAACTGAGAACTGTTATGCCTCGAAGCGGTAAAGTCGCAACAATCTTGTAGTGTAAACCAACATACGGTAGTAATTGATCCTACAGTCCTTATCATTGATACGATTTATCTAAGGCGTTCACGACTTCTCGCTTTGAAGTAAATTGTTTATTCAAAAGTATAGACAAAATTTATAAATATAACTAAAAATTTTAAGTTGCATTTATATAAAGATACTTATGTTGTCTTACAATCCTAAGAAATATTTACATACCATATTAGTTTGCTAAGTAATATATTACAAGACTAGTACATAAATCTAAGAGTACTAATAAAACGATAAAGGACTCAATCGCTTAACTAGTTGATTCTCACTTCCCCTAAGGCACTTTAAAAGGAGTCTAACCTTAGGATAGTTGTATTGCGGGATCTCAATTAGTGTAAGAAAATCTATAAGGGTACGAGTAACCAACAACTGAGTAAGTTAAGATGGAGACTTAAGAATGCATAAAAAACACAAATAGGGTTTTTAAACAATTAATTGTATGCAATGCAACACGTAAATACTACCACATAATGTGGTCCGATCCATTGTGAAATTAGAGTAATTTCACTCACTTTAATCCAGGTTGAAGAGTTTTCATGTTTATGTAACAGCTTACAATTAAATCCAAATTTGTGCAATAGAAACACCACTCCCCCTATAACTATCCTTTAAACCATTAGTCTCGTCCTTACCGCGATCTCCTCTCCTATCACTTAGTTTGGTTAAGGACGAAGAAAAGACCATTATGCTATCCAATGCTATCTTTTTTGAAGGTGTTGGTAATTGATTGAAAAATTCTAACTATCTCCTAAAGGGCTACAATGCATGTCTAATCGAGGTATTTAGATCACTTATATTTAAGTTCAAATAAGGTAACCAAACAATTTTACACCACTCAATTCACAACAATCTACCAAAACATAACATCGATTTTCAGCAAATAATTAGAGACATACAAGCATATGCATATATAACTACTTACAAGCACATGCAAATACAACCTTAAGCCTTCAAGTACTTTAGTATAATATTCCAAAATACAGCGATGTATTAAACCCAATTTACCTGAAATCTTCGGTTTGCTCACTTGACTTGATGTAGGTCAACTTGTCTCCTCATATCTTATAATATAAGTATTTGTTTAGTATTTAATATCTCTATGATATATAAGCTTTAAATTATGGCTTGATTTGATTTTCCATATATATATATTACTTATTAATGATATTTTCTAAGCTAATTTCTGAATCAGTTTCCAAATTTGGTTCTGATTTAGGTTTTAATTCAGTTTCAATTACTAGTACTATACGTAAATCTTATGAACTCGTTGGAAACCATAATGTGAAATTAATCACATTATAATCATGTATCCTAAATATTATTATTAGCCCTAATTAGTATTTTAGTACATACGGTACACCATAATCCTAATTTAATTATCGAATTTGCTCTTGATGTGAGAAAAATTTACCTTTTTTCATATAATCTACTAAATTTAATTTTCTTATAAGATTTATTATATATTATATTATCAATTTTAACTTAATATTTTTTATTTGTTACAAATCTAATTTCATATATTATCAATTACACATATTTACTACATAATAATCACATCTAACACTCTAAATACTACAATTATCATACTACATTAGATATTAACATCTTAAAACACCTAATTATACATTGCGTCATTAGTTATCCATTTAATTACTAAATTAGCCCTAAATCACCCATTTTATTCATCATTTTCAGACCTAAAAATTATCTAAGAATTTTGAAAATTCATTTTTTTAAAATTTCTTCATAACATTATTTTGCATCCTCTAAATAGCCTATATAAAATTTTTGAGCTCAAAATTATATTATTAAAGCTATTTATTTCTAAATAGTACCAAATTTCATAATTTTCCAAATACATTTAATATTATTACAAAATTAAATAAAATCGGGTTAGAGATTGGACTTACTTATCTCATTAGCCTTACCTATCCGATTGGCTTTTGGCTAGCAATGGTGGCTCTAAGTGTGTTAGCAGTAACAGGCGATGGGGGTAAAGTGTGGTGGTGGTGGTTGTTGTTCGTTTCTAGGTGGTCGTTGGTCGTTGGTCGTTGGTTCTTTCTCTAAGCCCTAATTGCACACTAATTTTGCTATTTTTTGTAAAAATCCTTAACTCTCTTTTTCTGTTTTCTCTCTATTTTTCTTAGACTCCCAACACATCAAAATGAGTTTTAGATGAGGATTGCTGTTTATATAGAGTTGTTTGGTATTTTTTTTACTTTTGGTTGACATTTGACCTTTATCTCTTCTTTTTTGGCTTTCTAGTTAGTCTAATTTGATTGACTAATTGTTTCTTCTTAATCCCTAACTTGCCACGACCTTAATCCAAACAATTCCTTACTTTTTCTAATTTTTCTTGATTTTTCTTTGATTATTTTTGTAATTTTCTTTGATTATTTTTGTATTAATTTAATATATTTCGAGCATTTTAAGTAATTTCAAATATTTTTACTTACATGTAAATACATATTTAATACACGTAAATACATAATGTTATTTTATGATTTTTACGATGCATATGATTTATTTTTATCGATTTGTTAGTTATCGGAACTCATTTTACATTTTTTTTTATAAATAACGGGTAATATGCTTATAATTTAATATTATAATATTTTATTATTTTATTACTTATTTTTTTAAATTCAAATTCTTGAAGTCATTTTTACTAATATTCATAACTTCGCTGTATAATTTAGGTTCGATTAAACACGTTATCCAATCGCTTTAAACTTTACGTATCAATTTCGAACTTCTAATTGTAAAGCTTAAAACATAAGGGGTCTTTTTTTTCTTTTGCAATTTTAGGAAGGAAAGATGTTAAATAAACTAAAAAAGAATGCCAATGAGTAAAAAGATAGATAAGTAATTGAATAAATGTTGGTCAAATATAAAAGAAGCAAAATGCAAGATATATTTTAAGATAGTTAGTGTTTGAGCAATTTAAGGTTAGAAATTAATATTGTAGATGAGGAAACTATTATAATATAATTTTATTCGCTAAACATATTAATAATATTATACATTGGCTAATTATTTTAATTAGTGATAGGATCTAAACAATTAAACTTAATTTAGGACGATTTAGAGAGTTTTGCATTGGTGGGCTCGAGATAAGGTTCATACAATGTCTTAAATATTTTTAAGCTTTCTTAGCGAGCTAAAATGTCATTGGGCTCATGATATATAATTGATTTTTATTCTTATCTCTTTAGTCCATTATGATTGCTAAACCCTAATTAATCTTAATTATTGATGGTCCATAAAATCTAATGGCAATAATTACTTGTAACTGACTATAAAATACATGTGCATACTACTTATGAGGGAGCTTTTGAACCTAGCCCTCACTAAACATTAGTTTAGCTGAGATTACTTATCTTGCCTCTTTTGTCCCTCTCTATATCACCTTTTTGCTTTGTTCTATCGCAACATCAATCTCTTCTTATTTACGTGAAGTGCATGGATGTAGGTATGCACACACATGATACATATAAAGCACCCTTACAATGACAACTACAAATATTATGCAATTCATACCTTTCACAAAAGCAATCCAAATTCAAGATATGAGGAAAAGAATCAAAGTGAAATGGTTTTACAAAAAGTTTAAAAGGCTAGTCTTCAGTTTATATGTAGTTGAATTCTATAATTTTGTTAGTTTGATTATACTTGCTTTTCAATTTTAATATTTTTGCCAACTATAAGTTCTATAAAGATTGAGAAGGAGAATATTTTTTCCATTCCATCAAAAAATTGATATCATATCAGAAAACAATACTATTTTTAGTTTGATTGAAAGTATGAATTGCATTTAGTAAATTAATTATTTATTTATTCATCAATTTTTTAAAAATTTTATTTGTCATCTTTTTTTCATAAAATAAGAAAAAAGAGTAATTGCAAATATATCCAATTACGTTTATTTTCTATGCACTTAGTCTCTTTATTTTTAAAATCGTGCAATTAAGCATCTAGATGGACATTTTTTAAAGATTTGGGATCTAATTGTATGATTTCAAAGTCAAGGAAATTAAGTGCATATGAAATAAATATAAAAAAATATATTTACAATTTACCCTTTAACAAATTAACAATAACTTGTTATATTTTATTTTCTCGGGTCGTTTGATCGTTCGTCGATGCGCATTGTTGATTACAAACATTGTGGGTTTAACGGAAAAGGAAAGACCGGTAAACGGTCAAAGTTTTGGGGCTCCTATAACGTTGATTTGTGGTCTTTTTGAGTTAATCAAAGCCGCACGGTTGGCCACTTGGTCCCCACCTCAGTGGTTTCAATGCAATTCTTTTGAAACTCGATAAAAGGCAACTGACTTTGTGACGTTTTAACCCAGGATTTTTTAAGATCTTCAATGTTTCGTGGGAGTTCGTTTTCTTTTATATATATATATATTGCTTTAATAAAAGGATATATATATTTTTTTCTTTAATAAATGGATATATATATATTTATTGCTTTAATAAAAGCATCACACAGAAAAGGATGCCAGAAATGTTTTACATTTTAAAGGACGAGTATACAATTAATAGAAAAAGACGTGAAAAAATAAAAAATAAAAATAAGGTACCAGTTAACCGCTAAGGAAAACTTTAATATCTATTTACACACTTATTTAATACAATGCATGATCAGTCTTTAAAAAAAAAAAAAGGAAAAATTTATTTTGAACTTGTGAGCAAATGTTCTTGAAGGCCGTGGAGAACTGACAAAGGAGAACATGGTATTATTAATATTTGAGAACGTTACGATAGTCATTTGTACGGCTGTTTGGCCTTGTTTGGATTTATCAGTTGTTTTCTTACTCCCTACCCGACAATCCTCAATCACACTCTATTCTCTTTGCACTCTGCAGTGAACACAGTGCACACAGAATTGTCTAGACTAAGTATTCCCCGTCCACTTGTTTACTTAAATAGTTACGAGAGATTCTTACTGTCAATGGACTCTTCAATCGAGTTTTTTTTTTTTCTATTTTCTAGTGATGTTTCTTTTTAGGTAATCATGTTTTCTTTACAGTAACTATGATAAAAGATTGGTACTTACTAATTTTATTATAATTTTTTATTAATAATATATTTTTCTATTTTTTTGTTAATCATAATAAAAAAGCGATAAAAAATTATACCTACCAACATTTTTATAGTTTTTTTTTTTTGAAAATGCATGTATTTTCTAATAATATTACTAATAAAATACATGTGTGCACCAAGAGTTGGTGCTAAATATTATCCAATAATAACAGTTGAGAATATCAGAATTTCTAATACCATTCCAACTAGTTATTAATATTGTATGGTAGCACGAACATTGAACTTTATGTTTCGAATTTTTATGGAACAGTCACACTCTCTCTACCATGTGGTTACACTTAGAAAATTGCTAATAACCCACTTTTTTTTTTTTTTTCATTAACTAATTCTAAAATATAAAGAGCACGAAAACTTAACACGAAACACAAGTACGAATTATTTGGCTACACACATGTCTATCGCTGCAGTGAACTTTCTAACATGTTTTAATTTCCAAGTGCAAGTGATTGGTTATCGGCCAATTTCGGTTTGTTTGTGTAAAATACAATTCTGATGGCTATCATGTCTCTAAGTAATTATATGTAACATCCCTTCTCTAAATGAATGATTAGCCTTTAATACCAGCTCCTATAACGGATGTCCTACATGTAAATGATAAAGAGTTGAATCCTACAAGTTTACTTACCATCTATATGTTAACAATAATCACATAAATATGTATAATTTAAAAGTTTTTTTAAGAAAATAATATTGTATGCATTATGCAGTATTTATTGATTGCCCTTATGTACCTACTCATTATCAATACCAATTGAATATTTATTTATCAAATCTCCATCTAATTAAGTTTATTTCTTTCGGATACTTTAACAATAAATGTACACAAATACAATATGGAGCAATATTACGGTTTACATTTCAATTTTACGATTTTTAATAATTATATACTTAAAATTTCAACTTATTTAATTATATATTTATTTCAAGATTTAGTTATTATCATCCATACTTCAATTAATTTCTATTTATAATAATTATTCATTTAACACGATAGGCTAATGAGATGACTGCTTACAACCTTAGGAGAGTCATACAATCCTCTAAAGCTATATGCAGCTACTTACGACTGCTAGTAGGTTTCGTGATCTATATTTTTTAAGTGGGTTGCAACCTATTATTTTGTAGTGTGTGGCCAACGGCTACTTCTGAGAGAACCGGTAACCTCTCTAAGATTATAAATAGTTATCTCATTAGTTGATTATATTTATTAGATTAATGATATAAATTAGAGTTAATTAAACTATAAATGATGATAATTAAATTTTTAATCAGGTATATAATTAAATAAATTAAAATTTTAATTGTATAATTACGAAAAATGACAAAATTGAGGTATAAGCCGTAACTTTGACCCATAAAGATAATCATTTATTTATGTTTGCTTTTTTTTCTTTTCCTTTTTGTTGTCCAAAAGTCAAAGTTTCCTACTATATAAATCTAACATATTCATATATAAGCTACAGCTGGATATCCTTATTGAAAGTTCAAATAGAGTAGGAGATAAAAACTTAAGAGTAAGTATAGGTAAACACACACTTTAAATTTTCAGGCAGTTGTTGATAGAGCCCATTTAAAACGTATTTCGACATCTCCAGAATTTTTTTATAACATATCTCTAATATTTTGCAAAAACCTCAAAACGTGGCTAAAAGAACTATGATAAATAGTAATGGTTTTTGGAACTTATCAATGGTGTCGGAGCTGCGTGTTACTTGCAAAAGCTATGGAGCGGTAAAAATACACTTTAAGGGTTTAGAAGTCTATTGACCCTTGATTAATAGTTTAAGGGATGTATTTGTAATTTTTCTCTTTATAATATGTAATTTGCAATAGAAAATTTAAATTAATCATACAAAAATGCCCATCGTAATATATGTTACATTATAAACTATGCAATATATGTTGGTTACATATTATATGTTGTATGTTTATTAGTAGGTAAAATATATATATCTACAAACATAGTTGTATTAGCACGTGACATATGTTGTAGAAAAATGTTCTATTTTTATATATGTTTTTTTTTTTTTTTGGGTTAACAGGGATTGCTTTAGCTTAACACAAGATGGACAACACTAGTGACCCATAGCAGATCCAACAGCACACATAACAGCAAGTTAGACATTTTCCCGGCGCCTAACAACAGCAGTACTAAAACCTGCACAACCCAACTTAACAGTATTAAATACAGAACAAACATTACCCTGACACATCCAAACATACAGCAAACGAGAAAGATCTTGCGATTACACCTATCCATGATCTACTACTTCACGACAATGGATCATGGAGCTAACATCAGTATGCAAAATAGGCAACAAAAAATATGGAGGCACAAAAGCTGGCAGCTCCTTCACGTCCATTGCAAAACCAAAATTTTCCAGCCTATCAGCAAGTTGATTCGCCTCCCGAGCTTTGTAGCAGATGCTGATGCTTTCAAATTGGGTTGATAGATCCCTGCAAGCAGCAACTGCCATGTGATATTTCCATTGTATCTTATTCAATCTTATGTTAGTTAGAAGATGAACAACATCATAGGAATTAGTTATATATATGTTGTGCTATGTATATATGGTCATACCTCGAGGAATTACTATAGTATAGTCCATCTTACACACCACAGTGCGGTGTTAAATGGTTACATTTGTCAACATCACATTAGTTGTATATGCAAGGTATGTTTGATCAACTAGTCCACATACACTGGCCATAAGAGAATATACGTGTGTATGTTAAGTCAATGGAACCAAAAACAGGTACGATTGGGCATTATATTCACACAACTGTGACATACGTAGTGTATAACATAACAACATCAGCAAAAATCCTAAGAGTGGTGTCCTCAAATTATTTATGAAATAAATATCTAACCACATGATGATGCTTTATAAACCAGTGCTCATCTCAAATCCAGTAGTACACAGATTCAGGGATAGAGGTCCTTTCCATTTAGAATCTCTCCCTTTTTTTCCACTTAGGTACTTAAGATTGTGTCGTGTGGATTAATAAAGATTAATGGTCCAAATTAACTCCTTCCATTTTATGCCCTATTCATCTTCTTCCTCTTCCAATTCTCACAGTAAATTTTTTCTACTCCCTCTCATTAAAGCAACTCCACTTTTATGGTACTTTTTTTCTACTCCCTATAGAAGCAACTCCATCACCATCTTTCTACTGCCTCTCATACAAGCAATGCCATTTACAACCTTTTCTCTTTTTTTTTTTTTCTCTTAAAGTAACAATTTCATATATTGAATTTTATTGAACCAATGGAAAATAATAGCAATAATGGAGGAAATAGACAACTATAGCTATCATCTTCAAGGTAATATTTTTTATTTTTTAATCTTATTTCACTAATGACTAGTTCAAATTATAGTTTGATGATCCAATAGTGGAATTAAAGAGAGCATGGAAAGTGACAAGATCATCAAGTATTCATTTCAAATTTCTAGCATACTGGCAAGAGGATAAATTTATACCTCTTGCATTATCATTACTCACCAGCAAAGCAATTGCATAGTGGAAGAGGAAGGAGATGAATAGATTTAAGGTATACAATTGAGAGAGTTAATCTAGACCATTAATTTTTAATAAACCACATGGTACAATCTTAAGTACCTAAATGGAGGAAAATAGAGAAAATTCAAATCCTACACACATATATACACATATAATATATATATATATATATGTGAATACAGACATATATAAATGCATTCTAACAAACATATATGACACCTATAAGTTTTCTTTACAATTTTATTAAAAAATCTAGTCTAATTTTTATGGAACAGTTACAAAATCAACTACCCTTTTTAAAGGTTTAAAATGGACATTATAAATAGCTTTTGTGTTTCAATTTCCACACCTATTTCTCTCTCTCTCTTTCTCATAAAGTAGTCCATATATTCAATATTATCATCTATTGCATTTGTTTTTTATGGTGTCATTCTTAAATTTCCTTAACTTTCATTATTCACAAATATCAATCATTTTATATTCCAAATTTTCTTTATATATAGCATGCCCGGTATTATTATCAAATTTCCTCTTCTCATTCAAATCTTAATTTTTATCCAAATATTAAAGCAATTTTGATGTCCTATAAAATCATTATTAAGTATAAATAATCAATCAATTTCCTAAATCCATTTTGAATTAATGTTAACGAGTACCAATCATTTTATATTCCAAAATTTCTCAATGTTTAGCATATGAAAGTGAGAAAGGAATTTCAAATTCCAACAAACGCTACTCCTTTTATATTCCATATTCTTTATACGTAGCATGCGAGATAAGAAAGGAACTTCAAATCCATTGCAACTTCCTATATACAACCTTTAGTATTCTAAATTATTATATTGTAAAGTTTTGAAAGTTTTTACCTTTGTACATTCTATTTTTTTTTTCATCGATTGCATTTGCTGATATAACCATATAATCTCTCATTCTTCCATTCATGATACTAATGTTGCTTTCATTTCCAAATCTAGGATAGGCTAAAAAACCAACTAAACAGCCAATCCAATTGGACCAAACCATAAATTCGATTTTTTTCCATGTAATTAGTTTAGGGTTTGGTTTAAAGATGACGAATCGTCCATGATTCGATTCCGAAGGACACAACAAACCGAACTGTCGGTGATTAATGAAATTAAAAAATAAAATAAAATAAAAAGAGCTGTTTACATAATATCATTACTATGTGGTAACGGTGGCAACCATCACGATTGAAGACAACAAAACTCTCCAGTTTACAGAATTCAATATCTGATACCCTGCTCAGGGCCACACACTCCTCCTGGTTCTTTGGTAGATCAAGACGTAATATAGACAAATGAAAAAGCCTTTTCTTTCCACACTCACAAGCCAAACCGAAGGAATAGGACTATATATCTCTCCGGGATTATGTTCCATGGAAAACCATAAAACCATACAATGTTCAGATTCCATAATCCTACTTTCCTTACAACTAGTCAAATGATCAACAATGGTTTCAGCTATTTTGCATTGTTGATAAACATAGTAAACGTGCTCATCGGTAATGCTAACAATGATTAGCTTATTCATTTTCTATTTCTCTTAGTTATTTGCATAAGTTTAGAGATGCTTATCTCTTTTGGGGTTTCAAGTTGTTTGATTTCAAACAAGTTGAATGGTTGTTAGTAAATTAACTACACTGGGGAAACAATCCAAACTGTGAACCATACTGGATCAAAGTGTTCTTTTAAAGATTTGAGAAAGTTACGAAATGAACCATATAATCAGGTTTGAATTACAATAAAGACCAATATGTAATGTATGTTTTGGTTTGGTTTGAGGGGTGAACCATCATACCCGTATCATGTCCACCCCTAGTCGAAACACATCTAAAGTAATAGGAATGGACATACCAAGGAAGACATTACTACTTCACAAGGGATAACTATGAGGATATAATATGTAAACTAATAGAGATTTAATAGTTCAATAGGAATTGAATAGATATATAACAATTATTACACGTCTAAGGTGCGTTCCTCAAAAAATATTAAAAAAAAGGGGTTAGGGGAAAAGAAATTATGGATAGGCAGTGAAGGCATCTTTTGAAAATGTGCCTAGTTTTGAGAAATTTAATAAGGAAGACACCTTTTTAAAATGCGCCTTCATTGTTTTTAACCAAACAAGAAGACACCTTTCCACTTATAATTTCCATATAATTGAGGATGCCTTTTGAAAAGGTGCATTTTGTGGTGCATGAAAACAAAAATGCACAATTATAAACACTTCATGCTCATCCCAAAATACTCATACTCCATCTCTCTTGATCAAATTGCAACATTTCACACAAATCCATCCTTTCAACCCTTTTTTTTTTTTTTTTGCAAAATCTTAAGCCAAAGTCAAAGGTAATCATCTCTTTACATCAATCTATTTCAATTACATGAATTTTTTTATGAATCTTCCATAATTTAGGAATTTCCCTAAATGGAACCTTAGAATTGCATGTGTTGATGTTTGATTATTTTAGCTCGATTAAACATTGTTTTTGTATGTAAATATGTATTATGTATCACATAGTTACATTATGTATTGATAATTTGTTTATTGGCATACTGATTTCTTGTAGTGGAATTAAAATATTAGTGTTTTAAACTTTGCACTCCAAATGTTTGGTGAAATGCTTATTAAGGAGTTGTTTAGTTCGCATTATGGCAAAGGGCATGCGGTTGTGTTGAACAGTGCATAATGAATTAAATGCCAACCGACACAATACTTGTAACATGAGTAGGTTGAAATTGGTGAATACTGTAAAATTTATGATTTTCACTCATGGAAATATTGTGAGGGAAAATTCAAGACCGAAATATGATTGTAACCTAGTAAAGATGTTGAAAGTGAGAACCAATGTAAATTTCTTCGAGCTCTTTCAAAAGGTTTATCAGGGTGTTAGAGTCGATCTAAGTATTAGGTTAAGATTTTGCATAGACATCTCAATGCCTACTCGAGAGTCGTATCTTATTCATTAATTGCTATCAAGGACAACGACAATATTGAAAATTCATTTAAGATGGCAAAAGCATTTAGGCAGACTCACATCTACCATTTGTAGGTGAAGACTATAGAAGTGCAAGGAGCCCCCCTTATATAAGAAACACAGGTGCCACTAGTCGAAGAGAACAAACAAATGGCACCAATTAAAGAGAATGAACAAATGGCATACGAATATAAGTCATGACCCATATTTGTACCCATATGGGATGATAGTAATGTAGTTGATGAGACTATTGGATCGATCTTGCAGAAGGAAGTCTTACATGGCCATGTAGTTCAGCGAATGAGAGGCTTAGATGGTGACAACAATGACGATGATGATGGCTATGAGCTCGAGGGAGATGAGGAAGACAACGACGATGATGATAGTGATAATGAGATGCCTCCTACATGACCCATTATGCTTGAAGTCACTCCCACTCATACCTTACATATAGAAATGTTTGCTATGCATTCGTATGCCTCGGGTTTAAGTTCAACAAAGCTTGTAGCAAATATGATACATACTCTAGAGATCCATACGGCAAAAATAGGGTGATGTAAATGAGAGGTTTAGTAACCTGCACGTTGATGAAGATCTTTGTATAGGTATAAGATTCAATACTAAGTGGAAACTTGTAAGAGTGGTAAATCACAACTACATCAAACATCATGTCAACTTTAGGCTATTGGAATCCAAAAAGAGCAAGTATTTCATCCTTTGCTCTAAGCATGAAGGTGGTTGTAAATGAACATTTAAGGCATGTAAGAAGAAACTGGAGGGTATATTTGTGATAACTAGATTAGTAAGGCCCCACATATGTGTGAACCCCATCATAACCTAAGATCATCTGTAGTTAGATAGCAATAAGATGGCTAGAGAGTTCTTGAATGTCATTAGAAAAGATCCCGACATAAAAATTTCTCAACTACGCAGCATTATCAAAAAGCAGTTTGGGTATATGGTTAGCAATAAATGGGTGTGGGCTAGTAAGATAAAGGCTATTGAAGGTCGTATATAGTAACTGAGAGAGATCATACGATGATTTGCAACAACTTCTCAATGCAATCTAGATAACTAATCTCAATACAAAGATCAAGTGAATGTGGAACCCTTCAAGATAGTAGAGGGAGATGGAGATGAAGTGGTTGAAGTAGTTTTTTGGCCTAGCATGGAAGTTCTGTAGGCCTATGGTTTGTATTAATTGCACATTCTTGTATAAATAGTATTGCCACAAGTTACCGGTTGCCACTTGTATGGATGGCGTGAACCATATAGTCTCGCTTACCTTTACATTAGTTGATGATGAGATTGCCAAGGCATAGGGTTAGTATTTTAGGAATTTGAGGTAACATATGTGGGGGAGTGAGCAGGTTAAGAAACCATATGCTTGATATTTGACAGAGGGATGGGTATTCAGTCTGCATTAGATAGAAACAAAATAGGTGGAAACCTCCCTTTATGGTGTTGCATATGTTATATTGCAAGCAACTTTAACGAAGTCAATAAGAGCTAACCATACAAGAAGTAGGTGACATTTGGTGCGATGCAAGCTCAATCTTGAAAGTTTGAGAAATGCATAGAGAAGGTTTTGAGTGTCAAGCTTGATACCCTAAATTGGTTTCACTCTTTATCGATGTTGTAATGGACACTTGCACATGATGAGGGCTATTGGTTCGGGTATATGACATCCGGCCTTATCAAAGCATATAATTCGGTGTTGAAACATATTTGTAGACTACTGGTTACATCACTTATAAGGAAGATCTCTTACAACTCCATCTTAAACTAGGATAAGAGACATAATGAAACGTTTAAGTAGGTGGCTAGGAATCGACCATACACCAAATATGTTGTAGACATATTAAAGGAGTGGGTTAAGTGGGTGAGTTCGCATTGAGTAGTGTGTTTCAACAGGTATAGTAAGCCATATGAGGTTGAGACTGAAAGCAAGCGTATAGGGAATGGGATGAAGGGAAACAAGCATGTATAAACGATCGACTTCAACGATTGCATGTGTACCAGTAATAAATGGAAGATATATAGGATTTCTTGCTCAAATGCTATTGCTACTGCCGATTTCGAGTGACCGGACGTCATGTCGTCAATTAGGGTTTTGTATAAGTCCATCCATTAAGTGTAATATTATAGAGCTCACTTCTCGATTGGGGATGAGTCAAGTTAGCTTGTGAATCCATACCTTTAGAAAGCACATCCTAACCATGGATGGAGCAAAAAATAGGTAAGCTTAAGACGAAGCGATTCCACTTAGAGATGGACATTTGGGAGTATCCGAATAAGATGACTTGCATTTTGTATAGGAGGGAGGGGCACAACAGAAGAACATATACTCGGAGGAATTAATAGGATAATTGAACCCAAGTTCAATGGCTAAATGCATGATTGATTTTCTTTATTTATAGACTAATGCCCATGTTATACAACATTACTTTGTAATTTTGCTGTTTGACCTTATAGTTTTTACTTTTGCAAGCTAGAAGGAGCTTGGACCTATAGATGGATTGGTTAACATCGGCTAGGACAAGCATAGATCTTGGCACGTTTAGACAGGACATGTAAGATCACTGGCTAATCTTTCTATCACAAGCTACTATGCTTAATTAGATCATACTAACTTGTATCATTTGCAACGTATGTTGGCTTTACATGTACAATGTCGTGAGCAAACACTTAAACGGAACTAGCAGATGCATGAGGTTCCTTTGGATGATCGCATGCCACCTTACCTAGAGCAAGCCGACTTCACAGGTTCGAGTCGTTTGCCTTACATTTAGTTGGACAACCACTTGATCATTGCATCGGAAGAGAGATGGAGGCATGCGACTCATATTTTCTATGTGGCCCATGGAGAGCTTACCATCACACTTCAAGAAGCCGAGGTACAGTTTAGCCTTCGAGTCGACGGATTGCCAGTAATCGGGAGCACATACAAGGAGTAGCCCAAGATATGTGCTAAATACCTTGGGGTTGATCTAGACGACTCTTATGGCAGAGGAGGGCATATACATATGGGTTGGTTGGCATACCATTTTGGTTCCTTACCTACTTAGGTAGATAAGAACCAAGTTAGCTGTCATACAAGAGCTTATATCTAGTAATTGTTAGGAGGGTTCGTGTTTTCCGACAAATTTGACAACCTAATGTATGCCATGTATCTCCCTTTGTTGGAGGACTTTAGTCAAGCCAGATAGTATATTAAGGGTTAGTAGGCCTCTCATTGCTATATAGATAGTTATGCGGCTCGTTGTTAAAAACTATCTGTGAGATGGAAGGTACTGTGATTCTACTTTAAGTGTAGGTTTGGGATAGGTTCCCACACATAGCCCCCTTACCTAAACATAGGATGGTTGTCGATAATTAGAGGCCACTAGCTGCTAGGTGGTTGAATGGACTAGATACAAGGATGCACCCGACCTATTTGGTGACAGCCTATCGAGATGCATTCAACAGACAAAATCTGGATGAGGTATTTATTTTCCATACTTTCATGACTATCAATTTTAACGCTTTACTTTGACACTAATTATGAGACTTGTATTTGTGTGATTAAGTGTGGTAATCAATCTAGGGTGCTTGGGAAGGCAAATTGATTAGGCTAGAAACTTATAAAGGATTCTGTGAAATTAGTCGAGGAGTTTTTATAGGCTCGAAGTTTGAAAATGGAATAAAATATTAAAAATATAACTAAAATAGTAGCAAATTACTATATTATTATATTATTCGTAATGCGCAAATTAGGTTTAGGAATTTAACGAACACTTAAAGATAAATTATAGGAGTAATATAATTAATCTTAGACATAAACTAATATATATATATATATATATATATTTATAGAAGACATATATGTGCAATGGCTATAATTATTATATAAATATATATACCTATAATTAGCGTAAATACTTGAAAATGCATAAATATCACCAAATAAATAAAGAAAAATATAAGAAAATTATTTAAAGCTCTCCAAGACATGTAGAATTCTACTATGATGGTGTTGCAATGAATTAGGAGTGCATGGAGATAAGAAATCTATATTGTTAATACCTAAATATGCCTTTACACTTGTAATATGGAGGTGGAAAAAAAATTAAAAGCTTCTCAAATGAAGTATAAAAATCATATCCTGCTATTTAGAACAAAGGTTAGTTAATTGTGAGTTTAGGAAAAATTGGGAAATGGGAAATAGAGAGAGAAAGTATGGAAATAAAAACTTAGAGAAATAATGCGCAAATCAAAAGATATTTAGGTTTCTAAAGAAAACGACCACTTAGTGGTAAGGCAAAACCACCACTTGAAGGAAGAGTCACTGTCTAAGCCGGTATACAAGCCTCCTCTTTCCTATGGTGGTCGGATCATTAAGTTCCAATAAGTTGCGAGTTATCTCCAATTTTCTCAAAAATTAGGGAAAAATAGCAAATGTTCACCAAAAATTTTGAAATTTGGTTTCCTTATATATTTTTGCATAAGAAATTCAAATCTTCAATCAAATTTTCAAAATTTTGAGTTTAGATATAAGGTCCTCAAGAAAAATGTCATAAGCATCAATTTTTTATCATGTTTTTGAAAAACTATTTAGTGTAGTTTTGACTTGAATTTTTATGGTTATACTCCTAAGATGTTGAATTTTAATATTATATGGTTAAATTGGTAAAATTAGGTCCTTAAATTTTAGGAAAATTTATGATCTTCCAAAACAGTGTGCCAAATGAATAGTTTTACAATGGGCTTAATCAGGTTTCTAAAAATCATATTGTAATCTATATTTATCTACATGCAATGGCTGAAAGTGGTTTAATATGAATTTGGGAATGATAGTTTTTAAGTAAAAGTGGGTATCCAGTGATTTAAGGTTAGATTTTTCAAATATTTAGTATACTTGTAAACTAATGGATAGTATAATGAAGAGAGGAAGTGGATGATTGAAGTATTGGTTGACACTTACTGCTTATGCAAGGTTTAGACTGTTGGAAATGCAGGACAAGTTAAGTATATGTGAAGTAGTTAAACGCATTAGTAGCAGTAAGGTTAGAAAGTAAGTCAGAATGTAATCTGATGTGAATATGTTGAGTACACTAAAAAAGTTGAATATGTACTAAAAAGTAGCTTATATTTGGACTCTATCTTATTTCTTGAAATAAACTGTAAGTTAGGAACTTCTTAAATGAGAATTTAATTTTGGATTAAAGGTAAGAAACTTTGATAGATATTAGGTCAGAATGTAGTTTGTTATTTAATATCTTCTACCATACTAGGAGTTTGATAGTAGATTGGCCAGCGATTTGTATACGAATTCTATACTTATATCAGAGTCAGGATGTGAGTCAAAAGCCACTTGAATAATAGCTATACCATAAGGCTGGGTCAGAATCTAAGTAAGAAATTCAGTTAAAAAGCAGTTTGATGGAAGATGCAAAATGTAAGAACAACTAGGAGTTTGAAGATGATTAGCACTAAATATTAGATCATTAAGAGTCGAAGAGTAGATCAGAAAGACGCCTAATTATGTCTCTTAAAAATTTACTAAAGTCAGAAACTACTAAGCAGCAACCTATACTCAGTCAAAACCTTAGTTAGAATGTAACCTATTTAGCTAATATTTAATAAACACTTTGGAAAAACTTATCTACACAATAAACACATATGTTATATATCGGACAGAAACTAAAGATGTTATGTTAAATTTTAGGGATAATAAAGAAAGATGAGAACGACACAAGGAGAATGAGCATCGGTATTTGGGTACGTGGGATTAGTGTTTCATCGTATTTTGAAGTATTGTTTAAGAATACTTAGAGACCTGAGTATATGTCTTGTTTATGGTTGTAAGTTAGTTACTTGTGCGCATGTAGCATGGGTGTTTGAATACTGTTGTGCTATTTAAGTGCTGGATTGATGTGTTGATTGCTTCATGATATTACATACTTTGAATTGTTTGAATTTGCTTGATTACACTAAAATCAATCTAACATAAACTCAACTTAACTACTAACTGAACCTGTATTGCAACCCACTAGTGCAAAACGACTAAGAGGTGTAAGCTAAACTCGAACTCGAACTCTTCGTTGAGGATAGCAAAAATGGTCATCTCCCCATCCTAAGTCGAACTAATTGATAGGAAAGAAGGTTACGACTAAGTTAGGGTCTGTAGTTCGAAGGTAGTCTCAGGTCGAGAGTGTTCTTCATTGTACAAGCTTCAATTTGATGACCAAATTCGTGAGTGCATGATGTTAAACTCCTCAGAACCTGGATTAGAGCAGGCGTGATTCCTCTGATCTTACGATGACTGATCAACGTCGTATGATAGCATTTGCTTGAACATGCATTGCATCTAATTAAACTTGTTTGAAAACCCTAGTTACTTTGTGTCAAGTGTGTACCATTGTCTTTGTCTCACTTATTAAGCAAGTTATCGTTCATTCCCCTATAGTTGTTTCATAGGTTTTGTAGTAGATCACCGGTATTATCTCAATTTCTAGAAGAATAGAAAACGAGGTTGGGAGTAAGATTTTAGATTACTCAACTGGATTTCTACTTGGTTTATTGACTATACTAACTTCTAGAAAAACTAATAGGGTCTCCTCGTGTGACCCGTATTTTTTAACTAATGAGATTTATTCCATGCTTAGATGAGGTTGATTACCAAGCAGCTCGATCCTCCACCGAGCATAGGATTTAGTTGCTGCATAACCATCTCTTAGTCACTCTCTACCCTCTATACTTGACTCAAGTTGAGGTGTAAGGACTGGATGAGGACGTCTAGATAGAATATGACCCTCCAGATCCCTTTAAGCGAGGTAAATAAACCAAGATGAGAGGAGGTGGATGACATTAGGGATAGGGTTAGTGTAGCGATGATAGTATAGCTCCATTTCATAAGGAAGGGCTATCTAAGGGTCCACATAGAGGCAACATGTTTGAGACTACAGCTTTGGAAATATAACAAGATCCTTCCTTTACACTACTAGCTTCGCTTAAGAGAAGGAGGAAGTTTGTCAATTTTCGAAGAGAGAGTTTTTCCCAAATAGCTACCGTTGATCCACCATAGTTTTTAGAGCTACCTCAACAGTTGATAGAGATACAGGAGCCATAGGCTCCACCTATTCTAGAGGAGAGGAGGCATAGTGAGAGTTTAGCATTTAAAGTATCTTGAGTCTTCACTAGGTCTTGGAGAAGATGAGATTGTATCTAGTATTCACAAGACATTTGGACATTTATATTTATGTAGAACTTAACATTAGTTTAACTTACTTATGTTTCTTTATATGTCTCGCATGCCTTATATTTTACTTTTTACATTATAGTAGTATGAATAACTTTGGATTTTGAATATGAATTATATATGCTTTGCTTATAATTTTGATACAAGTGGTTACAATCAAGCTTGGTGTCAAGAGGCGAGCATATAAGTAGGATGTGGAGTTTTGGGTTTTCAACTGCATTACTGTATTTCATTGGTTGGTTTGAGTTGCTAGTTTTTTGGTTGTAGGTTTTTGTATAGAAGACGCCTTTTTTTTTTTTCTTTATGAAGAAGGCGCCTTCAATATTGTTCATATTACATTGAAAGCGCCTTCTTGTTCGTATAAAAACAAAGAAAGCGCCTTTTGGAATGGTGCCTTCCTTGTTAAATATATAAAAATTGAAGGTGTCTTTCCAAAAGGCACCTTTACTACCCCTTACCTATAATAACTTGTAGCCCCTTTTTATTTTTTTATTTTTGAAGGTGTTTCCCTTGTTTAATTGATAGAATAATTAATAAGATAGGAACAAAAAATAAATTGTCCAATATATCCTTAAAATCTTCACCCTTCTCTACATTTTATAGTCAATACACACTTAACACAACTTATAAGATATGACACTCATGGCAAAAAATAATAATTGGATCATTAAATAGCAATTCATATGTTTAGGAGATAAATTGCTATAAAATATTTTGGGTAATAGTAATTAATTATAAATAATTACTCAGTGTTCAAAATTTAACAAAACACCGTAATAGCAATTTTATTTGGATTAAGAAAAGAATGAAATAACCATTTCCTCTAAATGAACATGCAATTAGTAAACATTTAAATAGCGTATCGACATCCACTTCTAAGTTTCACATATCGTTTTTTCAACCTTAATGAGACATTAAAAGAAAAAAAATCTAACTTAACAAGGATTTAAGTGCTTTTCCCAATATTAGAAGCCTTCATTGTTATACTAAGAAAACAAAAATCTAACTTAACAAGGATTTAAGTGCTTTTCCCAATATTAGAAACCTTAATTGTTATACTAAGGTCATGAAATAAGAGATGCTTAAAGAAAATTTGCCCCAAGTTTCAAGAGAAAAGGAAATTAATATTGCATTTAAAAAAAAATCCTTAATATAAAGCTATTTCAAAAATAATCCTGAAAATACTGTACTTAAAATCAATTTTTCAAAATACGAATTTAAAATATATTTAAGTTGGCTTTGTAAAAGTCGAATAGCTAAGTTTTAATATGAAATCAATTTTTAAAAAGAAAATTTTATTATTTATAAAAGAATTGATTTTTCAAAAGCCAATTTTAGTGTGATTATACCAATCAATTACTAATATTATGTTGCTATCAAGTGGCCAGGCATTAGCGTTTTTTACTTGATGACTTGTGTTTGAGCCTTAGTGGAACTTTTTTTCAATTGCACAATACCTTTCTGTTTATCTGCTTTTAGCACAAAAGAAAAAAAAAAAAGGTGCTTTTAGGAATTGAACCTTGGAGCGAGTGTTAATAGACCACCAACCATCACACCGACCATATTTTTCATGTGTTATAGTTTACGTTGTTGTATTAAATACTAAATATTAAGTTTACTATTTAAAATTGATTTTCAAGATGAGATTTTAGTTCATTTTAAAAAACCGATTTTATGTATGGTATTTTTGAAATTATTTTTAAAAGTTCTATATTTTATTAGTTTCCTTTTCCCCGAGTTTTAACTTATCTATAACATAAATATCAACACTTTGCCTTAAGCCATACCCCTTTGCTCCCACATAGTTGTATTTCACAAACGGGAAAGGAAACTTGATAGGAATCATTAACTCTTATTATTGTTGCATTGAAAACTCATTCTATGGTATGATGACATCGAATATATGAAGACTTAATAAATATGATTTTTTTCAATTTGTTTTATTTTATTAGGAGAATTTATATTATGAAATTCTAGCTGACAACATACTTGCATATTGAGTATAAATATAATTACATGTAATTTATGACATTAAAGTGATCTTATACCTTTTTTGGTATATTTTTTATTTTTGTATTACTAAAAAAATAAATGATTAATGCTTTTTCATAATCTCACAAATCAAAGAAAAATGTGGCAATTAAATGGTACAATGATAATGGAATAAATTAAAATGTGTTAAAATTATAGTAGTCAATTTGTTGTACATGTGCAGAAATTGGTTTAAAAACACCCTCCCTTTTAAATTGTATAAAAGTACCTTCCTTATAAAAGATAAATGATTAATACTTTTTCATAGTCTTACAAATCAAAGAAAACATAACAATTAAATTGTACAATGATAATGTAATAAATTAAATGCAATAAAACTATAAGAGACAAAAAATGTTAGTTGTTGACCTTTAGAAATGAGTTTGACTTTAATAGTATAGAATAGACAATGCTTTACCTTTTCTTAAATAGGTGATTACACATTTATTGTTATTATTATCACTATCCATAAGTATTTGCAACTCAGATTATTTCTAAAATATAAATGATTGTTGACTTCATTTTCCTTATTTTGTTTTTGAAAGTAAATGAATGATTTAAAGAAATATGTTAGTGATTAAGTTATACACTATTAGGATATTATTTTATGTCATTGTGTAACCATTTGATTCCAACTAAACAACTTTATAATAGGAATTACTTTCATTTTTTAAAGATAAAATGTTAAATAAACCTATGAAAGTACAAAATAAAATACAAAATTCTAAAAGTAGACAAATAATATTCAATCTTTAATAGCTTTAAATGGCTATAGAGTCTTAAAAGCAAAACAAAACTTTGTATATCAAAATTTAGAGAGGATATAGAAAATAAAAACCATATATATGGTGACAGAGCAAATATATAAAAATCTAATAATAAAAACTTATAAGTCTTAGAGAAACTCTACGATTTTTTAGGAGTAAAAAATAACAAATGCCACATGCAATTATAAAAGAAACAACCAAAAATACATCTTTCTTAAGTTAAAAATATAATAGGAAAACAAAAACAATATTTTACCATTTTTTAATCTCATTGTTATATGCTTTCTTTATGCATAAATGTGTATATCATACTTGAAAATATACAATTGAATTGTAATCCATAAATTTTAATCTATAGGTTGAGGAAGAGAATTTTTTTTTTTTAAAGGAAGTATTATGATAGCATGTGCAATCAAATACCGAAAATAGATATTGGCTTTTAAGGGACAAATATTATAAAGAAACACTAAATAGCAAAAACTTGGCCGACCTTCTTCATAGTCAAAGCTAGGTTATCAACCATTTTTCATATATTATTAACATGAGAGATCATAATCGAAATAGCTATGACTTTGAAATACAAAAAAAAAGGGGGGGGGGGGGGGGGGGGGTGGGGGAAGTATAAAAAAGTCTATAATGTTTACTTGTATATACATTTCAGTTTTTAACCTTTTATTTAGTCCATTTTAATCTTTAACGTTTTCAAAAATTAACAAAAAAGTTTGTCTATTAGTTTTGCTAATAGTATGGATACATGATAAATTTTGATTCGTTTAGATAATTAATTTAATTAAATAAAATGATAATATATATTATATAACTAAAATTCATAAAAATAATAAGAAATACAAAAAAGGATAAAAAGTTAGGAAAAAAATATAAAAAATCTGAAAAATAATATATATTATTTAGTAATATATATTTATATACATGTATATATATTAATATTTAATTTAAAATATTTTCTATATAAAATGTTTTTATACTAGCTATATACTTCTCAATTAAATCTAACGTTATCAAACCTGTATTAAATTACACTCAGTGCTCAAAATTCATTCCAGTTCCAACTTAAATGAACTTATAAAAGAGACTATAAGGAAATAAGAAAGCTACAGTTTAGTGAGTTTATTTTTCACTATTATCGTTCAAGTAAGTTATCAAACATTATTAGTACACATATAACATATGAAAATAATGCATACACAATAAATGTAAATCACATATTCATAAAAGTTTGAAACTATAGAAGATGTAGATTTACGTTATCTACACATTGTTTTGTCCCTCATACTTACCTATACGGGGTACCTTACCTTAACTGCATGAGGCTGCCTAGGAGGTATCGTCCGTTAAGATGTCACTAGACTATTACTCAAGTCAAAAAAGAAATATTGATCCAAATAGGTAGACCCCAATTAGAGTACTTTAGGATCAACAAATCATATCCAAAGCCTCTTGACCACAATTAAGAGAGTCCTCTTTGTATCAAAATATATTCAAGGCCTTATGCATACAATAAAATGAGTCCTCTTGTTATCAATTGGAGACATTATACTAACTTTGTCTTAACGATAAAAAATATCATTAACAGGTGCTACGAGCACTTATAAAATTTATATAAGAATCTGTTTAAGATTGAAAAAACGTTTGTAAAAATTCTTCTCTAAAACTTTTTGCATAGCTAATACTTTCTATAAATATACCAATTGAGTCATAGACATGCGGCAAATATAACCAGTTATTTTAGTCAGATATTTATATTTACCAATTTAAGAAGGTGATCATATGGATGATATCATACAAGCAAAATAGTCATTCAAACATGCAATGATAACAACTAGCAAATCAACAAGCAAATTCTAGACATAAGTAGATAATAGGTTATCGGAACTCCCTCACCTGAATTAATGCTTACTCTCTAAGCCTTTGGAGTTCTTAGAACTTGACAATTGAATACCTAAAAAATAATAAAACTTATAAATATTCGATAAAGTTAAGTTTCTCAATTAAGTAATATCTATTGTAATTTGCTTAATTTCTTACTATAACTCAAGTATGGTATAAACATGGTCTAACTTATTTATTAGGGTGATTAGGAAATATATTTATATATTTGGAAATAATTATATTGTTTATACTTATTTATTTACTTATCCTTATTATTAGTCTATAAGATTAATTAACTTGGTTATTTTACCAATTTTTCTTAATTTATTTTAAATCTTCAGTCGCGTATAATTGTTTCATTATTTTAACTCTAATTTTTATGAGCTTATTATCGATTTTTACTGTTTTCAAATGTACTTTTACATAACAGTGTCCATTTTAGATGTTAAAACCTGTATTTTTTTTGTTATGAGCTTAAAATATTACAAATTTAGTTATTTTGATCTAAATAATTTTATTTATCAATTTTAAGCTTTTCTTTATTATTTTATGACTTAATTAATTTTAAAATTTTATATTTTTGAGATATTCCTATTTTTTGATCTATTTTATAATAAATTCTTTGTTTCTCTATTTTTAGCTTAAATTACCATTTACATCGCTTTTTATCATAATTGTAATTTTCTAATTGATTAATTATATTATTTTCTTATTATTTTTATAATTTGTGGATTTAAATAGATAATTAGGAATGTTGACGTGGCAGCTTCTTATTGGCCCTTGTGTCAATTTCCTTAATTCTTTTAATTTTTACATTTTTCCTAATTTTGAAGTATTAATTAGTATATATGCATATATATATATATATATATTGTCATTTATTAAATCTTGTAAATTAATTACTAATCTTCCCTTGGTCATCACTTCCCACATATGTACATGTATATATATATATATATATTTATTTATTTATTTATTTAAGGAATTTAGATATTAGTATATATATAATTGTATCCTTTAGATTTATACCTACACTGTATTAATACTATATGTATATTTATACTTGTATGTATACGCATATATGTTTATGTTTTCTTACTTGTTTATGTACATGTATTTATTCTCCTTTATAATATAGTTCATATATGTATATTTCTTACATGTTCATGTACTATATATATATACACACACATACACACACCATACTATACATAACTAAATAAATATAACACGTGTACACACATAGTTTTATATAGTTAAACTTATACATAGATAAATACCTAAACATAAAGAAGAAGAATTATCCATCTAATTTAAGGACATGTATATATATAATTCTATTAGAAAAGATAGTAAAATACATCTAACTCCCATTACATATCCTTACTACCTACAATACTAACAAATACATATTTAAATAAAGGAATTACACAAAATTTCTATTACAAAAGAAAAAAAAAACTAATATAACATAAGGAAATCCTTCTTTACTTTTAGTCTTGAAGCTCTTGTAAATGATTCTCCTATTTTCTTTAAAAGTATTCAATTCTTTCTATTAATTGATGGGATGATAAGCTCTAAAATGAGGAGGGTTGATGATGGTTTAATGAGAGCAAAAAAATGGAAGAAAGTTGAAGTTTGGATGAAGGAATTTTGGTAGCCAGAAAGAAGAAAGAAAACTTGAAGTCTTGGTATGTTTTGGTTTGAAAAATAAAGGATAAAGTAATATTTTGGCCAATCTCTTTTTGCCGATGGAAAAGGAAAGAAATAAAAAAAAAAAGAGTAAGATTTGATTTATCCTTATCTAAACTCACTCTCAATCGATCACATGGGATAATTTCAATACACTTGGTAGGCATAAATTGAAGGGAAAAAGTAGGGAAGAAAAAGAAAAATGAAAGAAAGAGAGGAAGAAAAGAAAAAGGAAGAAAGAAAAGAAAAAAAATTATAAAATTATTTAGTTGACTTTTCTAAAAGTATCTTTAGCTTTTAGATAATATTTAGGAT
The DNA here is from genome assembly GCA_024138015.1 of Lumnitzera littorea. NCBI lineage: Eukaryota > Viridiplantae > Streptophyta > Magnoliopsida > Myrtales > Combretaceae > Lumnitzera > Lumnitzera littorea. Next base: position 27,077,416 of record JAMXBB010000006.1, read on the forward strand.
GAAATAATTGTGAAAGAAAATATAGAATGGAAAATTAATATATACTATTTAATACATAAACACAAAATATGTAGTAAAATTAAATCAAAATAATTAAATTAGTATAAAACTAGTACACAAATATACATATATGAAATCGTAAATAATCATAAAATAATATTCTCAATGTTGTAAATTTTATCAATTAATTTATTACTCTTTATGTTAATAAATATTTAAAAGTTATCGTTATTCATTTGTAAGCGATTTTATACGATTATGCGTGTCGATCAATAATCATATCCAACTAGGGATTTTTTACTATTAGGGCAAATTTATTTGTTTTATAGGCTTAAGGTCATAGTTTTAAAGTTTTTATCAGTATTAGGTTCATTCTCTTGTATTTACGTGTACATAAAGTTTAGAGTTTTTATATGCGATTGGGGTTTTGATCAAGATTTTAAGATTTTTTATTTTCATAATATATTTGAGTTTATAATATACTTAGGTTTTTAGTTATTTTGGCCTTATCAAATTATTAAGTTGTCTAGGACACTTGGGTTTAATTTAGAGTTGAAACCAAAACTTCAATGGGTTTACATGTACACACTCCATTTTTTCCCACTTTAGGTTCACCTTTAATTTAGGAACCCTATTTTTAGGAAAAAGGCTTAAAAAATAAAAAAAAAAATATACAAAATAAAAAGAACAAGAAAATGGGAAAAAACCAAAAATAAAAAGAAAACCTAGAAAAATTCAAAAAATAGAAAACTGTCACCCAATAATCTATTTATCTCGAATAAAAATGGGTTTTTATATTGAAAATCAATTATTTTGGCCTATGTTTGGCTAATTACTTTGAAAATTCACTTTTTAAGGAGATCATGACTTCCAACTGCACCTTAATTGGAGTTAAATTGAATATTTTGTGGCAATTAGAAGTTTTTAAATAAAAGTTGAACGCAAGTAAAAATTGAGATCCTAATTTAATAAAATTGACTTATTTTTTAAAATATTTTAAACATATATTTGTTAGACTTCACATTTGCTTCAAGGAAGTAGTATAATTTTTAAAAGGTGAGTATTTATTTGAGTGTAATTTCAAGTATAAAAACAAGAAGTTGAAAAATAAAAAAGTTGGAATGACATTTGATCAATGAGAAAAAAGAAAGAAAAATAATAAAGTAACACGTCTCACCTAAACATTGGTGATACGTGCCACCATGTAATTGTGGTATGTGGCAATTGAATTTACATGCCGCATGATACACTTAGGTGATGCTATGTGTCATATACGTGATTCACCCTACGTGGTGACATGTAGGACTAAAAGGTTGACCTAGTCAACTATCTTTCCCTCTTTCCCTTTCTAGACTCTCAACAGTAGGTTAGGGATTACTTTGGTTTTAACATGGCAAGTGTACTTAAGTATGTTTCCCCTATTTCACTCTTTTTTTTTTATCGTGAAGAAAATCTAAAAAAATATGGAAATGAAAGCTAGAGATGTCTTCTTTTTGGGGAGGTACATTTTTTGAATTATTATTAAGAAAATTGAGAGAAATAAAAATAGCAAATTCGAATATTAAAATAGTACCCATTTATTACACTATGGACAAAATAAGCAAATTCGGGTGATTTTCTTGTAATAATTTGAAATAAATCTCAACAAAACTAGAAACCACATCCCTATAAGATAAAGGAACATTAATTTGCTCAAATCTTCCATGAAAACGTGATCAATTTGAGTAGAAAAAGGAAAACATTCAAAAAAGGAACCCGATGCTATTAATGAGTCAAAACTGAATCTTTCTCTCAAACAAAAGTCTCGTGGGGAGGAATCATGACTCAACATTATAAATTAGCATCTTCTTCATGCATTTAAATCATCATATTCATTAGAAATAAATTACAAATCCATAATATACTAAGTTCTCTCTCTGGATACTTGTAAGTTGAAAACCTATTCTCTCTCTTTAATTTCTCTCACTATAGAGAAAATTGAGTTGAGAAAATTCATAGGAAGACCTTATTCATGGTTATGAAGAAAGCTTAGGCTTTGATTTTATCTAATTTCGTAAGAATTTGATCAATTTTGAGGAGGAAATTTGAAAAAATTGTTTTGAAGTTATTATGCACTAAGTTATCTTTTTCTAAAAAATCAAAGAGAGAGAGAGCTTAGGTTTTCTAGAAATTGATTTGGGGCTTTCAATTTTGACCGCTCAGGAGTCCAATGCTACCAACTACACCCCGAGAATCGATTAGAAACCACCAGAACCGGCTAATTTTCTTTCTCTACGTGGGTAAATCTTCAACTTGTTTTTGTGATTTTTAAGCTTGTTTATAAAATAAAAAAGGAAAATTCCAAAAAAAAAAATTGATGTTAAACATATTTCCATCTTGTTTTGATGTATTTTTATGAATCTAATATGTTTGTGATAACTGGTTTAGATATTATATGTTTTAGATAATTGTGGTAATGTTTTTATGAATCTAATATTAGATCTTTTGATAATTGTTTTAGATATTAGACATTTATGTTAGGTATAATAAATTAGTTAGCATGTTGTTCAATAGATTTTGAATAATAATGTTATGTTAATTGTTTAAATGCTTTAATTAACTTGTTAGTATTATGTTAATATACTCTAGTAACATATTTTTTTCATGTTAGCATAATAATTTAGGTATATTAGTATAGTTTTAAATTAAATATTTTATGGTTGATTTTGCTAATTCTTCTTCATGGGTTTTGATGGTGTTTTCAAATAAAGATAGGCTTCCCATTCCCAATTTTTTTTTTTATAAAATGTTTTTCACAAAAAAAAATTTTAATTGGCCTTTTTCCAAAAGTTAGGAATTTTTCTAGGATTTTTCCATAAATGGACCAATAAAACTTAATTTTCCAAAATTAATGAAATTTAATAAACTTAAAGTGAAAAGAATTTTTCAAAAAATAATATAAATCAATAAACTAAAATTTTCATTAATTGAGAACTACGTAGGCTTAATTGTGCTTCGTAGGTACGTAGGTATTTTGGATAGCCTAAAATAATAAATTTTTTTCTCCCTTTTCTTTCTAAGAATTAAACTAAAAAGCTCAATTTATTTGAAAAACATATTTAAGGCTTATTAATTAATTTCATGGATCTTTATGAAAATCACTCAGGTTTTTATAAATTAGCCTTTATACCGGGGTTTTTGGTTTTTATTTTGGTTATCCCTTTTCAAATTTGTATTTTTAAAAAACCTTTTCTTAGAGTTCTTGAAAGATTCATATGAAGTAGGTCAGGCTTAATATAAATTGGGCTAAGATAAGAGAGAAATCGAATTTTCAACTTGATAGATTTGGCAACTTCGTTAGGGATGAGTTTGTGGGCTAGCAATAAAAGAAATTCATGAAATTTAATTAGGCCTTGTTTGTTAAAATAAATTTAAAAAAGTAATAATTAGGCTTTGGTTTTCCTTTTTAGTATTTATTTTTTCATATATAGTTATACTAATGTGAGTTTTAGTGATGTTGGAAAAAGAAAAAATAAATAAGTAAAAGAGGGGTTGGCCCATTTGGCCTTGCATAAGGGTGGTTTCTTTAGACGTAGTCAAACCCAAACCATCATAAGAGCCTAGGAGTGAAGCTATTGTGTAAGTCTTAGGTGGTGTAGTGTAACCATTGCTCGAGGTTAAGTTGGACGATCCTACTTAAGTTTCTGATGGGCCAATGATCCATGTGAGGTCTTTTGAAAATTAGGGACCTTTTAGAACCCACTTAGTTTTATTCATGAGCCTACATGAGTCGGCAAGTAAACCATATGTGGCAAGTGCTTCAAAGTCAATGGCTATAACATGATGGAATTTAAAGTGTTCATAATATTGCATTTTTGTATTTTTTGTAAGCTTGTAAAAGGGTCTATGTACTTTGTAATAATTTTTGTAATTCTTATATTTTATATTTTCTTTAAATAAATATGTAAAAATAATTTTTTCATCTTGTATAAATTTTTAAGACAATAAAGAAGGAGATCTACGTTAACAAGCCCAAGGACCCTCAAGGATGTTCTAACTTTTTAGCCCTAAGCAATAGCACTATATCAAAAAAAACATTGGGCCCATTATGCCTCTAATGGAAATCTTTGTCAGCTTCACTTTTGCACGAGCCTTGGTTTAATTCTAGCATCCAGAACTTATGACTTTGTTTTTAGGCCTCACTAGTTATGCCCATTAATTGAAGAATATACCCAATTACTGAAGGCCCTTATCATTATGAGTGAGATATATGTACTGAACCTCAAAAAAGGTACCCACAATGCCTTTAGTGATTTATTAGAGGTGAAAAAGAATGAAATAGACCAAGGCTTGAAATAATGTAACGGGAGATACCTTAAGTTATCTAATTGTTGGAGTGGTTTGTGGGAAAGTCTAGATTCCAAAATAAGCGTGATGTCTTTTGTAAGGGCTACTAAGGATGGCAACATAATTGGTGCCATGCATATATTTTAGTGGTATTCAGGACTATCTCATTTCTAGAAGGCATATTTAACATCCACTTTTAGGTTATAGTGATAGTAGTTTAGTTTCTAGAAGGAAAATCGCTTGTCTCGATCCTCTTAGCTAAGCAAATTAGATCATTGACTTATCTCAAGACCAAAAGACATGGAGACATGAAAACTTCCCTAGGCTTGCTTATGATTTGGTTTGTTAGCCACATGATGATTCACCAACTTAAGTTCCATAAGGTTGAGTTTGCTGTGAAAATTGACATAATCTTGACCTTTGTGAGGGTCAAGTTGCCAGAGGCTCTTACTTATTGTTGCATTAAGGTCATTTAAAACTTCATTGTTGAAGACTTGGTGTGGGTAGCTAGATGGTATGTTACCAAAGTGATGATAAGAGGTTATAAGGACTATGAGGCAATCCTACTTATTGGGATGAATTGATGCATAAGGTATTATCTAATTGTTGTGATTCGACAAGTCGGGCCCATTCAGACCATAGTCCATAAGCCTTCATTAAACAAAGTAACCATGGGCAATTATGACCAACACCTTATCATCGATGAAAAGGTATCCTACCTACTTACTATTAAGACTTTGTGGAGCTAACAAGTTATGATCTTGACACTCCAGCTGGGGGACTTAGTAGAGAATGCCAGGAAGTATCAAGCCATGAAAGATTATGTCTACCAACACCTCAAGGAAGCAAAATAGAAACAATTCAAGGCCGTTGCAACCAGCTCTAAAGAATCCTACCCCTGAAATGGAAACTTACATGAAGTAAGTTTAAGCTTGAATGGAAGTTGTTATAAAGATGCAAACAAGTCAGGGAGAATCTAGAAGGCCCTATACAAGATAGCAAAGCAACATGATGAGACATTGAAGGATTGACCAATAAGAGCTTATGAAAGGATCTACAAGTTGGAAGCATCAGCAAAGCTCAGCCTATCCAGGAAGAAGAGTAGTAATGAAGCAGGATTCAACCAGCCACCTAAGAGAAGATCTAGTAAATAAGCCTTTTAGCTTAGAAGTTTTGTTTTTGTTTTGAAATAGAGTTGTAATCAAACTCCATTATATGCAGTCTTAATAAAAATAATATTTTTACCACATTATGGATTATTTGGTAGCTTTATTATCGGTATCCACTTATTCTCCTAAGCATTCTCTATTTTATATTTAGTTGTTTATTCTTTATTCCTTATTGACATTTCATGCTTGCAAAGAACAAAAAAAAAAAGTTTTAAAAAAAGGGAGGAAAAATTTCAAAAGGAAAAAAAAAAGAGAAAAGTATTTCAAAAAAAAAAAATGTAGGTGGGTTTTAAAAAGAAGGAAAAAGTAAGGGAAAAGGAAAGCTATCAGACAAAAGAGAATTATAGGAGGATTTTTTTTCTAACAAGTTTTAGAGTGTTTACCTCCATACAAGTTTTTTAAAAATAGCTCGTAATAATATCCCTTATGTGCTAGGAGAAGGAACTATAATCATCAAGACACCTTTTAGTGTAGCTGCTCAAAGTATGTCAAAACTCTAGAGTTAAGCATCTTGAGCAGAAGTAATACCAAGATGAGCGATCTTTTGGGAAGTTGTTATATTAGAAAACAAAACCATACGGCTTCTAACACCAAAGCGGACAATTCCTTAGTGAGATGAGTTTCAGTCGAGTCGTTATAGGTGGTATAAGAGCAATCTACTAATTAAAAGGGCACAAGTCCTACCTGGAGGTGTTCTTAGACCTATATAATGAAATTGATGAGGACGTTAGTTTTGTAAAGGCGGTAGATTGTAATACCCCTTAAATACTAAGAGAAAAAACTGTAATCATTGAGGTATATTTTGGTGTAGTGGCCTGGACTATGTTGGAACTCCAGAGTTAAGTGTGCATGAGCAATCCTAGGATAGGTGATCTCTTAGGAAGCTGTTGCACTAGGGGACAAAACCATGCGGTATCTAATATTAAAGCGGACAATACCTTAGTAAAAGGGTTTTTGGTTAAGTTGTTACAATATATTCCGGAGCGAAGTCTCATAATCACCCGGCTAAGATCCAAAATGGCAACTAACATAAGCAACACAGAAACACTGGCAATATTAATAACACCAACACTGATGTCCCCATTAAATTAAGGGTTGAACTTTTGGAACAATCAATGAAGAGCATAGGTGACAAGATAGACTTTTCGATTGACAGTTTCGGCCTTCTACGTGCATCTCAACCTGCCTTTATAGAAAACTCCAAGCCATAAGGGAAAGGACTGCCATAAGCCCACAAGAAGGTGACGAGACAAACCCACAATATTTGCAACTAGGGGTAGAATTTGGGGTGAACTCCGAAGGTTTGAGGAGGGAATTTGAGGACAAGCAGAAACATATGGAAAAGAAGTTGCTATAGCAAATGAATGGCAAGATGAAGGCTTTTGAAAAGTAAGATGGGTTTGAATAGGTAAGTATCACTAACATAGTTGCACAAGATAGCTCGACCTTTGTGGAAAAGTTCAAGGTGCCTAATTTTGAGAAATATGATGGAACTGGTTGCCTAAAGTTGCACACTCGGTTATATGTTAGGAAAACGAGCAAGTATGCCCAGTATGATCACTTAATGGTCTAGACTTTCCAAGACAGTTTGACTAGCCCAGACTTGACTTAGTATGCTTAACTTGATCTCAATCAAGTCAATACTTGGAAAAAGCTAGCTCGAGCCTTTGGGATTTGCCCCCCTTACATGGGATTTGGGAAGACTTTGTAAGAAGCCTAATGAATCTTTCAAAGAATATGCTCAAAGATGGAAGGCCCAAGCCATAAGGGTATCCACCCCAATCCTTGAAAAAGAGCCGACCTTCACCTTTATTAATACCTTAGAGAAATCCTATTTCACTTATCTAATACCACTTACCTCAGTTAGCTTTGCTGAAGTGGTAGTAACAGGGTATAGAATAGAGAGTGCTATCACATTTGGCAAACTACTAGTTTCGGACATGCAAGATAAGAAAGCAACCCTTACTAAGCCTAGTAGCAAAAGGAAAGAGCCCATTATAAGCATGGTGACCATTAACTAAAACTCAGCGTCTATCTTACAAACATCATACTAGACAACTCTAAGCCCGATAACCCTTATAGCTCTAGCCTAACAATATTAACCACCACAAGCTTAACCCAACTCACCTTTATCCTAGTTCCCCTAAGCCAATTCTTAGCCCGCCCAAGAGCTAATTGCCTCGTTGACTTTGAATTACCTAATGAAATAAACAGACCCAAAAACTTTAGCCTTAATGCTAGATGTGAGTACCGTCTTAAACTAAAAGGCCATTTTACTAATAAGTGTTGAGGCCTAAAAATAAGATTCAAGACTTAATTGATGCTGGGAGAGTATAGTTAGACTTTATTGTGACTCTTAATGTTAATAATAACTTACTTCCATTTCATGCTACTATGATAAACATGATTAGTGTTAGGGAACCTAAGCTCGTGATGGATTTAGACAAGTTGGCCATCCTAATTGAATAGGTGGGTTGTCTCCTTAGAGAAAAAGGATATTTGCAGGGAATTAATCTTCGAGACAAAACTCGCACCAAGCCGATTATCTACTAGTTACTTTGGGAAGGTAAAGTAAGGAAGGAAGAAATACAAGAGATGATGATAACCAAACCTCAAAACCTTACTTATAGATAGTTGAAGGAATACAGGCTAGTAAGAGACCCTATGGAGTACCTGCTGGATATATAAGTTGTACCCATAGTATATACTGAAGAGGCGCCAACCGGATGGGGGCTCGAGTTTAAAGTGGAAGATAATGTGGGCCATATGGTTAGAATGATTGGGTTAGCTCAAAGCTAATTAATTCAATATGACAAACAACCTAAGGAACATCCTACATATGGCAAGGCTAGAAAGTATGTGTTCAATGTCCCGATTCCTCTTGAGAATTATAAAGCAGCACCCTTTGATTACCATAATATCAACTAATCAAAGATTGCCACAACATTGGTTGGAGGGATTACTAGAATGGGCCAGACTTATAAGCCTAGGAGAAGAAGAGAGACAAGACATGCAAGTGTAAGAAGAAAAAGAATTTGAGCTAAACACTTTTAATAAAATGATCAAGGCCAGTGAATATAAGTTTGTGGACCAACTAATAAAGGTTCCGACCTAAATTTCCCTTATGGGGCTTCTCCTATTGTTAAGCCAACATAGAGAGGCTCTTTTTTAAATTCTCAAGAGATTTTAGCAGATAAGTTAGGGTACATAGCTAGCTCCATATTTGCTATTAATCAAATCGCCTTTTTACCTAAAGAGTTAGGTGAAGATGGGAATCACCACACTAAGCCTTTATATATAATGTTGAGGTGAAAAGATAAGATCATTGCTAAAGTCATCATCGATAATGGGTCTTCATTGAACGTCTACCACTTAGACATACTTCGTCATCTTGAGATCAAATCTAATGAGATTAAGCCCATCTCCATGGTTGTAAGGGTTTTTGTGGGTCTAAAAGAGAGATTGTAGGGAAGTAAACTTTCAAGTAATGATTGGGCCTCAAATATTCAATTTAACATTCCAAATTCTAAACATCCCTGGGACCTTTAACTTATTGTTGAGAAGGCCTTAGATTCCTGTAGGTAATACGATTCCTTCTAGCTAGCATTGGAAGGTCAAATTTATTGCTAATGGTTAGTTGGTTACGATCTTGGGAGAGTACAATTATGACATCTAGAAAGAGACAGCAATTTCGTATATAAGGAGAGAAGAGCTGGAAGATTTTGGTTTGTAGATTTTTTACCAAGCATATATGGTCAATTGGAAGAATGACGAAAACTGATAGGAATTAGAGCACTAAACTTCTGACTCAAGCCTGAGCTCGAGGGCTTGAGAGTATGGCCAAGTGAGTTCTCTTGTGCCAACTTACACCTGATGAGTTCAAGTTGCTTCAATCTATGAGTCTACTGCCTTATCCAAGCCAAACCCTCTTATGCTTATTGATAGTTACTAATTATTGACCTGAGATACACTCAAACAATAGCTCGATTTGCTTAATCACTAGCTCGGCTAACTTGAATATGAATTGCTTCGAGCATGTTTAAGTTGAACTCACTTTGAAAGAACCTCCAATCTTACTCAGTAGTCACCAGCTTGACTATATAGTTTGTTTATTTCAACCAGAAATTCACCCACCAATCGACAGCTACGTATCCAAGCAATCATATGATAAAATCACCTTGTCTAAGATGGATGCTTTTCTTGATTTTCTCTTTATGCCCTTTTCCATTGGCTATACATTACTTATTCAAGACTTTACCTTTTTCAGTTATTTCCATTTATAATTGTTGCCATAATATTTTAGGTATCAATACCTACTGAAAATGTAGCTGCAATATCTTACACATGAGATATTAAATATACTACATTGTCTTTTTCCATAAGTATTTCTCTTTGCTTACTTCACTCTTATCATAACCTTTAAGCAAAACTAGGTGATGAGCACCCTCATTGGAGCAGCTCGTACATCATATTGAGTTGAGCTGTGAGTTTCTTATAGTTTCTAAGTACGTCATATCCTTGGAGCAGATTGTGATTTTGCTTATTTGATTCTCTGTTATTATGCAACTCCACCCTAGCTTTTCAAGCTTTCAACGAGCTTGGACCCACCCCCCTCACGATTGGCCTTGTTAGTCTTTAGCCCGAATTGTATCAAAAGCAAAGGCCCTACATTCAAGAAAGGGTAAATTAGGACTTTTGGTCTAAGTTATATGCCCATAGGAAAGGAGTTAACCTAAACTTATTTTGTTGGAGGGAAAAGGGGTGATTAGTTGTACAATACCCTTATGACCTATGACTTTTCCACTACTTAAGGAAAACTTCATCAAACTAGTACTAGAAGCAGTGACGAAAAAAGAAGACAAGCCTAATGAGTCAATCCCATTGCAAAATTGGTTTAGTTTCAACCTAATGCAAAAAGTTACTTTAAAATAAGGACTGTAGTAGGGTATAGTATTCGTTGAGTTTTATTCCTTTTTTTTTAGTTCTCATTGTTTAAGATTGAGCCTTAATGCTCCACCAATAAAGTTATCCTTTCAGTTGTTCTTTCGAAGAAAATATATGTTAATAAAATTATCTTTCCTTTTCATGTCCACTTTCTTCTCTTATTACTTATCTCTTTTTCTTCTTATCCATATTTTCAGATCTAATGTTCTTGATGAAAGCTAGGGATATCTCGTACTCCTAAATGACAAAAATATCGATATCATGTCTAACCATACTGGGTTAGTCGTTGGGGATGATATCAACAGTCACTGAGAAATTCAAGAGAGTTGGCAAAAATACGAACAAGGTTGTATATCCATTGATGAGCCCGTGGAATTGATTAATTTAGGCTTAAATGATAGCCCCAAAAACTTAAGGGTTAGAGGCAATTTATCGTCTAAATAGAAAGGTGAGATGACTAAGTTATTGGTTGAATATGTTGACATATTTGCAAGGACTTACGAAGATACGCTAAGGTTAGACCCATTAGTTGTGGTCCATAAATTACCTACCAGGGAAACCATTAAGCCTAAAAGGCAAAAGCTTAGGTGTCTTCAACCTGTTATCTTGCTAAAGATAAAAAATGAAGTTAAAAAGTTATTGGAGGTAAGGTTCACTAAAGTATCATATTACCAAATACAGTATCAGTTCTAAAAATAAATGGGAAAGTACGAATATGTGTGGATTTTCGGAATTTAAAACAAGCTACTCCCAAAGATAATTTCCTACTACCTTATATCGATGTTATGGTAGAAAACACTGTTGGGAGCCATCTATTCTCCTTAATGGATGGTTTTTTAGGGTACAACCAAATAAAAATGGTCGAAGAAGACAAAGTTAAAACTACATTTATCACAACATGGGGAACCTTTTATTGCAAAGTGATGCCCTTCAGCCTAAAAAATGTTTGGGCAACTTATCAAAGGGCAATTGTGACTTTTTTGCATTATTTGATGCATAAAGAAGTTAAAGTTTGTGTTGATAATAGGATCACCATATCCCAAGAAAATGAAGATTATGTAGAAGTATTAAGGAAGTTATTCAAAAGGCTACATAAGTTCTAATTGAAACTAAACTTAAAAAAGTATATGTTTGGGGTCATGTTAGGGAAGTTATTAGGATTCATAATCAGCTAAAGGAGCGTTGAAGTTGATCCGGATAAGGTGAAGGTGATTCTAGAACTACTTTCTCTGTACACAATTAAAGAAGTAAGAGGTTTGCTAGGGTAGCTAAATTATATTGCCCAGTTAATATCACAACTTATGGATAAGTGTTGCTCTCTATTTAGATTATTAAGGAAAAACGCTCCTCTAAATTAGGAGGAAGAGTGTCAAGAGGCCTTTTGTAAGATTAAGGAATACCTTATGAATCCTCCAAGACAGCCATTGTTTTTATATCTCACTATATTGCAATAGTCTATGGGATGTATGCTAAGGCAAAAAGATGAAGAGGGAAGTGAAAGGGCCATTTACTACCTAATGAAGAAGTTTACTAAAGGAGAGTAGATGTACTTTGATATAGAAAGGACTTGCTGTACCTTATCATGGGTGATGTATCGATTTAGGCAATATATCTTACAATATGCAGTAGAGCTATTGACAAAACATAATCCCCTTAAGTACTTGGTTGAGAAACCAACTCTGATTGGAAGAGTATTTGAATGGCAAATGATGCTTTTTGAGTTCGACATAACTTACGTGAACTAGAATTCAATCAAGGGGTAAGCCTTAGCAGATCAATTAGCTAAATACCCTATGGAAGAGGCGTCTAAGGAAAGGGAAGTTTGATTCCCAGATGAAAATATCCTAATAGTGGAACAAAATTCAAACCTCCCAAGTGGAAGATGTATTTTGATGGAGTAGCCAATATATTAAGATGCAGGATAGGGGCAGTATTGGTATCCCCTAAAGGTATCCAATTATCTGTAGCGGCTAGGCTTACATTTTCCTACACTAACAATAGAGTATGAGACTTGTATCTTGGGCCTCAAGATGGCAATAGATATGGGGGTCCATGAGTTAGAGGTGTATGGAAACTCTCTAATTATTCTTCAAATGACTAGTGAATACAAGATGAAGGATCTAACATTGGTGCCTTACCATCAACACTTTGCTGAGTTAGTAGAGAAGTTCAAAGACATCTCCTTCACATATATACGAAGAGCTCAAAATTAGTTCACAGATACCCTTGCTACACTAGCATCCATGGTTCAAGTGTCAAGTAGGATAAAATTACAACCCTTGAAGATTATGGTAGAAGATAGGCCCATGTTTTTCTTGGTGATAAAAGTAGCTAAAGATAAGAAGTCTTAGTTCCATAATGTCAAACATTTTCTTCAAACTGGCACATACCCAAAAGGGGTAAGTAAGAAAGATCAGAAAACATTGAGGAGGTTAATGGGCTACTTTTTGCTCAATGGCACTACGATGTATTGACAATCGTTTGACACTACGTTATTGAGATGCATGGATGAGGAAGAAGCATGTGTTTTGATGAAGGAGGTACATGAAGGGGCGTGTTATCCGCATATGAATGGGCACATGCTAGCCCAAAAAGTCATGTGGATGCATTATTATTAGTTCATAATGGAATCAGACTGTATCATAGACATGTGGCACTACCACTTATGCCAAGTATATTCTAACTAGGTGAATACTTCTTCCCCTCAAGAGTTGCTTACTTTGTCTTTACCATGGCCATTTTCTATGTGAGAAATAGATGTTATTGGTCTAATTAACCCAAAGGCATCAAACAAGCATAGATTTATCTTAGTAGCTATTGATTATATTACAAAGTGGGTGGAAGCTTCCTTTTATCCAAATGTCGCTAAGGAAGTAATAATCAAGTTTTTGAAACAAGATGCAATTGCCCGATATAGAGTGCCAGAGTCAATCATCATGGATAATGGTACAAACCTCAATAACAAACTCAAAATGGAGTTATGCCAGCAATTTGGGATCACCTATAGGAATTCTACACCATATAAGCTACAGATGAATAGAGCAGTAGAGGCTACCAATAAGAACCTCAAAAGGATTATTGAGAAGATGACTATGACCTACAAAGATTGGCATGAGATGCTACCTTTTACAGTCATGTCCTATAGGACTTCCATTAGGGTATTGACGAAAGGTACGCCTTACTCTTTGGTACATAAGACTAAGGTAATTTTGCTTATTGAAGTAGAAATACCCTCCTATAGGGTATTAGATGAAACTTAGCTAGGTGAAGCCAAGTGGTTTAGGGAAAGGATTGAGCAACTGAACCTAGTAGATGAAAAGAGGCTAATCAAGTTATGCTACAGGCAATGCTATCAATGAAGGATGATACATGCCTTCAATAAGAAGGTACGGCCTTCACAGTTTATAGAAGGAGACTTAGCGTTAAGGAAGATCCTCCTAAATGTATAAGACCCCAGAGGAAATTTTACCCCTAGTTATGAACATTCTTATGTAGTAAGAAGGGTATTGTCCTAGGGGAACATTAATTTTTCTCTCAAATGGATGGCTTAGATTTGACGAATCCTATAAATGCTAATACAGTCAAGATGCATTGTCCCTAAAATCAATGGGACAATGCTATTTTGTCTCCTATTCTGAATACTTTATGTATTGGTTTTTCTTTATCCTTTACGCATAAAGTAGATATCGCTAACTATCATTGGCATTAAATTAGTCTCTCTACTACTACATTGAAAAGTTGTTCTCAATCTCAGCTCCGTACTATACCATGCATCTCTCCTTATACACATATACACAAAAATACCCCTCTCCTATACGTAAATTATTTGTTATTTATTGGAAATATGTAAAACATATTCTGATAATTAACGAGTTGCTAAAGAAAAAATATATGAATACTAAAAAAATCATAAAATAACTTAAATAATATTTAGTGATATTTATTTGTATTATATGTTACTTAAGTGTAAGTATAAATACCTAAAATTACTTAAACTACCTAATATATATTAAAGTAATACCAAATAACTTAAAAGAAAATTAATAAAAATTAAGGAAAAATAGGTATCAATTGGGGAAAAGTCTAGAATTAGGCATGGTAGATTAAGAAACACTTTAGTATACTAAAAAAGTAGTGTTAGGGACATCTAATGAGGATTAAATTAAAGAAAGTGGACACTTGTAACTCAAAAGAAAAGTCCACCGGCCTTAACCCTTGCGCATAAATTCAGAATGACCTCTCCTAAATTCATTTTGGATACTCTAGTAAATAAGAAAAATAGAAGGAAGTCTAGGAGAGTTAAGTTAGTAATTTAGAAAAATTGTACAAAATGTAGTGAATTTATGGCAAATTTAAGGTTCCACCATCTAACTAAGACTTGACACAAAGCCACCACCACCACTTAATGGAGGAGGTAGTGCCTAAACCTTTTGACAGTACCTCTATATCTAGTAGTGGTCGGAGTTACCAACATTAGTGGTACCCTAAATTCCCCCGATTTTCATAAAAAAAAAATGGAAAAATTTATTTTGGCACATTTTTGTATATATTTTTTAGGAAAAACACTGTTTTTTTTTAAATTAAGTCTCGAAATATATCGCCATTAACAAATCGCAAAAACCGAGCCGATTTTGCCTTTGTTTTCAAAAAGCCTATCGATGTTGTTTTAGCTCCAAAATTTTTTTGTGAAACACCCGTGATGTATATTAAATTACCATGAAAAGATTTTCATGAAAATTATTTTCCATATTTTTATCTAATTTTAAGCCTTAAAAATCTTATTAAATGACCATTTTTCTAAATAAACTTAACAGTTTCTTAAGACATCATGCTAGATTCTATTTTGGTGAGTATTTTGACATATTACGATGTTAAATAATGTTGAAAGAGTAATTCTATAGTGTTTGGAGTATTAGGTTTGAATATTGAGGGTTTGGTGTTGGTATTTGTGATATATGTGAAATACACCAAATAATGGAATTAAATGTAGTTGGTTCAAGTCGGGGTAGTGTTAGACTATATATTATACTACATTTTGATTTTGAATTGAAGTATGGGGGGTTATGTAGAAATATAGATGGGTGCAAATCAGAAGCTAATTCAAGAGCTAAATCGAAACAGGGATGTATACTAGCATACTAGAGAGTTATTTAGAATCTGAATTAAAGACCATATTCACTTGAGTTAAAGTTCGTTAAACTTTATAAGAGAGGTTAGGAGGGTTTCTAAGAATTATTAATTAAGTGTAATTAGGAGTTGAATCACAACCTAATTCAGAGGTTGAATTAGAGACGAAGTAAGAACCTAACTAAAAATGAGAATAATCATAAGAGACTTAAAACATGAAAAATTAAGTATAGTAATACCCTAAACTGAGGATTAAAGTTTGTATTACATAATAGAGCCTATATACAATAATTTTATGAATATTCAAATAATATTTATATTATAGAGACAAGCAGCTATGCTATACCATATGTCGTACCTTAGTGAGTAAGTGGAAGACTTTAGGTAAGTTTGGAATCCGTACGTTATTGTATTTTGGAGAATTATTTCATAGTACTTGGAGGCCTAAGATTGTACTTAGTTGTGATTGTAGGTAGTTTGAATGTATGCATGCTAGTGTATGCTTTTTTGAACTTAATTATGTATTGTTGATTTGCTATTCTGAAATGTAATTGTTTTTATTATGTAAAATTGAGTAATCACCTTAAAATGGGCATGCATTATGACCCATTAAGAGACATTTAGGGTCCTTTGATCAAATATCGACTCCTTCGAAAGGGATAGTGCTATAGCATAATGGTTCCTTCTTCATCATTAGTTAAACTAAGTTACAGGAGGGGAGGTCATAGATAGGGTGAAGGCAATAGTTCGAAGGTAATCACGGAAGGAGTGGTGTTTCTGTTGCATAATCTTGGGTTTAGTCATAAACTGTTGCATTCACAATGAAACTCCTTAACCTAAATTAGAGCGAGTGAAATTCCTCTAATCTCACATTAGACCAGATAACGTTGTACAATGGCATTTGTTTGTTGCATTGCATCTAACTAACTATTTGATAAACCTATTTGTACTTATGTATAGTTTTATGTCTCCGTTCTAACTTACTAAGTGGTTGGTTGGTTGCTTACATTCCTATAGATGCTTTTGTAGGTATGACTAGAATACTGCACTACAACTACCCTGGGGTTAGTCACTATTAGATTCTGGGGAGTAAGGTCATAAATGGAAGAACCTTTGGGCTTTTGAAGCTTATGTCTCTATCTTTTTCTTTTTTTTTTTTTTTTGGTACGTAAACTATGTGAATATTTTTTTACATAAAATACTGCATTATGTAAATATTTTATGAACAATTGAAATTCTTAATATAAGTTTAAAGCCTTCTGCATATAAAATAATGGTATTATCATATGAATTGTTATTTCAAAGGGGTTACTTATGGATGCCTTGTGTAAAACAAGCTTGCAATAGTAGCTAAGAAGTCAGTTTTTATCTTGGATTGATTTATTCGATGGGACTATTAAAGCTTTACCACTTCAGGGTGTAACACCTCTAGACTAGAAACTACTGCTAGCAAGATAATCATAGAAGCAGGTATGGCACTTACTCAAAACTTTAAGATAGAATATCTCATAGGAGTCCTGACCCGTCTATTGTCTTTTAGGATATCTCGTAAGTGCCTTAACTTATTAAGTATCTCCTAGGGTAGGATATTCATAAGAAGCCTTGACTCGTTATATGCTTGATCCTTCCATTTGGTTTATCATTTTAGTTAAGATATCTCAGTAAAAGGTCTCACTGAGATAGATTGCAAGGAGCCCCACCAGTAGATAGCATCGGTGTTATCGTTTTTTTAAGAAAGGATATCTCATAAAAGGATCTCTTTAAGATAGATTGTAAGAAGCTTTTTCTACCCTTTAGATAACCTTAATGTTGTCATTTCTCGTAGGATAGGATCATTATAGGGTCTTATTGAGATGGACCATAAGGAGCCATACTCGTAGATAGCCTCAACGATATCGCTTTTCTAAGAAATAATATCTTATTAAAGGGTCTAGTTAAAATAGATCCTAACGAGCTCTTTTTTCCTTTTAGACAACCTTAGTGCTATCCTTCCCTTGGGATAAGATATCTCACTAAAAGGTCTTGTTTAGATAAATCGTAAAGAGCTTTATCCTTAGATAACATCAATGGTATCATTCCCTTTAGAGAAGGATATCTCACTAAATGGTCTCACCTAGATAGATCGCATGGTCTGAGCTCTTTTTACTTCCTTTGATTAATAGCTTGTCAAAGGAGTCCATTCTGTAGGTAGCCTATTTCACATCTCAAAACTTAACATAAAGAACCTTTTTCAAAACCCTCTTCCTTTCATAGAGGCAACAATGGAGCCTCTTTTTGGCTTTTGTGGTAAAGAAGAGTAGCTGTAGATATTCTATTTTTTCCCTTTTTAAATCCATATTTAGTTTAAGAACTTTATAAAAAAAATTGAAAAAAAATAAGAAAAAACAAAAACAAAATTGAAATGTGTCGTATAATGGTTCATTTACGCAAGTTTGAGGTGAAAATAATTTTCTGAGGTCTAAAATTATTTTTAGAGTCAAACTAAATATATGCGATTTGATTGAGTTAAAAATCTTGAACAAAAATGAGCTTTCATTGAAAATCAATTATTTTGGCCCATGATTGGCTAACTTATTTTGAAAATTCACTATTTAAGGAAATCATAGCTTCAAACCATACATCAATTGGAGTCAAAACAAATATTTTGTGGCCATTTAAAGTTTTTAAATAAAAGCCGAGCGTGGGTAAAAACTAGGATCCTAATGTGGCCAAATTGAATAATTTTTACAAATATTTTGAACATATATTTATTAGACTCTACATTTGCTTCAAGGAAGTAATACAGTTTTCTAAAAAGTAGGTATGTGTTTGAGTGTAATTTTGGGTGTTAAAAAAAAAAAAGAGGAAACAAAAAATAAAAAGGTTGGAATGGCATTGAATTAGCAAGAGAACAAAAAAAGCGAGGAAAAAACAAAAGAAAAATAACAAAGTGATGCATGTTACCTAACTAATGGTGATATGTATCTCCATGTAATTGTGCTACATGGTACACTTAGGTGACACCATGTATCATCCACATGATGCCACTCGAGGACCACGTGGCTATCTCATGTGGTGATACATAACACTAAATCATTGACCAATTCAACCATCTTTCCTTTCCTTCCTTTCCAGATTCTCGACACTTACAGTAGATTAAGGATTACTTTAGTTTCAATGTGATAAGTGTACCAAGTATATTTTACTCGATTTCACTCATTTTTTAGTTACAAAAAAATTTAGAAAAATATAGAAATGAAAACTCGAGAAGTCTTCTTTTTGGGAAGGTGCATTTTTTAAATTATTGTTAAGGAAATTGAGAGAATTAAAAATAACAAATTTGAATGTTAAATAAATACCCATTTATTTTACCATGGACAAAATAAGCAAATTTGGGTGATTTTCTCATGATAATTTGAAATAAATCTCTACAAAATTGGAAACCACATCCCTTATGAGATAAAAGAACATTAATTTGCTTAAATCTTCCATGAAAAATTGATCAATTTGAGCCAAAAAAATGAAGAAATTTAAAACACAAACCTAGGTATCATTAATGAGTCAAAATTAAATCTTTCTCTTAAACGAAAGTTTCTTGAGAAAGAATCATGACTCAACACTATAAATTATTGCCTCCTCCATGCATTCAAATCATGACATTCATTAGAAATCAATAACAAATCTACACTATGCTAGGTTCTCTTTATAGATGCTTATAGGTTGAAAACTCATTCTCTCTCTCCAATTTCTCTCACTATAGAGAGAATTAATCTGAAAAAATTCTTGGGATGATCCTATTCTGGTTATGAACAAAGCCCAGGCTTTGATTTCATCTAATTTCTTAAGGATTTGATTAATTTTGGGGAGAAAGATTAAAAAAATTGTTTTGAAGTTGCTATGCACTAGGTTGTCCTTTTCTAGAAAAATTGAATGGGGAAAGTTCAGGTTTTCCAGAAATTGATTTAGGCTTTTGAAGCTTGATGTCTCACAAGTCCAATGCTACAAGCTACACCTCGAGAACCAATTGAAAATCACCCAAACCAATTAATTTTGTTCTGTTGTGTAGGTAAGTCTTCAACTTGTTCTTATGATTTTTAAGCTTGTAAATAAGAAAAAATAGAGAAAATTCCATAAAAATAAAAATTAATGTTGACCATGTTTCAATCTTGTTTTATGTGGTTTTATGAATCTAATATGTTTGTAATAATTCTTTTAAATATTACATGTTTATGTTGGGTTTAATAAATTAATTTGCATGTTTAGTAGATTTTGAATAAAAATGTTATGCCAATTGTTTAAGTGCTTTAATTAACTTGTTAGTATTATGTTAATATACTCTATTAATATATTTTTGTATGTTAGCATAATGATTTAGGTATATTAGTATAGTTCTAAATTAAATATTTTATAGTTGATTATGTTAATTCTAGTTTATGGACTTTGATGGTGTTTTCAAATGAAGATGGACTTCCTTTTCTCAAATTTTTTTTAATAAATTTTTTTCATAAAAAATAAATAAATTGGCTTTTTCCAAGAGTTAGGAATTTTTATAAGATTTTTCCAAAATTGGATTAAAAAATTATTTTTTCAAAATTAATAAAATTTAATGGACTTAAAGTGAAAAGAATTTTTGAAAATATAAAATAAACCGATAAACTAAAATTTTTATCAATTGAGAATTACATAAGCTTAATTCAGCTTCGCAGGTATGTAGATATTTTGGGTAGCTCAAAATAATAAAAAATTTTGTTTTTCCCCTTTTCTTTCTATAAAAAAAAAATTAAAAAACCTAATTTATTTGACAAAATATATTAAAGGCCCATTAATTAATTTCATGGCTCTCCTTCTAGCAACCGCTTAGGTTTTAATAAGTTAGCTTCTAAACCTAAGTTTTTAGTTTCTATTTTTCTAATTTTTTTTATTAGAAAACTTGTGGGCTAGTAATTGAAATTAAGGTGCATCTATCCATGAGCTGTAATTTTACTTTTTTCCGGTTTTGATAGGGTGGTGACTCATTTTTCAAAAGTTATATTTTTTTTAAAAGTACCTTTTCTTAGTCTTGTCAAGAGATTTATATTGAGTAAAGCGGGCTTAATATAAATTGGGTTAAAAAAAAGAAAAAAACTGAATTTTTAGCTTGACGATAGACACAAATTGTAAACACTTTACATACTAGATTCAAAGATCAGACTATGTACTTAATTAAGGGTAACAAGGATATGTTACCTAAGCTATCATTAATATTATTCTCATTCTCAACCAAATGATGCTTATATGACACTATTGGACCAAGATCCTTAGGCTCTTAAATATTATCTAATAGTTACTCTTAGGTCCTTTCCTATCATACTTTAACTATACTCTTGACTTTTGTGCACTTCTTATGCTTATGTGTACATATGTACGACATAACTTCTATGTTTGTTAGTATGTGTTTGTCATGGTATATTAATCCAACACATGCACAAATGAAATGGCAATGTCCACATTGGTGAACTAACACACACACATAAACACAACATATCGGGTAGGTGCTAAGACCAAGACACTTCTACACCTAACACAATTCACAAAATGTATCTACGAACATTTCATCATCCAATAGGTAGTGGTCTACATTGAGCCAAACCGACTTGAAACTGTTAGTTTACTGGCTGAATGTGTGATGAATCGTAACTGGCTTAGCTAGTTACGGTTTCTAGTTGGTTCAGTAGGTTTGGCGGTTGAAGGGCTAGTGTTTTTTTTTTTAATTTCTATTTTTTTAATTAATTTTAATAACTTCTATTTTTTTTTATTAATTTCTAACTTAATTCAGTTCTAATTTTTAGGTGTTTTTTCCCTAAACACTGCCTCCTTTCTCTCTCTCTTTTTTAAAATTGTATTAATTCAT
This sequence comes from Lumnitzera littorea, assembly GCA_024138015.1. Classification (NCBI taxonomy): domain Eukaryota; kingdom Viridiplantae; phylum Streptophyta; class Magnoliopsida; order Myrtales; family Combretaceae; genus Lumnitzera; species Lumnitzera littorea. Next base: position 27,098,851 of record JAMXBB010000006.1, read on the forward strand.
TAATAATTTCTAATTTTTTTTGTTAATTTCTAACTTAATGTGGTTCTAACTTTTTTATATTTTTCCTCTCAAATTTTATTTTTTCCCTATATTTAATTCCTTAACATTTGACAAGTTTTATAAAAAATACTTACATTAACTTATATTGAATTTTCCATCCATCTTTAATACATAATTAACTTATGATTAACCCTTTATCATTAAGTTAATAATATTATTTTTAAAAAATTATCTTTCATCATCGCAAAAATGTAATTTTGACATGTCATGTCCTAATAGATATCATTCAATTATTTTTTCCAACTTAATTGCTTCCCTTCTCTCTCTCTCTCTCTCTCTCTCTCTGTTTCTCTCTTTCTTTTTCTAAGAAGGTGAACCGATCGTACCAAACTACCGATTTAATAGCGAGTTAGCTCACCAGTTCATAACTTGCTAGTTTAGGCAATTCTGACCCTTTAAAACACCTATACCCTTAGGATCCAATGGTTCAGGAGGTAGTTCAAGCTCGCCTATTTCCGGGCCAATTTACGATTTGGAACTGGTCCTTGTACAGATCTACTAATATATATGTAATGTATTGAGTCATGTAGCGCACAACAAGTATACTCAAAGGGATACTTATATTAAAACATAAGTAGCCATATGTTATTATATCCACTTCGCATACATACAAGTTGGCAAGTCAGGAGTACTCACCAGGTTTAACAGTAACTTGTGGGTCCTTTTTCTTAACTCACATAGTAAGTTGCATTAACATATCAAGATTTAGCTGTTAGTTCATGCAGAATCCTGACTGTTTCCTTAAGATCAGCTTCTATATTATTCAACAAGCTTCCACATTTATTCATTAAACTTCTACTTTTATTAAGTAAATTTCTACTCTGTAAGTAAGCTTATACATAAATTAAGTAAGCTTTTACCTTTACTAAATAAGCTTCTAAGTCAACTAAGTAAACTTCATTATGTATTACATTAATTTTTAGCAAATTTACTCATTTACAAGGTGTTCTTCTATGTTTACTAAATAAATTTCCTTTTTTACTAAGTGACGTTGTACATTAAGTAAGCTTCCATTAATAAAATTTTACATTTACTATGTAAGCTTTATCTTTAAGTATGTATTCTTTTACATTTAGTAAACTTTTGTATTCATAGAATAGGTTTCTATGCTCGCTAAGGAGTCTCCACCTTTATTTAAGACACTTTTACCTAAGAAGTTCCTATATTTACTAAGGGAGCTTTTGTCTTCACTATAGAGGCTTCTCGACCAACAAGAAGATTTCTATGTTCATTAAAAATCATTTATTTACACAAATCTTATGAAACTAATGATGTTAAACTCATAACATACACACATAAACACAAACACTATATAGTCTAATTTTAGGAGTTATCACAATTTTGCTATTTGACCCATACTTCTTGAAATTGTCAGGCTAGCCTTAGATGTAATTTTTTGGAAAGTATATAACACCAAAACTTCATAAAATAAGCGATGTATCTCTAGGGGTTGGACACACAAAAAGGCACCATAACGAAGTAAATCCCAAAAGGAACAAAAGAAAAACTAGAAAAGTCTAGGTAGCTACTAAATATATATGATACACCACTCGATCCTACTTGGCCTACAATCTATTGGATATGACACTTCGATCTGAAGTAAAGGTTCACTCGCCACTATTCCTTATTAAAGGGAATAGATAAGAGTCGAAGGATATTGAGAACACGAAGATTGCTCGAAGGAAACTTAGATGATAATCTGATATTAATGATTGTTCCTATGTACAAATAAGTGGGGGTCTATATACCCATCCATTACGGCTACTTTACATGTATAAAAAGACAAAAGAGTATTCTTATAATTAGGTTACATATAACATACTAAAAGAGGTAAAAGAGATAGAGAATATTTAGTATGGAAAAGTAAAGAATCCTTTTGAAATGTTATGTCAAAAGACATGTGTCACGTGATAGCTGGATGTCAGAAATATGGTGTAGGTAGGCTAAAGTGAGTGAAAGGATTTGTAGTTAAGGCCCAACCTGATCTGGATCAGATTGGGGCTCAATTAGTTATATAGAGAAGTCATATTGAGTTAGAGTCTAGTATCTATGGTCAGCTTAGGAGCTTAGCTTGGCTCAGGCTGTTTTTGGAATAGAGCATAGCTGTTGGGTAAAAGCAGGTTTGACATAAGTGAGGGTCTAATAGTCAAGTTGGTAGGAAATTAGGTCAGGATAGGAATTTCTGTCTCAGATATAACTTTGAGCTAGTATCCTTCGAACAAATCCTTAGAATCCTCTAGCTCGGCTACGGGTAATTGGTTCAAAGGGTTGATTCCTATCATCTAGTTTGTGAGATCCTAAGAGATCATAAACTTCAGTTTTTGGAAAGTTTTAACAATTAAAAAAATTATCCTATTATAAATTTATAAATTCTTCCATGAACATCAATTTTTCTTATAAAAACAATCAAGTGAAATTCATTGTAATCAAACCTTTTTATAATCATGAAATAATATAGACATTATACTTAAAGTTCCTCAAGAATTTATGCAATATCTTCTTAGTATTGGGTTTCATAATACTTTATTCATTTTTTGTTAAATACATAAGTATTTCATAATCATTTGGTTAGGACTATTCAGTATGTATATAATTTTGCATGTTGACTATTAAGACCAACCTTAGTTAGGAATTTGGATCTCAAATTGAGTTACTATAAGTAATGTAAGTATGAATCTTATGACGAGTTCGATACTGGCTTAGGATTAATGCTAATGACATGCTTAATACATGTAAGTTGGACAAGAAGTAATGTTTCTAGTAATGGACGGGTGTGTGTAAGAACCTACCTTTAGGAGGGGCATTAACAACTAAAAATGGCAACAAATACCCCATAGGCTAAGGAGCAAAGGATGAATCCACTCGAAGAAGGGCTTAAGTTTGATTAGCTAATTAATAAGGCAATAACTTACAAATGTAATGATTAGTAGCTAATTTGAGAGGACAATTAATCCCACAGGGATTGAGACATGACCCAAATTGCTATAGGAGGCAACATATTTGCTTGAAAGAGTTCACCAAGTAATTGATCGAATCATGTTATTGTAATTGCATTTTACCCTCTAACTTCCATAGATTGCAATGACCGGAAAAGCCAAGATTCCAAATTTATAATAATTCATATAAAGTCAAAAGCCATTATAATATTATACTAGGTTAAACCTATTATAATTCCACAAAAAAAAAAAGGCATTATAATAAGTTAAACAAATACATTATTGTAACGTCTTAGAACTCAGGATGCTACAACTTTACCACGTGTTCTTAGCTTCTATTGATATGTTAGGCATCTAGGAACCTATAACTTGTCTAAGATCTATAGAATAATTACATGAAATCTATCAATTTACAATTAAATAACTTTAAATCCAAATAAGAGAGAAATATCATCCATTCAATTTCCATAAAGGCCATACAATATCATAATTGAAATTTGACTTAAAGGAAGAACTTGAACATAAAAGTAATAAACATAAAGATTTGGAGTCTCACAACTCTTACAGAAGTCGACCCACTATATATCACCAACAAGGGTCATAAGCGACTCCATAACAACATAAGTCTCTAACATAAACAATCATAACAAAAATAAATACAACTCCTTTAGTCCTCCCCTATAACTAATCTACGATGTCCTAGCTCCTTTTTCATAATAGTAATAATCTCCCTCCTCATCATAATATAGATAATCATATCCAAAATCCTCAGCATAAACCCCATTGTCTACCTCGTAACCTATCTCTGCAACTGAAAAATAATAATCCATGTAGAGTGAGCCAATACTCAATATATGATACTATACACATGCGCAAGAAACACAAGTATTAGTCAAACACTCACACTTAAATACCTCTATTAAATGCAACAAGTAACAGTTTTAGTGTTTTATTTAAGCCCATAACCATTATAGTCCCAACGTCCTAAGATTTGGGATTACTTATGACTCTTAATGTAAACCCTGTAACTATAGAATCGGATTTAGTATGTAAAGTTTAGAGCGATTAATTAAAGGATCTAATCAAGCTTAAATTATAAAATAAAGTTATAAATATTAGTAAAAGTAATCTCGTAGGTTTGAATTTAGGAAACGTAATTAAATAATAGAATATCATAAGATTAAATTTTAAGTATATCATCTATTATTTATCGAAAATGTGTAAAATGAGTTCTAATAATTAACCAATCACTAAAAATAAATTATATGCACACTAAAAATTATAGAATAACATAAATAATATTTAGGTTACTAGTAGATAAAAATACGTGAAATTGCCTAAAATGCTAAATAATTAAAGAAAATTATAAAAAAAAATCAAAGTGGGGAATGATCCAGATTTGAGTCATGGCAAGTTAAGGAGGAAAGAAAAAAAAAATTGACCAATTAAACTAACACACTTAAAAAGTCAAATCAAAAGAGGATAAAGCAAATGCTAACTCCAATTAATGTACCAAAATTGACCAAGAGCTCTATAAATAGCTAAACTCCACTAGAAGCTTATTTGGTCTATTTATAGTATTAGAAAATTGGGGAGAACCAAAAAAAGGAAAGAATTAAGGTTTTTCAAAAAATCTGTACAATAAGGGCAATTAGACTGAACCCACAAACTACTACCAACTGGAACCGAACTATTGCCACCACTACACCCCACACCCACCACTTAAACCGGTCGACACCCTTTGGACCGCTGGTGGTGGTCGGAAGTCCAATAGTTAGGTTAGTCTAAGATTCAATTCGATTTTGTGTAATTTATTAAAATTATTAATTTTATCCAAAAAAATATAAATTTTATTATTTTGATGTTTTATTATATGTAAATTTAGGAAAAAATATTGGTTAGATTTAATTATACCTGAAAACATATGATACTTAAGAAACCATATAAAACCAAACATATTTCGAATTGGAATTAAATAGCCTTAGGAGTGCAGTTTTGAGTTCAATTTTTTTTTTAGACTATTTAAGTGATATAGAATAATGTTATAAAGCTTCTTTTTCAGAAATTAATTTTCGAAAATTTTAAGTGATTTTTAAACCCTTAAAATATGTATATAATTAGGGATTTTTGGGGTTAATTAATAATTAATTGAATAATTACTGATTTAGTATATAATTAGGAATTTTAAGATATTCATATCTGATATTGTATGATAATTGTGGTATTTAGGGTAGTAAATGTGCTTATTAGGGGTATTATGTAGTAAATATAAGTAAATTTGATAATATATGGAATTGGAATAATGGTGAATATAAAATATTAGGTTAAAATGGATAATATAATAATAATAATAATAATATTAATACGTATTAAATTTGGTAGGAAACTTAAATTTAGCTAATTATAGGGAAAATGTAAAATTTTCTTATATCAAGAGTAAATTCGATACATTCTTGGGAATTAAAGTGTACCGAGTATACTAGAATACTAATTTAGAACCAAAAGTAATATTTAGGATACTTGAGCCTAATGTGATTAATTTCACATTAGGGTTCAGAACGTATAATACTCGTAAATTGGAATTGATTTAGAACCTGAATCGGGATCAGATTCGAAAACCGAATTCTAAACTAACCTAGAATGAATTGGTAAAGAATGATAAGTATGTATGAAAAGTTGAGTTAAATCCTGACCTAGATAATATATATCATCATGATATAAATATTAAAAGCGTATTTATATTATAGGACATATGGAGATAAGTCGACATACCTATGATTGGTTGAGTGAGCGACTAAGGATTCCAAGTAAGTTGGGTTTAATATTTTATCGTATTTTAGAGTATTATTTTAAAGTACTCAAAGACTTAGGATTGTATTTGACTATATTTGTAAGTAGTTATGTACGCATGTGCTTGGGCATCTAATTTCATGCTGAATTCTATATTGCGTTCGGTGATTGACGTGAATAGAATTGTGTGAAATTGTTTGATCACTCTAAACCATACTTAATTATAACTAACCTAAATACTCTAATTAGACATGTATTGCAACCCTTTAGGGGACTGTTAGAAATCTCCAACCGAACATTGATACTTTCGAAAAAGATAGCGTTAGATAATATAATGGTCTTTTTCTCATTCTTAGCCAAACTAAGTGATAGGAGAGGAGGTCACGGTGAGAATGAAGGCATGGGTTTGAAGGATAGTCTCGATGAGAGCAGTGTTTCCAATGCACAAACCTAGATTTAGTTATGAGCTATTATATAAACATAAAAACTCCTTGGATTAGAGCGAATGAAATTACTCTGATTTCATAACGGATTGGATCTCATTGTGTGATGACACTTGCTTATTACATTGCATTGCATATAATGAATTGCTTAATAACCCCGTTTATATTTGTTATACTTTCATAAGTCTCCAACTTAACTTATTAAGTCGTGGTTGCTCATATTCATATAGATTCTCTTACACGTTTTGACTTCTTACTTCAACTGATATACTGCAATACAATTGTCCCAAGGTTAGTTCTATTTTGAAGCTATGGAGAGTGAGGATCAAATTGTTATATGATCAAGTCTTTTTAATGTCTTGATAGTACTTTAAGTTTATGAACTGATGTGTGAGATGTAAGTTAGCCGACTATTGATGTATAATTTCCTATGATTTCTTGACAATATGGATGTAATTATATATATATGAATGATGGTTCTAACTTTTTATGTAAATTTTAACTTAAACTTTAATTGAATTGTTTACTTCAAAACAATGAATCGTGGATGCCTTATGTAAATTGCATTTATGGTAAAGGCTGTGAGGTCAGTTATTACCATAGATTGGTTTACATAGTGGCACTGTTGCGACTTCACGGCATAACACCTAACACACAATATATATAGATGCTACATAGTATTGATGTTGGGTATTCCCTAACACTCAAGTGCCATAAACTAACCTAAATCTACCTATGTCATTTCAATACAGGACTCCACAAGGGATAGCATCGCGCAAAGATCACCAAGTGTCTCACCAACACTGTTAGACCCGATTAGTAGGTGGTCAAAGCCAAGCACAACCAGCAATACAAATAAGTTCGAGTTTTAATTAGTCTAGTTTATATTCACTAACCTAACACATACATTCAATAAATACATATCTCGTACCTGAAGCTCCTATCACAAAATGATCCAACATCACATATCCTTTAGTACATGTTTAAAACATAAACGCTAGCTTAAAATTTAATAAATTCGCAACATGATACTTCTTTCTCCTAAACTTCACCCTCTACTCCATACTTTGAGCTTTCAAACCGCATTTCCCTAAAATAAACATACACATGACACTGACACTCCCATACGATGTCCCACACACATAGAGATCACATTACCATTCCAATTTCACATACACACACACATACACACACATACACACACTGCATGACTACAACTATACTCAGCCAATTACACACACTTTGCGATACCCACACATATACACACAACGCATACTACAACTGATACATACATAGTCATACGCATGACATGGTATACATATACTACACATCCCAACACCACTCTGCGACACCATCAAGATGTAATCTACTTCATAATAGCATCACCCCCACCACCACTACATTAATAACAACAACACCTCCAATCCAAAAATCAAAAGAACCCTAAAAACATAAATTGAAAAATGTAAAAAGGAGACAGAAAGAAGACTTACTTGAATACGGAGGAAAGATTGATTCTTGTTGAATTTGTCTCTTAACAACACGAATCTTGATTTGTGATTTGGGGTTGAGACGAGTATTGTAAGTTCTCTAGAAAAGTATTATAAGTTTTAGTGAGAGGGCGTTATGGCAATTATAAGGTATAATTAATGGATTTAATGGGAGGTATAACTTTTTCCCATACCAAAATACCTATGGCCTTAATATGTAATCACATACCATATCGATATATAGATATTTTTCTAGGACAGTTTTGCCCTTAGCACTTGATATCAATTTACTTGCTATATCAATATCTGAATTTTTTCCTATAACAGTTTTACTCCTAACACTTAATATCTATTTATACGCTAGACTCATACTAAAGTCTAGATATAGAAATCATTTATTTCCTTTAATTTCCTTAAATTAATTAATTAATTATTTTTATTTTTAACTTAGGTTTTACAATTATAATTTTTCATAGTTATTGGATATTTAAGTAGAAGATTGATTGATATATAATTCAAAAAGTTTAAAATATTAGTGTGAATTCAAGGTGTTATATATGCTATACAAAAACTTTTGAGTCAAAGAAGTCCATTTGATTGGTCTCATTAAGCTTGCAATTTGTGCACAAATTGGTTTTTCGATGATTATCTCAAGATTTGCAAAGTTAATGGTTAAATATAAAATTAACTATATTAATATGATATGGGGAAGGAGTGCACTCACAAAATTTGTTGAAGAAATGAAATACTGATGTTTTTGACAAATTATTTCACATTATGCACCTTAGGCATTAACGACAGCGGTGAGGTTCAATGGTTATGGCAATAGCGTCGGTGAGATTGCGATGGTGTTAGATAGATTCCTTGCATTGAGGGGAATCTCCATTGAAACTTGAAGAGTTTTTGAATTGATTTGATATTTACTCAAAAATATAATTCTCAAAACTAATCTTGTTTTGACTATTAGTTGGTATGATTAAAGTAAGGCTTGCAATTTGAGATCCAATCTATGAATTGAATATAACACGATACTGTTATAAACAGGATCGAGTCAACAACAATCGACACAAATAATGAATGGATCAAACCTAGACACAACATGTTTAAATTCATGTATGGGTTCAAATTTAGGTCTTAGATCTGTTTTCAAACTTATTTATTAAATAGGCCGCGTAAACAAGTCACAGATCTAACTAGTGAATTTGTTTATCATTAATAATTGTATAATATTTACATTGTATTTTATCTTATTCTTATTTTACTTTATAGACCACCCATAACAATTATTTATTTTCAAGTTATTCTAGGGTTTCTAATATTGTTTTTAGCTTTTATTCATCAACCTCTCAATTGTAGCTCTTACAAAACCTGTTCCTTTGTCTTATCTTAGGCTGATTACCAAGTGCTTTCTTTGCTAACATCGACGCTTGCAAGTTGCATTGCTTCTCCGTCCCTCTTGTATCACAATAAACAACTTCAAGGGTAATAAAGCTATTTCTTTTTTTTTTTTTCCTTTAGGCTTTATGTATGAAACTATCGTATCTTTTCTTCCCCCTTTTTTTCTTTTTTTGCAATTTTTAAAAGATCAAATTTTGGGTTTTAATGGAGGATGATTGAAAAATTATTGGTCTAATTTAGTTTTATGGTTCATTGATTACATAACATCTGTTGATTTCTTCGTTGTTCTTTGTGCTTCTTTGTTTAAAAATTGAATCTTCAATGTAATTTTGTAGTACTAATGGAGATTAGACTAAATCTTTGTTCAGCACCCATTTTTATTAGCAAATTGAATTGAAGGAGATGCTCTTTGTGCGAAGGTTCTATAATTATTTTTAGAATATTTATAAGCATTAGAGGATAGAAGAAAACTATTTGTTATTCTTATGCATTTTCCTTATCTAAAAAGAAATTTAATTTTATTATTGATCTTGATTTTGCTTCCTTTTGATTGGAATATTTGTTATATATTTAGGAATTACATTGTTTGAGCATGTGTTATCTATAAGAACATTTGATAAATTACAACATATAATTGAGTAAATATTTATGAGAGTATATATGTACATACATACATATATACATATACATATAAATATATAATGAAAATTATACAAAGCAATTTTAAGAGGGCTGATTAGTATCAAATTGATTATAATAACTAAGTGTTCACTTATCTCAACAAGAAAAAAAAAAAAGAAAGAAAAATACTAAAATGGTGTCATAGTATTTTCATAAAGTACTCTTGTTAAATATAAAAGTATTCTGTAGATTTATTTCTAATGTTTTAATCAATAAATTCATTCAATTTAGACATAAAACATGCTTATTAAATCAATCTAGTTACAAATTTAAATTTGTAAACATTAGATTTTTTAAATACAAGTCTATTTAAATATGAACACGAGATACGATACAATTATGAATCGCTATTAAGACGATGATAGTGATGACATTTAAGTATAGGTCTACAGAAAACTTTTTCAAAATTTTTGGAGGACCTAAAAATTCCTGATGTAATTCCAATTTTATTTATAAATTAATAAAATATTATTTAATTATTATAATATATTAGATATTTTCCAAACCGTTCGTATAGCTGAAAGTACCTATCGGTGTGTTCTTCATCCTTCGTTTCATAGTTAGCAAGGCTAACGGAAAATATTAGTAGATCTGCTTTTTGACGTGTCTAGTCGATTATTGTCAAATTCTTTTGTCATATTGGGAATTTTATCGGAAGGACCATCGAAAAACTATTAAATTATGAAGGTGTTTTAAATCAAACCAAAGCAAAGTGCAATTGATGCGGTTTGGTTCAAATATTTAAATCATTAAAATGCCACTCGATTCACTACGAGTCGAAACTAAATTGTTTTCATACGTGATCTGATTCGTGATCTGATTCGGTTCGAACTATCAACTGAAACCATGAATACCCTTTTCAGAATTGGTGAAAGCACTTATACCATATATTAACCCCGACACTATCCAATACCTTGGCACGATGCTCCTACCTTTCTTGCTCATGACTTGTAGCGAAATAGAAACATGGCAAGCAAGGATCAGACGGTTCATCATTTTCCTTAAGCACAGCAAAATTCCTCTGCTTGTCTTCACGTGTAACAATCAAAGATACCGCACATAAATCATCAGGAACTTTGAGACTTCTCGATTATAATTTACCAATCAAATGATTCAAATCTGAAAGACTAGTGTTCTGTTAAGTTCGAGAAAGTGAGTTATTAGAGATTCCACCAGCAAACTCAATTGGAAAAAAAAATCGGCAATACAAATTCTCATTACAGAAAAGTATACAATGGCTCTAAGGCAAAAGTGACGTCTACAAATGTTCACCAGTGCACAAAATGCTCCACCTAGTGTAGATAAAAGAAAGAAAGACGCATATGTAGGCAACCTTGTCTTTGCATTTTCCAAAACACTGTTTCCACCTTGAATATTTGACCTATACGGTTCACTGAAGGAGCTACTTAACCATTGTGCCAAAGTCCACCCTTAACATTTCCACATGCTATGTCCAAACTCAGATGGAACCATAATATGAATAAAAGTAAATAGAACATCTTACGTCTACATTCATGTACAATCGCTTAATTCTCATGTGCACATCCTTACTGAAATGCCAAGGATATCCCTTTCAAAGAGCGGAGCTTAAAACCATTGCCCATTTAAAGCCCTTGTAAGTTCAGGTACACTGCCACAAAGCAATGCATCCAGTAGTTTTAGTTCACCAAATGATGACAATTCCAACCCTGTTCAAGAAGTCACAGATGCCTACATCTAGATATATATAGAGCAACAAAGCAGCTGAGGCTAGAGATAAATTGTATGTCCAAACTCAGGAGGGCTCCAGCATTGTGAAGGTTTGTCATTGCACAGGACATTCTTCTTGCATGCTATTAACTCAATCAAATGATCACTAGCATATAGATTCAGCAAGTTCTTGGTATACAATGATCATACAAGATTCTTAGATGAAATAGATGAGAGCCAAATGAACTCAATGCTTCTGTTTTCTTTCAAGAATGCATGAAAATGCAGACAGCAAGTATTGGATAGCTCTTCAACCCATACACAGGGACATTATTCGGGATACATTTGCAGAATAGGACCAAATAAAACACAAGATCCATCAATATGACAAAAGTCAATCTCAAAAAGCTTACAGAATCATGTAATTTGAAGCCACAGTCTAGGACACATGGTCATGGAAATTTCGAAGCAAAGTAAAATCTGGAAATAGTATGCACCAAATAAACAATTGCAGGCCCCAAAAACACCAATAACAAGAAAGGAATACAGATCATGCAAGCGAATCTTTCTGCTTAGCTTGCTGAAGTAGCAACTCTTCACGGACTCTTCTTACTTCAGCTTCCCTTTCCAACCTCTCTTTCTATAAAGTTACAGAGCAGACAGGCAAACAGATAAAACTCAGATCCATTAATCACTATCCACAAAACAGTACAAGGCAAAGTTCCCACAAAGAAAATGAACTTTCTCCTATCCGAGAAGAACATTTATCAAAAGTAAATTAAGCTACAAGCACTTATTGTTTAACATAGAAATAAATTATGCTAGTATTTAATTCAACCTTTATATGTGATTTGATTTTATTAGACCTAAAACATTTCAGATTTGTGTTTTTCATCATCCTGCCCATCTTGTTCAGTAATCGATGCCATGTTTTCATAAGTAGTCATGGCAGCAGTGATAAGTACCAAATCTTCAACTAAATTGATTCCTTTATAGACTCTGTACAGAAGAGGGAGAATTAATTAGGACTTCAGCTACACTAAGTTCTTGGGAAACTAGAAAAATGACACTCCGCCAATTGCTACTTTTCTATCACTTTATCTATTCTGTTTGACTCCTCCATTTTTATACTTCTCCCCTTCTTCTTCTTCTTCTTCATATATATAATATATTTTAAACTTGATAAAGAGAAAGCTAGCAATGCAAGCATCGCAAAAAATGAATCTTGACAAATCATCCCTATGGGTGACTAGTTATATCGATGTTAAATTTCGGCAATTATTGTAATATTTATCAAAGGTTAAGTCTGGTTCTCACAAATCAGACAAATTACGGAAAGAGTGTAACATTATAGGGTTTTCCTAAGCCGAAATCGGAAGGGGGTTGGTGAAATTACCATCTTACTGTAAAATTAAACAACGTAATCAACATAATATAAACCTAAATTAAATAAAGGATGATATGAAAAGTAAGAAAATGACAGGAATACGAGGATTTAAGAGAACTTATATAGAGCGAAAAGAAGAGACCTTTTCGTCCTGGTGGAGGGCGATCCAGACATGGAGTTTGTCCATAGATTGCCAAAACACGAAAGCACCGAGTGACATTGCAAAGAACGAAGCTAGTCTCACCATCTTCTTTCTCACTCTTCACGCTATCCCTAAGCTTCTTTCTATCAAATCGCCAAGAGAACTATAGCTACTAGTGATCGCTAGACCGAGATGGGAGGAGGTTTGTTTTCACAGTTTCCAGAACGTTTAAACGACACAGTTTCGGTGCTTCCAACTGGGCTCTAGTGGTTTCCATTGGGCAGGGCTTTCATGGTTGGGCTGGGCTGGTGTGCGTTTTCCCTATGATCTTTGGATTTCCATTTTCCTAACTTTTAGTGGGAAGTGTGTATCCGTTTGATTTGCAAGGTGGCATCCGAAATATGCTAGTCCACCGACCGCACATCGTATCAATGTCGGCGAAGCTATACATTGGCAGGAGTGTGCCAGTGCCAGATCAAGAAAATCAACGGATTAAATTAAAATATATTTCTCATCTCATTTCTTGAGGGGAGGTATCGGGTATGGTGGTACTTCCTTGGTTGACCTGCCCAGTTCCGCTCCCTGTGGGTGTGACGTACTAATAAAAACTATGTTATGATATTCCAACGATAATATGCACAAACTGCAAGTGATTTGCATTAGTTATAATCATAGTTGATAGAAAGGAACAAGGAATTACAGAGGACAAAATCTATGTTGTTATTTTGATGGAATTAGTCTAATCTTTTATCACACTATTGATTTATATTTCCTTAAATTTAGATGGTTAAATTTATAATTGATTCTATTATTCAAATTTAAATAAATATAAATTAAGGTTTAAATTAAGGATTAGATTAATCTTTTGAAAAAAATGAACAAGTTGAAGAAAAATCCAATTTAGAGATTTTTTTTATATTATGATACTCTATTAAATCGTACATTAAACATTAGGATAATCTTATGAGGCTAACCGTAGATCATTAATGGCAACAAAGTAATTAAACATGGTGCTGCAAGGCTTTTGATTCCAACTCCTTATTCTTCTCTTGGCTGGCCTCTTGTTCATGTTAGTGCTTCATTATTTTGTCAATGATTATTGCACAACCTTCCTCCCATTAGCCAATGTAAGCACATTTCATGCATAATATTTTTTTACTCTTTTATACTGAACTTTATAATTTTGTCCACCAATGATAATTGTATGTATAAACCAGCAAGACTAGGTTAGTTTGTAGTTGTTAAAATATGATTTTATGATTTTTTAAAATTAAAACAGATATAAGATCGTTAGGTTTATGCTTTTGTAAAATTATGAATTTTGATGTATGATTTTATAAATTTATAATTTTACAAATTTGTATTATTATATTCGATTTTATCGATTTTATCAATTTTATCCATTCAGAGTAATGATAGAATCATAAACCATAGGTTTGTTTGAATGTAAATGTGCACAAATAGACCTTTTTACACATTAATATAGGGTTTAGTTATGCAATTTTTATGGTACTGAATTAGATAAAAAATTGTCTTATGTTTGGTTTATAAATTTACCTAGTGACTAAACAAAAATTAAGTTGATGGATAAAGATATGTAAGTGGGCTTTAGCTTACGGACCAGTCCGTTTAACTCACTTTTAAAATAAGTTTGAGTCAAAGTTTTTTTATCCATTTAAAAGCAAGCCAAATGAAGCCGACCCGTTTAACTCGTGGGTTAAAGTAGGCTAATTTGGGCTAATCCATTTATGTCTTTAGCTTTTAGGCCAACTCATTTAACTTACTTTGTAAACAAGTTAGGACCAAGATTTTTTAGTCCGTTTAAAAAGCGTGCCTAATGAGCTTAGCTTGTTTAATCGACGGGCCAAAATGAGTCGAGCTCGATTAGCCCATTTAACCCATTTGCATACTTCTATTAATGGATTGGATAAAATACATAAATTTTATTACATTTGCACTATGGTACAAAAATGAAATTCATTGAACAAAAACAAAAAATATTTTGTATTCCCAAAAATATCCTTTCATATTATAATATTAAGTTAATAAATATTATTTTTATTAAATATTACAAAAACTTATTTATTTTATAATATAAATAATTAATTTTTTCTTATAAATTTTTTATCCAATATTATGCATACTAAACATAATACAATAAGTTTGTACTTTTTAATCCTCTTTATACTTATTCTATCCAGTTTTCTTTATTAGGTCCAATCTTTACAACCAAACACTAGCTAAAGATGTAAATGCCAAGTCTTGATCATAATTTGCTGATTTTCTTGTCTAGTAAAATCATTTTCAGCAGCATCATCCTCCATTTACATGTAACGTAAGCTTGCATAATCCCTTTTCTCTCCATTCTAATTGGAAACAATACTTATACTATATTACTACATAAAATTTAACTGTAAAAATTAAGAGACAATAAAATGATGCCATGTAATGCAATAAAATGTAAATCACTCGTTCAGCAAGAAAAAAAAAAAAAAGGATTCCCAACACATAATTGGTCATCTTTATGTGTCCAATGTCCCATTGTTATTATATTATAGAAGCATCTTATGACAAAATAATCAGGTCATTTAGAATAAAGTAGTGTTGAGCTTGGTTTTTTCTCCTCGTTTTTTATAAATTAATTTTCGTTAAACCGATTGATATTAAACTCTATCCATTTAATACTGACCATTAATTAATGTTTAAAGAAAACCAATTTTTTTAATTTTTGAAAACGTTTTTGGAGTCGTCACTTGACCATGGTTGGAAAAAAGAGTTAAGTTATAATCAATTAGGTAAATTAATAAAATCGATTTTTTATTAAAATGATTTTTGAAAACAAAAAATCTAGATCTAAAGAATAATTTTTTAAACTCTAAGCGAGTATCACTTTTAATCTTTCCGAATTTCAATTTTCCTTTTAATATACCTTTAAAATGAAATCTATCTATATGCAACTTAATTTAATTCTAAAAAAAAAAAAATAAAGCGATCAATTATTTATAGAAGAAGAAAAAAGAAAATTTTCCATATTTTAAATTGCCCTATACGTACGGGTGCCTACGTACCCGCTATTCGAGAGTAAACTTCCATAATTCGTTTAACAAAAACTTTAGCCAGTTGGTTAATTTTAATTTATTGAAAAAGATCCGATTTATATTTTTACTTGATTCAATTTATTTAAGAAAATTTTTTTAAAGGGTTCTAATTAGTGATTTATTTTTGAAAACTTTAAAGTAGTTCTAACTTAGAAATGGTTCATTTATTTTATTTATTTTTGGAAAGTTGATTTTCTAAGTGATAAAATAACTCTATTTTTTTTATTATGATTTTTTATTTTATTAGTAATCTTTATTATTTATTACCATTTTTTACTAAAACATAAAAATAAATAAACTAAAACTTAACATTTTCTTTTCTCTTTTTTTTTTCTTTTTTTCTTTTCTTTTCTCTCTCTTTTTTTTTTTTAAATTTTTACAATTACAAATTACAATAATAAACAAACAAAAAATAAACATGGGCCGAAACAAACATGGCTGGACCAAAAATGCTCAAGGAGATGCGAGTTGATTCTGGAGCTCCGGATTGGGTCAGTACGAACTAAGTCAAGTTGTTGGGTCACGCGCAGCAGCCACTCACGAACATGCCTAGGGTAGATTCGAGCACCAAATCAAGTAGGAAAAAGCTTTTTGATGGGCTTCTTATAGGACTTAGTGGAGTTTGGATCAATGCCACAGCCAATAGAGGTGGTCTAAGCGGTGGGAGCAGCGATGGTTATGGATAGTATCAGTGAAATTGGGCGACGTGGGACTGTATTTAAGGTATCAATAGAGATCTAGATTCGGGTTTACGGTCGTGACTGGGTAAGATGGTGGAGGGTATGTATGGTCGAGGCTAAGGTTGAGTATGGGAAGTAACGCAATTGTGTAAGTGAGAGGATGGGTGACGATGTAGATGTTATGGATCAAGAAGGAGGACGGTGTTTGGAGAGTGTCGAGAGAGAGAGAGAGGGGGTAGTCCGATAGTGGTAGGAGAGAAGGTGGTTGAGTGGGTGGATTTTTAGTCGAGGTTGAGGTCGTGTATAAGAGTTTGATAAGGTTGCAATGAGAGATAGAAAGCGGTCGGAGATTGCTAATGTACGTTTGAGTTTGCTGCCACATAAGCATGGTTGGGGGTAGTCAGTAGTGGATCAGGGTCAGCTTGCGTACATGGTGCTTTAGCTGCAATGAGAGAGCAATGTTAGCCGTGCGTGGAGTAGTAGGCAAGTGGTGTTGGGTTTGTTTAGGTTGGTGTTTGATTGTGATTCGATGTATGTATGCATCGTATGGGTTTCGAGAGAGAGAGGAAGTTGTCATCCAAGAGAGAGAGAAGGTGAGCTAGGCATGTTTGTGTATGTGTTTGGAGAAAGAGAGAGGGTCTTCCCCAGATTGCTATGTATGAGTTCTTTTTTGAATGGGAAAGTAAGGGAAAGAAAAGGAAAGAAGAGAAGTAAGAAAGAAAATGTGTTCTCAAGACCAATCTTGAAGTATCATGTATCATGACCAAACATATAGCCTAATGATCTCTTGACATATGGTAATGCACGAAGTGTAGAAAAAAAAAAATGCAAAAGGCATTCTTTACCTTTGATGAGAGTCAAACCCTTGATTTTTAAGCCACACCCAAATGCAAAGTCTAAATGTTTATTCGTTAGGTCGTTGGTCTATGTCTTATTCATATGTATAATTAGACAAAGTCAGCTTAGGTTAGATTTAAATTTAAGTCTAGGCCTAATGACCCTCTCTTTATTTTATCTAAATTAAAAATTTTATTCTACTAAACTATCTAAAAAAATTATTATTTTCTAAATTTTCTAAATCCTATATTTTTCTATTTTTTGTGAGTTTTTAGCTTTTGTAATTTTATTTTATTTTTTGTATTTCTTATTTTTCGTTTTTCTTAAATTTTCTATTTCTTTGTATTTTTATAAATTTATTTTTTTATATATTTTTCTAAATTTATTATTTTTTGCGTTTTCTTAATTTTCTTTTTTTTTTTTTTTTGCATTTTTCCTCATTAATGACGCTTTATCTTATTCTAAACATTTTGAAAAAAAAATAAAAAAGGGGGTGAAAATAGAGTGTCTACAAGTCGTTTATGAATTAAATAGTCATGAGCCATTCAAATTTCTTCCGTATTCAATATGTATATCTAATTTAGGCACTATAGTATACTTTTACTTCTAATTTCTTAGGAGTAATATTAGTAGAGCAAATGAATTACTTTGAAATTGGAATTTGATTGTTCAAAATTAACTTGTAGATTATGTATACTAGTGATCAATACAGTAATGTAAAGATCATGGTTGGTATATATAATATATTTGAAAAAATAAATTTCAATATCCATAGATGTTTTGTACATAACATAATTGTTAGAAAATTATAATTATATGTTTTATTAACTTTATAAAGGTGGAATGAATAGTCAACCCTCTTTCCTTAAAAATTATTACTACTGTAAAACTTATTTCATAAAATTCCTATTGTTACTAAAAACAATTTGGAGTTTCTTCTTGTAAAAAAAAAAAAAAAGGTCACTTCTTGTTTTTTTTTTTCTAATATGTATTTGCTTCTTGAAAAAAAAAAAAGCCACTTCTTGTTTTTTTTTCCTCTGTATAATTTTTTATTTTACAAATACAATCAAATAATAAATCAAACCACCTAGACTATACCATCACAACTTAAACTCAAAACCAATACACTACACCATGACAAATGGGAACTTCTACGATCCTATCTCTTATTTTGATGGGACCGATCCAACTTTTCATCTCATAATTTATTTAATATCTATTAGGTCTAAATAGTTAATAACATAATTAGTTTAACGATTTAGATCTAATGAATTTTAAATTAACGATGCGATAAAGAGCAATACCGATCTCGTAAAAATAATGGATGAGACCGTAGAAAAATCCATGATGAATGGACTTATGCAACTTATATCATCTCATCACACCGAACTCCACTAACCCACTTACCATGCAAACTGAACCATGAGACACAAACTACCAAATCACATCGAATTCCTCATAAACTAATTGACCATGATCGTAATCCTATGTAAGCTGAACCACCTAATAATGTTAAGTTTTCACTAAGTGCCAAACTATGTGAGATGTAGTTTGTACATGGTTTAGTAAGGATTAGGGGCTAAAGCTTAAAAAAGGCAAAGGCAAAGGCAAGTGCAGTAGTATTTTGGTATATTACAATAAATTTTTAATCTATTATTTATCTATATTATTCAAGCCCTAAGAATTTTAAGTAACCGTCAAATTATAATTACAATTTAATCATATGAAATAAGTGATTTTTTCAATTTTTCCCAAATCTTATATAAGCTATTAAATAATTTAATAAATGGTATATTTGCCAATTGGATTTGGATCCTCTAAAGTTTTTATTTCCTAAAATTCCCTAAAGTTATAAAAGTAATGGTTATTATTGTTTAGATTTTTTAAAAAACATAATGTCACAATGATGTGATGAAATATTTAAATAATTTAAATAATACCAGCATTACTTTTGCAACTTTAGGAAATAGAAACTTTAGAGGATCCATTTCTTTACTAATTATTTGTATATGATCTAAGCCTATCCATATTCAACCATCACGAATGTGTATGCATTGATGGAGGACTTTTATGATCTCATCCTAAAAAAAATATAGGATCGATCCTAATTGATTTTAACTATTGATTTGTTGAAAACCAATTCTAACCATTGATATTTTTTATTTTTACTTACCTTTCACCACTTGTACTAATAAAACAACTACACTCTCTAAACTCTTTCAGTTGTCTCTTTGACTCTCCCTCTACATCTTTCCTCTTCTAGTTGCTTCTCCCTCTATCGCTTATTTGACAAAGATATGATTGTAGAACTAAGGCTTTAAAAGGTTCAAATAATTGAGTAAGTACACTATAAATTTTCAAGATGTTGAAGCTGAGCTTCTGAAGTATGATGTTAGTATTAAGATTGTCCAACAATGGCTTGGTTGAGTTTATGCATGTTAATAGGTCCAACGTTGGTAAATTCCTTGCATAATTTTTTTTGTTAGGAGGAAAGACACTTGCTTATGTCTAGAAAGTTAGGTTTTGTTGATATTGAATGTTGTGATTGTATGCTATGTGTTTGCATTTATTCCTCTTAGAAGCTAAACATGTTTGGTATGCTATTGAAGTCGAGTTGATTTTGAGTAGGAAGTGCAATGACTATACTAGGAGTGCAAACAAAATGATTCCAAGTGATAAGGTGAACATTCAAATTTGAAGTCTGGCTAGATAAATTAGTATCGCTTCAATTGCTTTTTGTTGGTTTTTTATCATTTAAGGACTAGATTAAAATAATCTCTAGATGGCTTTAGTAAAGATTTTTTAAGATTTGATCATAGATGCATTGTTGACTGTATTTTTTTTTTCTTTCTATTAAATAGAGTTGATAATTCATCTCTTAAAAAAATGAAAACAAAAGGAGTAGGAATGCATTCTTTTAATTTTGAGGATAGAGATAATGCTTGTGTATGATATGATAATTTATTAGGTTTGAATGCTTCTCCACTTATGCATAAATGTATATTTGATAATTAGTTGAAGGATTATCTTGTCTTGTTTCCTTAATTGATGATGCAACTAAGTTTAAGGAAGCTTCTAACCATGTGATTCTTATTCCTATTTGTTGGTGCATATTCTTTTACCAGCTCACTCCATTATTGCTTATCATTGTTAAGTTTAAAAATGTTGAGAAGCTTTGAGCTGTCTTTTTGATCCAATAAAACCTTCCTATCTTGAAGGTTTTAGATATTGTAAATGTACTTTGTTGCTTGGAAATTTGTTTTCTTTGGCAATTTGTAATTAATTATGCTAACTTTCTTTTATTAGGGAAGATATAGTGTTATTGGAGCTCATTATCATACGATGGAAATTGTGGCTAAAAAGAAGAAGTTATTATAATGGACCATGAAAGGATCTTTGCCTTAGGAACTTGTTGGTGATTTAATGATTATTCCTTGAAGGATATCTTAGTTTCAAACACCATAATTAGTTAATAGACTTTCTAGTACATTATGCAGTGAGAAAAACCATGAAGCTAGCTTCTAAGTCTACATTTCATAATTTTCAATTTTCAATACATGATGCAAATGAATACCGTTATCCATATTTCATTTATGCCTTTGGAATGACTTTGTCTTTATTTAGCATTGAAATTAAAGGATATGTTTGTGTTAGTTGAGATTTGCACATTAGATGTTATGTAGTTAAGATGGGAATTTATTCTCACCATAAAAGCCCTTATATGTTTGACAATAAAATTACTTTGGTGTACTCCCTCTTTTATCTATATTGAACTATTTCTCTTTATCAAATGAGATCTCATAGAGATGAAACGTAGAATTATATAGGTTACTTGTCTCATTTGTGTTTTGGATTAATGTACCTCTAGAAGCATAACTTCAACGGTAAATTACAGTGGCATAATTTGTGCTATATTGTGTATCATGTACATAATTGTGTTTTAAAGTCCTTGTCACTATTATAACTTAAGTTATGTTCTTTTGTTTATGTAGATTATATAACTATGTTCAAGAGATCTTCACTTTCATAACTTTTGGTATGTCTTGCATCATCTATAAAACCTTGTTTGAATAATTTTATAAATTTTATAAACTATGTTATGTTTTATATTAGTCATAAAATTTGTATTATATTTCTTTGAAAATATTATGCCTTCATCAAATTAGTCATGATCTGCGTGTAGACCACTTACAATTCCAAAATCAAACACTTCTCCTCTATCTACAATTTTCTGGTTCTTATTTGCTAATCTAAATTTAAGCCTTCCTCTAGAGAGCACAAGTAATGAATTCAAAATTTGCATTTCTCATAGATTAGGTCTTTTGTAAATTGGATTGACTTTTCTTTTGAATATATGTATAACTCATTTTGTCTTCATATTCATGTTAATGTTATTATGTCTTAATTAATAAGCTAATAACTGTAGAAGCTATTGTATATAAAAGGCTTATGTTGCTTATAACTAAGGAAAACTAGTGCTATAAAATGTGCTTTTAAAATTCTAGTCATGGTATTCATTAGGCAATGTATACCTTAATTATTTTATTTATAGAAGACTTATATTATGTGGTTAATTTAGTAAATGGATTAAATTATCTACGAATTTTTGTTTTTAGTGTTGATGTGATAATAGACTTGGATTGGATTATGATGCTTAATACAAGCTATGATGCAATTGAGATGAATTTGCAACATATATTAATCTTATTCTTGGATTTTATTTATCTCTTTTTCACCTTTATTATTTCAAGACTTGGTATGAACTATAATGAGATAACTTTTTTCATATGATTGATTGCACACATTAGCATTTGAAACAAGTCCAAACTGAAGGTGTTGAGTATCTCCTCCTAGTGACTTTTTTGTGGAATTCTTAGAAGATATCTACTCATGGTTATTGAGCACATGAGTTAGTGATTGTAGTTTTTTTCATTAATGCTTTACTTATGATTATTGAGCACATGACCTCATTATTGTAATTATTTTCATTAATGCTCTTTATGACTATAAAGTGATTCGTCCTTTCTTTCATAAGTAGCATAATTTGTTACAACTACTCTAGCATCATCCACATTTACATTGTTATAACTTAAGATTGGTGGTTTTATGGTAGGAAGCGAGATAAGGCTATTCAATGGGAGGAGACACTGATGCTGTTTAGCTTCATGTACAAAGCAAGCTAGATTTACTTATGCTTTCTTTATGGATGTTCATAATAGTTGCAAATTCTCCTTTTATAATTATTGAAGAATATATTGTCAAATAAAATTCTTTTACAAAATCAATGCTAAACCATTATTTCCTACATATAATTCTTGTAAATTTTTCATTTATATTTAAAGCGTAGGGTAACACATAAAACTATATTGAGTATATGAGTGGTAAGAATGTGAAAATAAACCTACTAGGTTAAGACATGTATACTAACATATGGAAAGTCAAGTCAGCAAGCCAAATTGAAACGGCAAGATTCAAAATTGTATGTGCTAATAAGAAACTTATGGTCATCTTTAAAGTCGACCATTTTTACATGGCTTAGTGCCAATGAAATCCTTTACACTAATTGATAAGTTGATTTACACTAGACAAATCAACCTAAATATTGTAGCTCGATCTTTGGCCAAGATATAATATCTTTAGTTGCAACACTGGTTATCATTATAAGTCATCTTTATTGCTTAACATTAGTAGCACAAATAAAATAGCATAATTGGTTTTTGATGATTTGACTATTAATTGGTTTATGTGGAATGACACAACGTGATTTTCCCGATGCGACACTCATCAAAGTAGGCACAATTAGTCATCAATTGTTGAATCCTCAATCCTTAGTCGTGTCACGTCATGATTAGAAGATAAAGTTTTTGCTTTCATTGATTACAAGATTGTTGCAAGGATGTATCTAATATATACTTTTTAATATGATGAAAAATTACTACTAACAATTTTTAATATGATTAAAAATTATATGGTGTTTGCCATTCACACTTATGATCTTTGTATTTTTTTTCTTACTCTAACTTGTCGAGATGTTGTTGCATAAGGTTGCCATATTGTATTTTTCCATGCAATTGTTTCCTAATAAGTACTTAGGGAATAGATGAATACATATAATAATAGATGAAGGCATTAGCAAGTCATGAAATTTGGTAAGCTTAAAAAAAAAAATTCAAAGAGAAAAAGAAGTAGCACTCTACATTGAAACTTTGTGAATTCATCATGTAGTATGAATTCTATTGGTATAGAATTGATAGGAAGAGCTTAACCTTGATATTCAACCTTAATAATAGGATATTGACCGCTCTTGGTATGTGTATGACTTATTAATGATTATCATTTGATGTGCATGTAGTTAATTTATCATTGTCTCAATAAAGACGGTGATGTTTTCAGTTGTTGCAAGATCTAGGTTTTTTTTTTTTTTTCAATTATTATACAAAAGAAGCTTCACAGTTTGATTGAGTGCTAGCTTTAGGTTTTCAGGTCAATCTCAAGCTATAAATCAATATTATCCAATTAGATTTGTATCATTTACGGTCTTTGTTCTAGCTTAGTATTGATAGAGCTAACTTTAATAGTTAAAAACCTGGTTTTATTTTGGCTAATTGATATATCAATTAGATTAAAGTGTGAGAATGTTTTGATGCTTACGTATTTGAAAAAACTATAGTAAGCTACATTATCAAGTGAATATTGTATTAGTGAAATTAGGCTTTACTTCTAGAAAATAAGCTCCCAAATGATGAAAATACGACAAATTTGGTGAAACAAGTCTTATTTTGGGAAATGACCATTCAAATAATGAAATTGGCATTAGTATGATGAAATGCATTTATTATTAGGGAAATTAGTTTTGAAATGGTGAAAATTGTATTAATTTGGTGAAATAAGCTTATTTAACAAAATAAGTCTCTAAATAATGAAAATACGGCTCATATAGTAAAATGAGCTTTATTGTAGTTAAATTGACTTAGTTTGGTGAAATGATCCTTTCATTGGGGAATTAGCCTAATTGGCCTTAAAATGGTGAAAATTATGTTAGTGAAATAAGGATTACGTCAAGGAAATGAGTTTTTAAATAGTGAGAATGCAACTTGTACAGTAAAATGAGCCATATTTTGAAGAAATAAGCTTTTAAATGGTGAAATTGATGTTAATGTTGTGAAATAAGCCTTGAAGTAGTGAAAACTATGTTAATGTGGTGAAATAAGGTTTACTTCAAAAAAAAAAAAAAAAAAAACCTCCAATGGTGAAAATGCTGTTAGTAAGTTGAAATGGACCATATTTTGACGAAATGAGCCTTTTAGTAGTGAAAATAGCTTTCTAGTGGTGTTTAGTGATGTAATGAGCTTTCCATTGAGGAATAAGCTTTAAAATGGTGAAAATTGTATTGATATGGGCAAATGAGGTGTACTTTGAGGAAATAAGTCTTCAAATGGTGAAAAAATAGCTAAGATAGTAAAATGAACTTTATTTTAATGAAATGAATCTTAAAATGGTGAATTCGATATTAATGTGGCAAAATGAGCCCTACATTAGGGAAATGAGCCTTGGGTTGGTGAAAAATGTATTAGTATAGTGTAATAAGGTGTTAACATGGCAAAATGAGCCCTAAAATGGTAAAGAGAGAGAGAGAGACTAATATGGTGAAATGAGCCTTATTTTGATAAAATGATCTTTAAAATGGTAAAATCAACATTAATATAGTGACATGAACCTTATATAAGGGAAATGAGCCTTGAATCGGTGAACAACGTATTAGTATAGTAAGATAAGCTTACTTTGAACAAATAAGTCTTTAAATAGTGAAAATATCTCCGGTATAGTGAAATGAGTTTTATTTTTAAGAAATGAGTCTTAAAATGGTGAAATTGGTATTATTCTTATGAAACGAGTCTTTTATTAGGGAAATGAGCTGTAGACTAGTAAAAACAATAGTTGTGTGGTGGAATAATGCCTGATCAAGCAAATAAGACTCCGAATAGTAACAATACGGCTATTATGGTGAAATGAGGCTTATCTTGAACAAATGAGCCTTATAATAATAATTTTACATTAGTTTGAGCCTTTTAATGATGAAAACTATATTAGTGTGGTGAAATAAAGCTTATTTTGAGGAAATAAGTCTTTAAATGGTGATAACACTACTCATGTGGTGAAATGAGCCTTACTTTAAGGAAATAAACTTTTAAATGGTGAAATCAACATTAATTCAATAAAATGAGCCTCCATTAGGGGAATGAAACTTGAAATAATGAAAACTGTGTTACTGTGGTCAAATAAGGTATATTTCGATGAAATAAGTTTTTGAATGGTGAAAATACAATTAGTATGATAAAGTAAGCCTTATTTTGAGCATACGAGCATTGAAATGCTGAAAATAATGTTAGTGTAATGAAATGAGCCTTAGAATGGTGAAAAGTGTATTAATATTGTGAAATAAAGCTTACTTGGTGAAAATAAACCTTCAAATGATAAAAATATAGCTAGTATGGTATAATGAGCTTTATTTTAAGGAAATGAACCTTGAAATAATGAAAAATGTATTAGTATGATAAGATAGGGTTTACTTCGACAAAACAACCCTTCAAAATGGTGGAAATATGATTAGCAGAGTGAAATAACCTTTTTTTAAAAATTAGCCTTGAAATGGTGAAATTAGTGTTAATATGGTGAAATGAGCCACCTATTGAGGAAATGAGTCGTGAAATAGTCAGATAAGCTAAAAATTATATTAGTGTGATGAAATGAGGCTTACTTCGAGGAAATGAGCCTTCAAATGGTGAGATGATAGTTAGTATAGTGAAATGAATCTTATTTTAAGGAAATGAGCCATAAAATAATGAAATTGGTGTTAGCATAGTAAAATGAGTCTTTCATTGAGGAAATGAGCTTAGATCAATAAAAACTATATTAGCTAATATAATAAGGCTTACTTCAAGTAAATTAGCCTTCAAATCGTAAAAATATGATTAGTATGGTGAAATGAGCCTTATTTTGAGAAAATAAGCCTTATTTTTGAAGAAATGAGTGTTGAAAGAAAATGCATCTAATATGGTTAAATGAACCATGTTTTGCTAAAATGAGCATTGGAATCATTAATTCTCTATTTATATGGTGAAATGAGCCATCAATTAGGGAAATGATCTTTAAAATAGTAAAAACCATATTGCTATGGTGAATTAAGCCTCTAAATAGCGAAAATGTGTCTAATATGGTAAAACGGACTATGTTTCAAGGAAATGAGCATTAAAATGGTTAAATGATGTTACTTCGGTAAAATGAGTCATTTATTAGGGAAATAAGCTTAAAATGGTAAAAATTGTAATGGTATGATAAAATAAGGTTTACTTTTAAGAAATATGCATTTAAATGGTGAAAATGTACATATAATGGTAAAATGAGCCTTTATTTTGAGGAAAGAAGCATTGACATGGTAATATTGACATTAGTTTAGTGAAATGAGAAACGAGCTTTCAAATGGTGAAAACTATATTAGTTTAGTGAAATAAGACTTACTTTAACAATATAATCCTCTAAATGGTGGAAATGTGATGAATATCATTAAATAAGCCTTATTTTAAAGTAATGATCATTGAAATGATTAAATTAATATTTATGTGGTAAAATCAACCATCCATCAAGGAAATGACTCTTAAAATGGTGAAAACTAACCTCTCAATGATGTAAATGCATCTAATATGGTAAAATGAGCTATGTTTTGAAGATCATTTCGAAACTTATTTCCTTGAATCAAGAATCATTTCACCTAACAAACACTGTTTTCATTGTTCAAGTCTTACTTCCTTAAAGCTTCGCTTGTTTTATCATGTTAATGCCATTTGAACCATTTGAAGGATTATTTTCCTAAAATAATGCTAATTTCACCATAATATTACCTGCTTTACTATATGGAGGGATTCTACTATTTCACCATATGAAGACTTCGTTTTTTAAAGTAAAACTCATTTTACCTTACTAATACCATCATTATCATTTCTAATCTCATTGTATTAAAGTAAAGCTTATGTCACTATAGAAACACCTTTTTTTACCAAATCAGCATTGTTTTCACCATTTTATAGCTTATTCCCTTGAAGCAAGGTTTATTTTGCCATATTATCATCATTTTCATCATTTCAAGACTTATTTCCTTGATGCAAAACTTATTTCACTATACTAATAATTGTTTTCATTATTTGATAACTCATTTCACCATATTGATGGCTTTTTCACCAAAGAAAGGGTTTTTATTACTTCATCATTTCATGGCCCATTTCCTTGAATTAAGACTTATTTAACTATACCAACACTAACACCATTTTCACTATTTTAATGCTCATTCTCTCAAGAAAGGCTTAGTTCACCATAGACAAAAAGTTTTTGTTTCATCATATAAATGTTCGATTCTTCGAACTAAGGCTCATTTCACTATACTTATATTATTATTTCCATTTTTAGGCTCATTTTCTTGGAATTAAGTTTATCTTTCCAAAAAATTACATTTTCTCACCATAGAGAGGGATTTTACTATTTCCCCATTCTAAAGCTCATTTCATCGATGCAAGGTTCAATTCATCACATTAGCACTATTTTCACCATTTTAGAGCCCATTTCCTTGAAGTAAGGTCAATTTTGTTACATTAATACTATTTTCACTATTTTAAGACAAGTATTCAAAATAAGGCCATTGAGAAATTAGCATTAACACATATGAATGGCTCCAAGGAGAGTTTCATACCTTTAAGCAACAAATTTATAGGACTTTGGTCAAACTTTAGCCATTTATCATGTCTGTTCCATTCTTTGGATATGTGATTGGGGAAATATTATTTTATGTGTCGACTTACATCAAACACAAGGGTATACCATCATAATCTTATATTTAAACAATATTTTTAATCATGTAATTTTATTCATGCATAAGATTAACTAAGAAATTTCATGCAATTACATACTTGTCGAGCCTGATTTTTTCCCAATTTTATAAATTAGTCTTCTTTAAACTGGTCAATATTAAACCATACCTATTTAATATAAACTATACCTGTTTAATACTAACCATCAACTAAGGTTTAAAGAAAGTTGGTTATTTTATTTTTGAAAATATTTTGGAGTCACTACCTAATCGAAGTTGGGAAAAGAGGGTTAGGTTAAATCGATTGGGTGGACTAATTTAACCTAGCCATTAGTTTACTTGAAAAAACCAATTTCTAAGAAAAGAAACGATTTTGAGAACCGAAAAAAAGGGTTTAAGGGTTAAGCTTTTTAAACCTTTATAGGTATCATCAACTTTCCAAATTTAGATTTAATTCCTTAAAATTACCTTTCAAAAAATTATCTTATAAAAGGAAATTCAATCATTGGTTAATGAATTGGATCCTATTATATTAAATTGGACAAACTTAAATTGAATTGGAAGAAATTTAAGCTTTATTCATTTTTTATTAAATTGAGTGACTAATGGTAGGTTCGAAAGCGCGGCTAGGGGGTACAGTAATGGTTGATTATGGTTAGGTTCTGAAACTAGTGGCTAGATAAGTCTAGCTGTGGTGGTGGGGTTGCTTGAAGTTGACTAGAGAGAGAGAATCGAAGAGAGAGAGAGGGAAAGAGGGAGCTATAGAGAAAGATTGTGTGTGAGAAAGTGATTCCTGATGATTGTATGTGTGGAATTGATTGATTTCTCCCCTATTTATACTTAAAATGACTCATTTAAGCTTGAAAAGTTGAAATCAATTTGAATTGTGTCAATGAATTTTGACTCACAAATCCTACTTTTTTCCAATTTCTAATCCAAATTTTGATGCATAATTGGTTGAGTCTAGACTGGATTTTAGTAAAAAACAAAACTAGGCCATGCTTAGTTTGCAAATCTACCATTAATTTGGCCAAACTACAATAAAAGAAGGATTAAATTTGCTGTTGAAGAAGGCTGACATGCTTGGTTTGCGCGAGAAAATTTAGGGGAAAATGTAGGAAAGGATGAGAAAGAGAAAGGATAGGGAGAGAAAAGGGTTGACATGGCGTTGATGTGGCATCATATCAGCCGTATCATCAAGTGGCCATGTGACATGTAGCAGCTGAAATGACAAGGGGCAGTTGACATGCAATGTTACGTGGCACCACGTTAGCTGCCGCCCAATCCGCTAGCGCCACATGTTAGGATAAGTGGCATAGCAAACCCCTGACACATGGCAATGTATTGTGTGTGTTTTGTGGTAAAAAGAACAAAAGACATTTTTATGCCTTTAGTGAGGTTTGAAAGGATCCCATGCTGAACCCATGATCCCACGTTAGGCCATTGATCTATGCCTTGTTTATATGTTCAATTAAATTACACATATGGACAAGGTCTGCTTGGGCTAGATTTGAATCTAAGCTTAGACTCAACGCCTTTCTCCTAATTTTACTCTATTTACTATCTAAAACTATTATTTATCTAAATTTCCTAAATCTTTTTTTTTTTCAATTTTTCTATTTGTGGCTTTTCAATTTTTTTTTTTAATTTTCTACATTTCCTTATTTTTCATATTTTTTCTATATTTCCTAAATTAGAACCCTTTAGTTGAAATACTACATTAGGAACTTGGGGGGTGGGGGGTGTTAGACCAACAATGAGACAAATTAAGATAATAATAAATCAATAAAACATGCTGAAAATAAAAGAGATGGGGATAAAGAAATCAAGCTCGGAATTTTAATGTGGAGTTCGGATCGCCTCCAACTCTCTACGATCACCTAATACCTCAATCGAGGTCTTCACACACGATTTTATTAATATCAATCTTAAGAGCACAAGTGCCTACACCTAATCTCCAACAAGGTTTGATCTTACAAACACAACAACTCACAAACACTTAGTGTAGTACTCTCTTAAGCAGAAGTTGCAAATATGAAGCTTGACACTATACTAGAGTTTACAAAGGATTACAATTTATGAGCACAAGGTAATTGGAATTGGGTACAAGTAGACAAGAGAAATAATTGTAGGAATATATCTCTATTAATTGTCTTTTATCTGCTCACAAAGTCGCATTTATAGGCCTTCATAAAAATCTAACCGTTAGTATGAACCAGCTGGACGGTTCAAGGGGAACCAACTGGACGGCCAGTTCAATTGATGTCATCAGCCGAATGGTCCTCAAATCACCAGTCATACAGTTCAACTAAGCTTATTGACCTTTATCAACCAACTGGACAGTTCATAGGCAATCGGCTGTACAGTTTAACAAGGCATACTAACCTTCATCAACCAGCCGATCAATTCATGAGCAATCAGCCGTACAGTCCTTATCTTGCCACTGTTCACAGAATACTTGAAGGAATTAGCCGGCTAGTTCTAGCACAACTAGCTGGACGGTTTAAGACAGAGTAGCCAAAAGATGCACTTGAATAGTGCTTGATTACTTCTTCTTTCACTAAAAGATAGAATCAGTTCTTAATAATTTACAAAGGTAATCCTTAGTATTTCCTTAAAGGATATAGTTCTTATAAGAATTTGCAAATCGGTTTTAAAGCAATATTTGATTAATTATTTGTTCTCATCAAAATTATAAAATGAAAACTTTTAAGTTTAACATTACCCTATCTTAAAAATTTTGAAAAAATAAAGGTAAACAGAAATGGGGTATCTATAGCTATCCTTGTTTGTGGTGAAGTTTGAACAAAGCTTTGCCATCAAGACAAAAGAAACACCATTTTTGCCCTCAAGGTGGAATTTGTCTTAAGAAGCGCTACAACTAGTTAGCTAACATAGGTTTGGTCCACTAGAGATTTGATGAATGGTGAAAGAGTTTATAAACGTCTAGCACCTTGGGAATTGGCTAGAAAGATCGATTTAAAACTTGGTCGTACCCTTATGAGTTGACTAACCTAAGCAGGAGTGTCTCTAGGAGACTAGTAATCCTAAATTGGAATTGATTTAAGAGAAACCTGATCATACTACTTTGAGCTAGTATCGATTTGAGGGAAACTTGGTCGTACTACTTTGAGTTAACTAACCTAGGGGGTAGCTTCTTTAGAGGACTAGCAACCTTAAATTGAAATCGATTTGAGAGAAACTTAGTTGTGCTACTTTGAGCTAACTAACCTAAGCGGGAGCATCTCTAGGGGACTAGCAACCCTAAAGTGGAATCGATTTGAGAGAAACCTGGTCGTGCTACTTTGAGTAAACTAACCTAGGCAAGAGTATCTCTAGGGAACTAGCAACCCTAAATTGGAATCAATTTGAGAGAAACCTGGTTGTACTACTTTAAGCTAACTAACCTAAGTAAGAGTGTCTCTAGGAGACTAAGAACCCTAAATTGGAATCAATTTGAGAGAAACCTAGTCGTACCCTTCTAAGCTTACTAAACTAGGTATGAGCGTTTCTAGGGGACTAGCAAACCTGAATTAGAATAGATTTGGAAAACCTAATTGTGCTCTTCTGAGCTCATTAACCTAAGTAAGAGTGTCTCTAAGAGACTAACAACCCTAAATTGGAATCGATTTGAAAAACCTGATTGTGCTGTTATGAGCTCACTAACCTAGGTGGGAACGTCTCTAAAGGATTAGCAAACCTAAATTAGAATCGATTAGAGAGAAACCTAGTCGTGCTCTTCTGAGCTCACTAACCTAAGCAAGAGCATCTCTAGGAGACTAACAACCTTAAATTAGCTTAGAAGAAGTGCCTTATAAGCTCACTAAAAGGAATTGGTGATGGAAGGAAGGACCCTATAAGTTTGTTTGAGAGAAATTAGTAAAGGAAAGCGCCTTATAAGTTTGCTCAAAGAAATTGCAGAAGAGAAGTACCTTATAGACTTGCTAAAGGAAATTAGTGAAGAGAAGTGCCTTATGGGCTTGCTAATGGAAATTGGTGAGGAAGAGCGCCATATGCGCTTGTTAAGAGAAATTGGTCAAGAAAAGTGCCCTATGGCCTTACTAAAAGAAATTAGTGAAGAAAAGTAGCCTATGGGCTTGTTAAAACAAATTAGTGAAGAGAAGCGTCATATAGGCTTGCTAAAACAAATTGGTGAGGAAGAGCGCCCTATGGGCTTACTAATCCTTAAAGTAATAAATCGGGATAGTGCTCTATGAGCTAACTAGAACCCTAAAAATAGTGGATAAACAACCGGACAATGCTCTAAGAGCTAACGAGAAAAGGATGAATGGATCAAAGGCAGGATAGTGCTCTATGAGCTAGCTAGGGCTTAGAAGATGGTATAAAGGTTAAACACCCTAAAAACTCTACCTAAAAGATTATCGAGAGAAAGAATCACAAATACTGGTTATTGTCTAAGGAGATGTAGTCTAAATGCAATGTTAAAAAACCAATGTGCTAACATCATATGGAAGTACTTACTTGGTCTTGCCGATAGTACCCAAATTGCCAAATCTTTCTTTGAAAAGTCCTATTAAAACCAATTGACTCATTTTCGAAATGACTTCAAACTTAAAACACCCTAGCCTTTTTTGAGAGGTTATAGAAATCAGCTCGATACAGAATGCCATCTACTTGCTTTTCAATTGATTTGTCTCATCTCTAATTAGTAAATATCTGCCATGAGGTGATAGTATGTCTGAGTTTCACTTTTCCCTAAAAAATAGTCAATAAAACTCCCCATCCAAGGGGATTGATTTGTAATAAAGTATTTTAAAGAGTTTTGTTAATTACCAATGGTTTATATCTCACTTTTCAACTTCTCTCGTGTTTTCGGTGTATGGGTTCAATTAAATGGGGTAAGGGAGCTAAACCTTTTGATGGAGCAGGAAGAAGGATGGTGATGATTCCAATGCTGACAACTATCAAGGATACCAACTTTGCTTATAGAGAATGAAAATTAGATCACAATAATATTCAAGACGATTAACATTTTCGTATTTGGAGTAAAAATTTCCATTGATTTTTCATGGGTGGTACAGCTTTACAGCATCAGCATTTATAGGATCTCTCAATTCTGAACCATCTATCGAGGATAAAATTAAAGCCCCTACTTGTAATACTCACTTTACGACATAAGGGCCTTTATAATTGGGAGCAAATTTTCCTTTAGAGTCTTATGCATTGAGGAAATCCTTTCTCAATACCATATCACCCTCTTTAAAATTTTAGGGTCATACCCTTTTGTTGAAAGCTCAAGCCATTCTTTTTTGGTAACAATGATTATGACACAAGGTTGTTAATCTTTTCTCATCAATCAAATTCAGCTGCTTGATGTGTTTCTTTTTCCAATCGGCTTCATCCAATTAGGTTTTTGATAGTACTTTGAGAGATGGGATCTTAACCTCTACTAGTAACACTGCTTTAATGCTGTATACCAAAGAGTAAGATGTTGCCCTAATCGACATTCTGATGGAAGTCCGATAAGCCATGAGTGCGAATAGCAATATCTCATCCCAATCCTTATATGTAACAACCACTTTTTCGATGATTCTTTTGAGGCTTTTATTGGCCGCTTCAACAGCTTCATTCATCTAGGGTTGATAAGGTGTAGAGTTTCTGTGGATGATCTTGAATTGTTGGCATACCTTTGACATAAGCTTATTGTTGACATTAGTGCCATTGTCGGTGATGATTGTTTTTGGAGCCCCGTATCGAGCCAAGATATCTCTCTCGATGAACTTGATTACTACCCCTTCAATAATGCTTAAATAAGATGAGGCCCCAACCCACTTGCTGAAGTAGTTGATGGTGATTAGTATAAAGCAATGCCTATTGGATGCTTTTGGAATAATTGAGCCAATGATGTCTATTCCTCACATTCAAAAAGGCCATGGCATAGAGAGTATGTGTAATTCCTAAGACGGTGCGTTTATCTTATTTGCATAAACTTGGCATAAGTGATAATGTCTGATGTATTTGATGCAATCACTGTCCATTGTTGAATAGAAATACCCTAGCCTCATAATTTTCTTAGCTAGTATATAACCGTTTATGTGAGGGCCACATGCTCCTTCGTGTACTCCTTTCATCAAAATCTCAACCTCTTTGTCATCTACATACCTTAAAAGTGTACCATCAA
The DNA here is from genome assembly GCA_024138015.1 of Lumnitzera littorea. Lineage (NCBI taxonomy): Eukaryota > Viridiplantae > Streptophyta > Magnoliopsida > Myrtales > Combretaceae > Lumnitzera > Lumnitzera littorea. Next base: position 27,133,482 of record JAMXBB010000006.1, read on the forward strand.
AAGATCGCCAGTACAAAGTGAACTTACTTACTAAGAATTGGGTAGCCAATCTCTTGATTGCCTTTATATGCTTTTTCTCAACTTTTTTAGGGTGCATGCCTTACTGTAGGAACATTTTAATATTATGGTACCGAGAGTTTTTGTCATATATATTCTCAATCGTTAGATAGAAGGTAGGCATTTCTTTAATCTCAATGGTGAGAGGCTAAATTTTAACTCTATTGGATATTTGGACCATAGATGCTAGAGTAGCTAATGCATCAGCGAATTGATTATGTATCCTTGATACAGGGGTGAAAGTAATTTCTTTGAATTTCTCCATTAGTTCAGTCAAGTGCTGGTAATAAGGTACCGGTTGAGGATCCTTTGTCTTGTATTCTCTCCGAGCTTAATTGATAATGAGTGAAGAATCCCCATACACTTCCAATTCTTGAATGTCTTTATCTAGGGCTATTTTGAGTCCCATAATGCATGCCTCATATTCAATGATATTATTGGTGTATAGGAAAACAAGCCTTACAATTATAGGGAACGACGTACCTTCAAGGGATATCAGTATTGCCCAAATTTCACACTCGGGCATGTTATCAGCTTCATCTAAGAACATCTTCCACTTTTGTGGTTCATCATCTTTTTCTTCATCAGAACTTCCTTCAGCTACTAAGATATCTTCATTGAGGAATTTGACTTATACTTCCCAGAGGGTATCATTAGAGGGATTTTGTGCTATCTAATCTGCTAGAGCTTACCCCTTAACTAAATTTCGGTTCACGTACATAATGTCAAACTTTGATATTAACATTTGTTACTTTGAGATTTTGCCAATTAGGGTCGGTTTATTTGCTAAGTACTTCAGGGGATCATGCTGAGTCAGTAATTCAATCTGGTAATAAAGCGTGTATTGTTTGAGCCGATGCATTACTCAGACCAAAGCACAGCATGTTCTTTCAATTTCTAAATACTTCTATTCCTCTTCAATGAACTTCTTATTCAAGTAGTATATGGCCTACTCTTTTCCTTCCTCATCCTTATGATTGTGCATGCATCGCAAATATTATAAGGTATAGAAATAAAGGGTTACCAGGTTTAGGAGCTACTAAAATTGGACGGTTCATGAGATACTCCTTGATCATTCTGAAGGCTTGCTTACATTCTTTATCCCAATTTTTCTTAGCGTTTTTTTTTTCAACATCTTAAACAAGGGATGACATTCATCTATAAGTTGAAATATGAACCGAGCTATGTAGTTTAAGCAGCCCAATAAGCCTTTGATTTCTTTAAGTATGCGTGGAGGAGGTAATTCGATTATTGCCTTGACTTTATTAGGGTCCACTTCGATACTTGTTTGGTTGATTATGAATCCTAATAATTTCCCTGAAGTTACTCTGAAGGTGCACTTTTCTAGGTTAAGCTTGAATTGGAATTTTCTCAGCCTATCAAACAATCTCTTCAGATTATCTGCGTGATTCTCTCCCTCCTTAAACTTTGCGATCATATCATTGACATATACTTCAACTTTATTGTGTATCATGTCATGAAAGATTACAACCATGGCTCTTTGGTAAGTTGCCCCGACATTTTTGAGTCCAAAAGGCATCACCTTATAGCAAAATGTGCGCCCAGCTGTAATGAATATTGTCTTGGCTTTATCTTCTTCGAACATTTAAATTTGATCCATAGTGAGGATAGAGTTGGTGACTGATCCCATCTTTTCGACTAATATTTCATAAGGGACTTTGACTTCCCTTAGAGTTCGGAATAGAGCCTCCCTATGTGGTCTAGAAGCTATCAACAGGCTCATAAGTGATATTTGTGCTAGAGTTTTAGCAAGTTGATCCATTACTTTATACTCACATAACTTAATCATTTTTATAAAGGCAAACAATCCTTCTTCGTATTTAACTGGTTTGTTACTTGATTCTTCTAGCACATTCTTCTTTTTCATGTCTCCTTTTGAGTCATAAATTCTACTGGAGCGGGTCATTGCTCCCACGAGTGAACTTGATTTCCCTTCATTTACTGCTTGGTAGTTGAAAGGGGTAGTTTTGTAATTTTCAAGGGCTAAGGGCACATGGAAGGTATACTTTTTGGTCTTTAGAACTTGTTTTTCCTCTTATTTGTAGAATTTATAGACCTTAGGCTCTCGGTTGGTACTGATCATTTTGATGGTAAGATATGAATCATTAAATATTATGTTAATGATGGGGTCATAGTTAGCCAAGGGGTTGTTGTTGACATTTGGACCTTGAGCCTCTACGAAGTCTAGCTGGATTATGCCTTCATCTATTAAGTCTTGAATCTTGTTTTTTAATCTCTAGCCAATTGAATGGCCCACTTGTCCTAGATGATATTGAGAACTTGCATTGCGATAAAAAAACTCTTGGCATGTACCTTTCATTAGGAGGCTTAAAATGGAGCAAATTATCCTTTCTTAGTTTTTTGAGGACCTAACTAAGAGGAACATGTATCTTAGTGAACTGCCTTGTTGACTTGCGATTGGTCTTTAAACTATTACTGAGCTGGTAGAGGATTTGCCCTAAAAGAGACTTAGGCATTGGCCTGGTATTTGAATTGACCATGCCAACAGGAGCTTCTTTATGTAGGTTTAACAGAAGGTGATCTTCCATTAAATGGTTCTTGCAACTTGCCATAAGAGATAATACCTTCTATTTGGCACCTTGCTACTACTACCTTTGCAAAACTATAGGAGGCTTACCTGATCAGGTAAGAGAAGTAGAGTCTCTTAAGAGTGTTAATGAAAGCTGAAGTTAATTCTTTCTCGGTCATAGGGGTGGATACCCTTGCAGTTAGGGATCTCCATCTCTGAGCGTATTCTTTGAATGATTCATTGTGCTTCTTTCTCAGGGCAACTAAGTCCATCATGATTGGTGCAACTTCGAAGTTGAATTTATATTGCTCATGGAATGCCCTAGCCAACTTCTCCCATAAGTTTACCCGATTCGGATTTAATTGGGCATACTAAGTCAAAGTAAGGCTTGATAAGCTATCTTGAAAAGTTTGCACCATGAGTTGATTGTATTGTATGTACTTGCCTATCTTTCATACATACAATTTAATGTGTAGTTTAGGGTAGCCAGTTTCATTATATTTCTTAAAGCCAAGTACCTTAAATTTTTCAGGGAAGCTTCTGTAGTCATGACTTGAGAAGTCTATAATACTAGCCTGCTTAAAACCATCATATCCTTCAAGCATTTTCATCTTCTTAGTGATTTGTTGGGTCAATTGCTTCTCTAACTCTTTTAATCTATCTTGGTCAGCTTCGAGCTTTAGGTTGACTAGGAACAAGTAAGTGTTAGGCTCGAAAGTCAGGTTGACTTTCGAATAGACCCCTTCTATCTTAAAAGATTCAAAGGCTTAGTTGACTTTGGGATATGCTTTTTTTGCTTCCAAGGGTAGGGCTTTGGCATTTTTTCCATATTGGGCTTTAGAGATTTCTTTGTTCGATGGTGTTGTGGATCTAAGTAAAGTAATGCTATCAGTAAGAAAGCTTAGTTGATCTACAATCTTTCTCACTGTTCATTCCATAAAGCGGAGTCTCAACTCAGTAGGATTGATGACTTCTAGGTTGATGTCACATCCTAAAGCGACAAAGTTGTAACAGTCCCGTCGTGTAAACTATTCTAAGATAAAAGCTGATCATACAATCGTTAATTTAAACCTGATTTACATAAGACGTCTACAATTAACTCACTTTAAAGTAAATATTTCATAAATTAAATAAGTTATTTACCTAAGAAAGTATGAATATATATATATATACACACACACACACACACACACATTAGGATTCAAGTATTACAAATAATGTTTGCAGAGTTTTATTGTCCTATACTTCTTAAGTAATGCATTATTTGAAAACGAAAGATTTTAAATAAAAGCTAAGACCTTAAAGATATATCTGTTCTTTAGATATATTTCCTCACTCTTTAGGATCTAACAATTACTAACCTTAAGATAAAGATAAGCCACTTCTTAGCTAGCACCTATTATAAACATCAATAGGGATGTGAGCAACCATAACTTAGTAATTTGGAACGAAAACTTAAAACTACACATCAAATACAAGCAAGGTTATCAACCAAATTATTTATATGCTATGTATGTATAAGCAAATGCCATTGCATGACATTGTCTGACTCGTCGTGAGATAAGAAAAATTGCACTTGCTTTAATCCAGGTTGAGAAGTTTCCGTTTAATGCAATAGCTTACAACCAAACCTAAGCTTGTACAATAAAGATACCTTTCCTCTCTTGATTACCTTCAAACTATTGCGTTCACCCTTATTGTAATCTCCTCATATGTCGCTTAGTTCGACTAAGGATGAAGAAGGAACCAATTATGCTATCCAGCACTATCCCTTTCGAAGGGGTCAGTATTTGGCTAGAGAACCCTAAGGGAGTCAGTATTTAGCTAGAGAACCCTAAGTTTCCCTTAATGGGTTGCTATATATGTCCGATTTAGAATTTCAAATCATATATGTAAATAGATCCAGTTTCAAGTGTTCAATCATTTTAAACAATTCATACAAATACAAACTAAAGCAGTAATCTAGATTCACATCATCAACTCAGAAACAAGTACACGTGCATAGTCAACTATCTAATATACACAATCAAGTATAATTCAAGCCTCATAGTACTTACAAATTAGTACTTTTGAAATACAATAATGTATTAACTTTAACTTTTCTAAACTCCTCACTTGCTCGCTTGAGGTATAGCTTGCTTGCTTGAGGTGTCTTTATAATATAAACGTTGTTTTGGTTTTCACATAATTGTTATAAATTGGTTTTATCCTATAACATTTATTGTTATCTTTTGTTTAGGATTTAATATATCTAGTTATTCAGGTTTTCAAATCTTTTACAATTATTCTTGATTTAGGCTAAGTTCTAGTTTAGTTTCCGAATCGATTTCTAAATTATGTTCTTGTTTAGTTTTTGAGTACAATTTTACACGTAAACCTTAGAAACTTATTTCGACCCATAATGTGAAATTAATCACATTATTTTTGGGTTTCCGAAATATTATATTTAACTTCTAATCAATATTTTAATTCGTACGGTATATTACTTATCCTGACTTAAGTACTGAATTTATTTCTGATGTGAGAAAATTTTACATATTTCATATAAACACCTAAATTTAGGTTTCATACCAGATTTATTATATATTTCTATTATTATTATTATAATATCAATTTTAATTTAATATTTTCCTACTTATTAATTTCTTATGTTTACATATTACACATTATCACCTAATATATCCATAATGTACANTAATTGTCATAGATTAGTTTTATCTTATAACACTTATTGTTATCTTTTATTTAAGGTTTAATACACCTATTTATTCAAATTTTCAAGTCTTTTACAATTATTCTTGATTTAGGCTAAGTTATTGTTCAATTTCCGAATTGATTTCTAAATTAAGTTTTAATTCGATTTCTGAGTACAGTTTTATGCGCAAACCCTAGAAACTCATTTTAACTCATAATGTGAAATTAATCATATTATTTCCAGATTTCCTAAATACCATATTTAACTCCTAACCAGTATTTTAATTCATACGATATACCCCTTATCCTAACTTAACTACCAAATTTACTCTGAATGTGAAAAAATTTTATATATTTTTCATAAACACCTAAATTTAAGTTTCCTACAAGATTTATTATATATTTCTATTATTATTATAATATCAATTTTAATTTAATATTTTCCTACTTATTAATTTCTTATGTTTACATATTACACATTATCACCTAATATATCCATAATGTACACATCTAACATTCCCATCACCTCAAATGTCATTCCTCAATATCAACTAATATCTCAAAATATCTAAATTCATCCCAAATCAAAATTTATATCTAATTACTCTAAATTACACAATTAACTTAAAATTTACCATTTTTACCTATTACATATTTACTACATAATACCTTAATAATTACATTTAACACCTTAAATGTTATAAATATCATACTTCATTAGATTTCAACATCCTAAAACATATAATTATATACTAAATTGGTAATTACCTATTTAATTACTTAATTAGCCCTAAATTACCCATTTTATATATCATTTTAAAGCCTAAAAATTATCTAAAAATTTTGAAAATTTATTTTTGAAAAAGGGCTTCATAGCACTACTCCACAACCCCTAAGTAATCTATATAAAAATTTTGAGCCTAAAACTACACTCCTAAGGTCATTTATTTCTAAATTGAAATATGTTCGGCTTTGCATGATTTCTTAAGCATTATATATTTTTAGATATAATTAAATCAAAATAATATTTTTTCCTAAATCTACATTCTTAAAAGCCTCAGAATACCAAATTTCACAATTTTTTAATCATATTTAGTATTTTTACAAAATTAAACAAAATGGGGTTGAAATTTGACTTACTCGACTAATCGACTTCTAACCATTAGAGGTGGCTACAAGTGTGTCAGCAACCTTGAGTAGTGGGGGTAGGGTGGTGTAGTGGTTGTTCGCCTCTAGGTGGCCATCAGGCATGGGTTGCTTTTTAAAGCTCTAATTGCATAGATTTTTTATAAATTTTGTAATTAAACCCTAACCCTCACTCTTTCGGTTCTCTCTAATTTTCTAACATTCCTAATTGACCAAATGAGCTTCTAAAAAAATTTGGGTATTTATAGTGTTGCCTAGGATTTTTTTTTTCATTAATTTAACTTGATATTTGCTTTATCTCTTCTTCTTTTCAACTTTCTATTTAGCTAAATTTAATTGGTTAATTTCCTTCTTTAATTTTTAGGTCATTATGCCCCACTTCTAGACATTTCCTCCTTTTTCTATATTTTTCTTGATTTTTCCTTAATTATTTATGAATTTTCTTTAATTAATTAGCATTATTTTGGCATATTTCATGTATTTTAAGTAATTTCACATATTTCTACCTATATGTAAATTCATATATGGTACAATTAAATACTCCTAAATATTATTTATATTATTTTATTATTTTTAGTGTGCATATAATTTAGATCTTTCGATTTGTTACTTATTAAACTCGTTTTACGCGTTTCCAATAAATAACAAGAAATTTACATATAATTTAATATAAAATAAATAATTATTTTATTCTTTATTTTCCTAAATCCAGAATTACAGGATTACTTTTACTAATATTCCTAGTCTCGTCGTAAAATTTAAGTTGGATTGGACGATTTACTTGGTCACCCTAAATTCTATGAATCGAATCCTGTATATTTGATTGTAGGTCTTATAGTTGACCCCATTGTTGTCGTTCTTAGTGTTGACATTGTTGTTTCATTAGCAGGCCATTTTGGTTTGGGAGCAGGTTCGGATATGACTTCTCTAAAAGGTTTGGTGTTTGAGAGTTATCTTTACAACCTGATTCAAGGTTACTTCTCAATAAGTTAGCACATAAATATTTTAAAGAAATGAGATGAATAAAAAACAAATAAGGAAATGTACAGTAATACAAAGATGTATGGCATACAGATGCAGAGAAATAGAACTAACAAATAACCAACAAGATTATAATTTTATTATTTTGCAACTTTCGGAGTTCCTTTTTACATGATTTGAAAAAAGAAAAATACATTGTGAAAAAAGAAAAGTACTCGTACTTCTAGATATTCTTCTAGCACTTGGCCGATGTTCTCTCCTTTTGTTTACTGGATTCTATTGGTGCTTCCTTTCTCTTTCTTAGGCTAGGCCCATATGCTTTTTCAAATTCCTTAAGCTTTTTTTGGGTCATCTTTAATTGGTGCTCTAAGGTCTGGGAACACCGTCTAGATTCCTGAAAGAGGTCTTCCCATGTGTCATGCTCTTCATAGATAACTTCTACATACACGAGCTTATACTTGGTTCATGTAGGTCATGATTTTAGATTCTGGTTCAACTGGTGTGCGTTGTAAAACCTCTAATGCTTGATATCGGATCTCTCCTGCCTATGGAGCTAATCATATAAATATGCTTTGGTGACATTATGCTTATCTACTTTTCTTAGCCATTCTCCTAAATCAATATTAGGAGAATAATCCTTGTTTCCCATAGTTGTTTGATCGCCCAGAGTTTGGACATCTTTTGTGGTAGTAGAATCTAAAGGTCCTCATAATCCAATGTCGCGATATCCAGTAGGGAATTGTAGACTATATCTTGAATTCCCATGAATTATTTGATCATATTGTTAAGGTAATAGCTTATACATAATTTCATCTCAATTAGGGTATTGCTTAGTAATTTTTACAAATCTTCTTGAAGTTGCTCTATCTTGTTGTCTATAAGATATTAGCAATTTGGAAATTTCGTAATACTTCTACCCAGTAATAAGTGGACATTTCTTCTAGGAGATAGACCTTATTGACAAAAGAATCAATCAAATCAATACTATGGACGAATTCTCCTCGTACTAAGTCAAGCCCATAACACTTCATGTAGCTTACAAACTATACTATTAGTAGTACCATACTAGTCTTTAGTGCGTCACTGTTTTTCTCTTTTAATATATTGAGGATTCTAATTTGTTCTATGAAGGGAGTTAGGATATATAATTTTCCTTCAAGAAACTGGCCCACTAATTCAGTGACCCTAAAATGGATAAGGAACTTTCCATTAGGGAATAGAAGAGTTCCGGATGTAGTTAGGATAAAGGCCTTTAATTTGTTCTATCCCCAGTCTTTGGGATTGTTACGGAAGATGCCCTGTTTGTTAGATCTAGGCTTGATGGTAAACCAGGTTTTCGGGTCTTCTAATTTGATGCAATTTCCATTATAGCTTTTCAAAACCTTGTTTACTTTAGCTATTCTAATCCCAAGGAATTTTGAAAATGTGTTCATTGAGTCAACTTCCAAATTTGAAGTGTATATATCCTCCATGGATAGGGCTTAAAGTAATTGGGTATATTCTTCAAGCGTTAGATTGATTAAGTAAGGCCTAACTTGAAAAACCACTTCCTCAAGTTCCTAGAAATTAGTTAGGGCCTTGATTAGATTGACCTCGACTTTTACCCTAGGAAGTGATAGAGTAGGCTTGATCTTATTGGTGATGGTCTCTTATTCCTTCGGATTGAAGAATTGGAGCCACTAGTTTAGAATGGGCTTGGGATTATTGGGCTTGTCAACATACCTTGCCTTGAAGTGGATAGAGTTGAATGAATATGCCATTTCTCAAGCTAAATTACAAAGAAAGAAAATGTTTTGTTACAAGAAAGATCATTATTTACAGTAAACAAGACCTATTTACAACAATTCTATGTTTACAACATATTAAAATTATAAGGGAAATCAAGAAAACTTTGAGCTATTATATCTTTTCATTCCCATCTTACTTTGTTATTTGTTGGTTGTAAATGTCGTGAATGCATAAAGGGTGAATTCTAAAGGTCTTTAAGCTTATGTAACCTCACTTGCTAAAGAGCACTTTCATTAGTCACATCAAGCTTAAGTGGGGGTGGCCTAATTAACCTCGAGCAGTGGTTACACTACAGCATTCGGAGCCAACACAATGGCCCCTCCGTCCTAGGGTCCTAAAACGGTCCGAGTTTGACTGTTTCTACTATACAGTTATGATACATAAAGTAAATTCCCCAAAAAATTTAAATAAGGTTAACCTTGCAAGAATGTTAGTATAAGTATGGATAAATAATAATAACGAACGAATAGATAAATTACAATCTATAGGGTGATTTTTAGAGAGTAATTCTAAATTTGGAAAGTTAAACGGCTAACCCTCTTGACATCTTAAGCAGACTTGCCAAGCTGTTGAGCTTGATTTCTTCTTGGTTTTATATATTAATCTTTTTTAAATCAATCAATATTAAATCCTATTCGTTTAATATTGACCTTTGACTAAGGTCTAAAGGAAGTTGGTTATTTTATTTTTGAAAATATTTTGGAGTCGCTACCTAATTGGAGTCGGGAAAAAGAGGATTAGGTTAAATCAATTGGGTAGACCGATTTAACCTAACCACTAGTCCACTTGAAAAAAACTAATTTCTAAAAAAGAAAAAAACAGTTTTAAGAATCGGAAAAATAAGTCTAGGGGTTAAACTTTTTAAACTCTTATAGGTACCATCAACTTTTCAAATTTAGATTTAATCCATTGAAGTCACCCTTTAAAAAATTATCCTATAAAAGGAAATTTAATCGTTAATTAATGAATTGGATCCTATTATATTAAATTGGATAAACTTAAACTGAATTGTAAGAGGTCTAAGCTTTTTTTTTTTTTACGTTACTTCGAAGGTGCTTAAGTATCCGTTATTCAGGATTATACGTATGTAGTTCTTTTTAATAAATCTTTAATGTGTTGGTTGGTTTTAATTTTGAAGACATGTTGTGTTTATGTTTTTAAGTAGATTCGATTAAGAAAGATCTAAAGAGCCCTAAATCGGAGTTTTATTGGTGGAAAGTTATAATTTTACTTTTATTAATTTTTAGAAAACTGATTTTTCTAAGTGTCAAAACGATTTTTATTCACTAACCTGTTTACTTATTTTATTTATACATTTTATTTTTTAAGATTATTTTCTTTATTTTTTTCATTTTATTTGATCTATTTTTATTCAAAAATTAAAAAAAAATAAAAATAAACTAAGTTTTTTTTTTCTTTTTCTTGTTTCTCTCTTCTTTTTCTTTTCTTTTTCTCTTTTTCTTTTTCTTTATTTTTTTCTCTCTCTCTTTTTTTTACAATTACATAAAAATTTTACATAAATAAATAAAATAACACAAAAGATCGGACCGACTCGAGGTTAGATGCGTAGATCGAATGCTGGGGTAGACTTAGGTTGTGGGCAAATCGATTCTTGGCTTAGTTGATTGGATTCTGGTTGAGTCACCAACTTCCACTATAGTAGTTAGCAAGGTACAATTTTAAACGTTCTAGGTAGTAAATCAAGTGGGGGAAGGGGTTCTTGTGAATTTTCAATTTGGGGGGTGGGGGGGTTAGCGGAAATGCCAAGGCTAGTGCAACTTAGCTTAATGGCTTTGGAAGTTGTGGTGGCGGTAGTAAAGTTGGCATGTTTAAGTAGTAATGGTTGTAACTCGAAAGAGTATTGAGACTTAGGTTTTTGGATGTCACGATCACGACTGTAGCACTAATTTCAGTCGTAGAGGTGTTTCGAGAAGGTGGTTATAGTGGTTAGGGTTTGGCTATGGACGGTTCGGAAGCATGGCTAAGGGGTATAGCAGTGGTTGATTATGGTTAGGTTAGAAAGCTGGTAGCTAGAGGAATCCAGCTATGGTGGTAGGGTTACTTGAAGTTGATTGGAGAGAGAGAATCGAAGACAGAGAGAGGGAGCTGTAGAGAAAGATTGTGAGAGAGAGAGTGATCCTTATGATTGTGTGTATGGAATCGATTGATTTCTCCCCTATTTATACTTAAAATGACTCAATTAAGCTCGGAAAGTTGCAATCGAATTGAATCGTATTAATGTATTTTGACCCGTGAATCCCACTTTTTTCTAATTTCCAATACAAATTCTAACGCGTAATTATTTGAATTTATACAAGATTTTGGTCAAAAACAAAACTAGGCCATGCTTTGCAAATCCACTATTAATTTGGCAAAACTACAATAAAAGAAGGATTAAGTTTGCTGTTGAAAAAGGTTGATGAGCTTGGCTTATGTGAGAAAATTCTAGGGAAAATGCGGAAAAGGAGGAGAAAGAGAAAGGAAAGGGAGAGAAGGGGCTGACGTGGTGCTAACATAGTGCCACATCAACTATGTCATCTAGTGGCTTTGTGCCACGTATGATACTGTGACACATAACAGTTGACTTAGCAAGGGGTAGTTGACATGTCATGTCATATGGCACTACGTCAGTTGCCGCCTAATCCGCTAATGCTACATATTAAGACATGTGGCATAATAAACCCTTGACATGTAGTGATGTATTGTGTGTGTTTTGTGGTAAAAAGAACCAAAGGCATCTAGGATCCCAAGTTATACTCCTATTCAAGTGCTTATTTGTTAAATTGTTAGCCTATACCTTGTTCATATGTGCAATTAAATTGCACATATAAACATGGTTTGTTTAGACTAGATTTGAATCTAAGCCTAAGCTTAATGCCTTTCTCCTAATTCTATTCTATTATACTATCTAAAACTATTATTTATCTAAATTTCTTCAATCTTCCATTTTTTCAATTTGTGGCTTTTCAATTTTTTTTTTAATTTTCTAAATTTCCTTATTTTTCATATTTTTTCTATATTTCCCAAATTATGACCTTTTATCTTATTCTAAAAATTTTGAAAAAAATAAAAGGGGACAAAAATGGGGTATCTATAATGCTAGTATGGAATACAATCTTACGTGTAATTAAAACTCAACCAATTAGTTTATAAATATATTAGTCACTAAAAATGTTACTTACACTCACATAAGGAGAGCTTTTATAATTTCACAATTTTAGGGTTCATTTTCCTCGATTTAATATTCATTTCACCATGTTAACACCATTTTCAACATTTCAAGGCTTCTTTCGTTGAAACAAGGATCATTTAAACACACTAATATCTTTTTTATCATAAGAAGTGCTTTTATCATATTACCATTTGAAGGCTTATTTTCTTGATGTAGAGCTCATTTCACCAAACTAACATTGTTTCACCATAAGGAGGATATGTACTATTTCACCATTTTAAGGATCAATTCATCATTATAAGGCTCATTTAATTACACTAACAATGTTTTCAACTTAAGGAAGATTTTCACAATTTCACCATCTTAAGTCTAATTTTTTAAAGTAAAGTTCATTTCACCATACTAATACCATTTGCATTGTAGAGAAGACCTTTTCTATTTTACCATGTCAAGGCTTATTTTGTTCAATTATGGGTCTTTCCAATAATACTTTTAATTATGAAGAATGCTAGATATTAAGTAAGAAATTTTTTCCCCTTAAAATTACATAAGGTAATATATTATTTCTTATTAATTCATTATGTTATACTTAATATGTATTGAGAAAGACAAGACAACAATGAAATCTCTTCTATGGTGAAAAAACTCTCAATGCACTAAAAAATCCTTAACCGTGATGAAATTATGAGTTGCTCTCCTTATAGTGGAATTAGTTGTAGTGTGCTGAAAAGGATCTTGTTATGAAGAAGTAAGTCTTATTAAGTGAAATGGAGAAAAACTTACATGTGGTGAAAATAGTTTTAGTGTGGTGAAAATGACCATAGTATGAGGAAATGGCCATCAATATATTAAATTGCTCATTTCAAATGGAGAAAAACTTTCATGTGGTGAAGATGTTCTTAATGTGGTAAAAATAACCTTACTACGAGGAAATAGCCATTAATATATTGAATTGCTCCATAGGGAATTTCAAACCTTCAAGTAATGAGTTTGTAGAAGTTCAATTAAACTACATGTATTTACTATAGTTATTCTATTCTTTAGATATGTGATTAAGGGAACACTATTTTTTGTGTTGATTTACATCAAACATGAAGGCATATCATGATAATATTATTTTCAAACAATATTTTTAATTATGAAACTTTATATGATGCATAACATTAAATTAGAAATTTTATGAATTCTTATGAAATTTCATGCTTAATTCTATGAAATAGAATCTTAAATGCAATTAACATTCAAACTATCAATTTATGAAATTATAGAATAAAAATATTACTTGTGTTTTTATGTTTAAAAATAATACTTTTAAATAATATATCAAATATGGTTTAAGATAATCTAATGGGTAGATACTACTAAGTATTAATTAATCAAAATTATGTATGGTACAACTATCAATATATTAGTTACCTTTATTCTTTAGAGAGGAATATTAGATAAATTTCATATTTTATCAATTTTTACAACTAAGTATTAACTATGATTATGTATAACACAACTAGTAATATCTTAATCATTTTCATTGGTTGCAAAGGAATGTTAATTTAATTTTATATTTTATCAATTCTTTGAGTTAAGGTTATCAAACTTGCAATTCTACTTAGAATTGCTAAAGGATCGGTAGAATTGATTTGTAAAATTGAATCGTAGAAATGTAAGTTTTTATAACCTATGTAAAATAATTTTAAAAAATTGTGGATCTACTAATAGTAATTATTTAAAACTTTAAATACATAATGAAAAGAAGAAGAAGAAGAAGAAATTAAGTTATTTTTTCATAAAAAAAGTTCTTAATAATACATAGTTAACATGTATGAAATAAGAACAAACAAAGTCAAAATTAAACTTTTTTCATTATTTCTTTTGAAAAAAAATTAAAGAGAACTAAGCATTTTAATTCATTTTTTATTATTAATGATATAAATAAAAATATGTAGTTTTCTTTGTAATATTTACTATTGAAGTTGAGACATAGATAAAAGCTATAAACATAAAATAAGGAATTAAGAGAAAGTGAAAGAGGAAAAAAATTAAAATGGAATATGGAAGATTATGTAATACCTTAATAGTTGATTACTCTTTAAAACTTAGTTATATTTTTCTTCAATTTTTAGCCCATTCAACTTAAAAATTTAAAATCGATAAATTCGATTAAAAACATAAATTTTTTGTTAAGCTTACATATAAATTCAATTAAAAACGTAAGTTTTTACGTAAAAATGATTTTATATATGAATTAACTTAGAATAACTTTCAAAAATCATTAACTTATAAAATTACATTAGTAGAATCGCGATATTAACAACTATACTTTAAGTCATATTAAACCAATTGCTACATCTATAAGATTAAAGTGAGAAGCCATACTTTGATATTTTTATTGTCTTTAATTTTCTTTCTATTTTTTTCCTTTATGGATATAGTATTTGCTAGTATATATAAAAAAGTGAAATCATTTTTTAATTTGAATTTTAATATATCTAATATAATGACTTAATTATATTGTACATACCAAAATAACTATATAAATCTAAATATACTCTTGATATAATAAAACTATAATATTTATATTATTAAAGTCTTTTGAGGTTAAGTAACCATTAATATTATATTTGTTAATATTTACCTATTTACCCTTCATTTAATATTATTTAACAAAAAAAACTAATAACAAAATAAACTATTAAAATTATAAATAATAAATAAATTTATCTATTTACTCATCTTGTTCTCTCTCCTTATTCATGTTTTCATCACTTTTCCACTCTTTTTCCTACTTTTTCTTTTGCCATTAACTACACCCCACACTCACATCCCTCTCTAACTCTCTCTCTCTCTTTTTATCTCCATTGATATTTCCACTATTTTATTGCTCTCTCTATACTTTCATCATCTCTTTATTTTCCTCATTTATTAATATCTTATATTAATATTATAATATATTCGATTGTATAGTATATATCTTATATTAATATTATGATATACTTGATTGTATAATATAATTTTATTTATTATATATATATATGTAATGTGAGTACATTATCGGATAGTATTGTTTTACGTAAATTTCAATATGAAATGAAAAGAATAATAATAATAAAATTATAAGTTTGAATCACGTATTGCAAAACATGAAGATGAAAAACGGAAAAAAAAAAAAAAACAAAAAAAGAAAACAAACGAAATCCTAGACGTAAAGGAATGTTCATCAGACGGGTTGCCTTTGGGAATTACTTCGCTATAGCGGCATGTCATTTATGAAGCAACCTGCCACTGCCGGTAAAAATCTTACGGAACTGGTCCTGTAAAATAAGTGGGCCGTACCGTAAAAAAATTCAAGCGTTGGTTATGGAATCATAGAGCATCACATCTAAAATATAGCGGTTACATTCAAATCTAAAAGTCCCACCCCACCCGCTGGTTAGTTCGCATCAAATCCGAACCTTTAACCTCAACGTCATGTTTTGCCACCAGTAGACACAATCCCAATCTGACTCTAAATATAATGCATAGGATAAAAAACTCCTCTCAAACTATCAAAATTTTTTTCCCCTTCCCAAAGTAAACCAAAATACTATATAATTTACTGTGAATGTACTGCTGTTTTAAGTTGATAATCATTGAAAATAACTTACTTTTTATAACAACCATCAGAATAATTATCCAAAATAATTTACTAATAACATGCATTATTTTTTTTTTCCTTTCTTCAACCATCGTTCTTGTATATATATAGTTTAATTTAACAATTATAACATATTAAAAATTTTATTATATATGATATTTACTTTTTACACACGCAATGAAAGTGTATATTTGCTAATACTATTTTAAGTGTAACAAAATAAAATAGTAATTATTAATTCGCAATTTTATTTCTTTACAATCGTTATTTTATTCTTATATATTATATGTTGTGAATTAAATATGCTATAAGTGGTTACAAAAACCCTAGTGGGTTAAAATTTTTTTTTAATTATATCTACCTGATAATGAGTCCATCGTCCAACTTAGCTTTCGTTCTCTTCGTTAATAAATAAATTGTCAATCACCCAAAGAAGACGATAAAAGCGTTGCTGCTTTCAGCAATCAAAAGCATTTTAAAAATGATTTTGCTTCTACCTGTTGTTCTTTAGGAAGATTACCGGATGTAAGGGACACTAGTACCTTCCACATGTAGATTTCTTTTTTACTGGAAAAATTATAAAAAAAAAATAAAAAATGTTTTCTATATGGTTTATGCAAAACCCTCAATAATAATGAGAGAAAGAAAACAATACGAAAAATAACGTTTTTGTGAATATTTTGTTTAATAAACAGATGTCGTGTGTTTTTTGAAATAAAATGCTCTATTGAAATCTCACATAACATATATGTGGATTCAGAAACCCCTCAAATCACATAAACATATATTAGAAAACCCAAAACAACGAACTATAAATCCTTCCCTTTCATTTGACTTGGAACTTCTTTACCTGGTTTTTGAAATAAAGAGAGGCTTTATGAATGCACGATCGCAAAATTACGAGTTTATGTACGATTTAGGTGCTTTTAAAGGTCACATGTGCATCGCGTAACATTTTAATGGAATATTTAACTACTGCATGAGATAGAAAAAAGCGGATTATGGATCTGTTAATGGAGGAAAAACATCAATTCTGCAACACACCAAAATACAAGTTATCTTAATATATGGATGGACAGACCGCAATTAGTATGGACTATTGGCGTATATATATATATATATATATATATTGGTGGCTTAACCTCAGACATTGTCAAAATTATTGGTATCATAATCCATTGATTCTTAGATTGCATGTAGTATCCTACTTTGGTTAAAAACAAAAAGTATCAAACTCAAGCACTTTTATTGTAGACGTCAACGTTGCCATTTGACGAAAATCTCCCTTACAGATTTGCCGGCCTGGTAGTTTTTGGCGCAACCACTGGCAACAGTTGATGGCTGTTAACCAAAACGACAATAATGAAAGGTTGCCTCCATGAACAACATTCCAACGTGGTCCATATAACTTTGAGACAATTAAAGCCGACTCCATAAAACGCATTTTACAACCAAAAGGTGTGATTGGGTTTGAAGTTTGAGATTTCTCCTTGTAAAGCTGGTTTGAGTTTAGTGTAGACATGGGAGGTAAAGGAGGTGTTTTCAGATATGCTGATGGAATGGACAAGTTGCTTTTGTTTCTTGGTACATTGGGTAGTATTGGGGATGGATTGATGTCTCCGTTGACGATGTTGGTATTAAGCGGAGTGATCGACGAGTATGGAAATGCTGATGCTTCGTTTTCGAACAAAATAGTGGACAAGGTAAAGAAGCATTATAATGCAAATGTATTTATAACTTGCATCATTGAGATTCCTATCCGTGACAAATAGCTGCTCTCAACCTTGATCCTATGTTTGCAGTATGCACTCAAACTGCTGTATCTTGCTCTCGGAGTCGGAACATCCGCTTTTATTGGTATGCGTATACTTGTTCCAACAACGTCTCCTTTGCTGATTATTCTTCCTTGCACCATTTGAAGTGTAACCAAAGTGTTTGTTTCCTGAAAAACTTTTTTCGGGTTTCTTTTAGCGATAATTGTTACAATGAAAGTCTTGTAATTGTAAAATATTTTACATTGGTACTTAATTACATTTGACAATTATGAAGCTTTGATTATGAAAAACATCGAAAATTTTCGAAAATGTTATCCGTGAAACGAACACGTGGGTAAAAGAGAAATGATTTCCTTGGTAGGAGATCTTGTCTCATCTTCATTGGAGGGTAGCATCCAAATTAGATAGCAACATTACTTGCGCATGAGGCTAATTAAGTTAACATGATTTTATTGTGCTCTGCAGAAGGATTTTGCTGGACAAGAACTGCAGAGAGACAAACATCTCGCATCAGAACGGAATACTTAAGATCGATCCTGAGGCAGGAAGTTGGCTTTCTGGATAGCCAAGATGCTTCTTCCACAACCTTTCAAGTAGTTTCTACCATATCAACCGATGCGCATGCAATACAAGATACCATAGCTGACAAAGTAATAACAACTCGCCATGCTGCATAGACACTTCTCGTCTCTCTACTTTACCTTCATTTAATGTTGATATTCCATTGATTTTTGCAGATACCAAATCTTCTAGCTCACTCGTCAACATTTATCTTCACTCTTGTCGTTGCATTCATACTCTCCTGGCGGCTAGCCTTGGCTGCCTTTCCATTATCTCTTATGTTCATCTTTCCGGGATTGGGATTTGGGAAAATTATCATGAACTTAGGGATGAGAATGAAAGAATCTTATGGTGTTGCAGGTGGGATTGCAGAACAAGCAATCTCATCAATAAGAACAGTCTACTCATATGTTGGGGAGCGGCAAACGCTTGATAGGTTCAGTCATGAACTGGATACCACTCTAAGATTTGGTATTAAACAAGGTCTCACAAAGGGGTTGTTAATGGGAAGCATGGCAATGGTCTTTGTTGCTTGGGCATTCGAAGCTTGGGTGGGTGGCATCCTTGTCACAGAGAATGGAGAAAAGGGTGGCCCTGTGTTCATATCTGGGGTTTGTATCGTCATGGGTGGATTGTGAGTCTCTTGTCTTTGATATACTGTTTTTCCTCATTATTCGTTGTTATTGTAAATTATACTAGACATACTATACCTTTCAGCGAATGTTCAACTAAGTAATAAACTTTTTTAGAATGTTCAATCAACTAACTGCTAAATTTTTACTGCCAGAGCTATTCTGAGCGCATTACCAAACCTCTCTTTCATTTCGGATGCAATAGCTGCAAGCAGTAGGATCAATCAAATGGTTGATCGCGTTCCGCTAATTGACTCCGAAGCAAATAAAGGAAAAGTTCTACCAAATGTAAGAGGAGAAGTACTGTTCATAGAAGTTGACTTCAGTTACCCTTCAAGGCCCGACAAACCAGTGTTGCAAGGATTCAATCTCAAAATCCGCGCTGGTAAGACGGTTGGTCTGGTTGGGGGTAGCGGTTCAGGCAAGTCCACCATCATTTCTTTGCTGGAGAGATTCTATGACCCTGTTAGTGGCGAAATCTACCTTGATGGATGCAAACTTAGGAAACTACAAGTCAAATGGTTGCGATCCCAAGTGGGACTAGTTAACCAAGAGCCTATTCTGTTTGCAACATCCATCAAGGAAAATATCATGTTTGGAAAAGAAGGAGCTTCTATGGAGCTTGTCATGAATGCAGCTAAGGCAGCAAATGCTCATGATTTCATCACAAAGTTACCTGATGGATATGAAACTCAAGTAATTTGCAATATTCCGTATGCATTTCGAGCAACTTTAAATTCTGATTATCCTGGTTAATGAAACTCACTCGGTGGTTATTTATTTCAGGTAGGGCAGTTTGGAGTTCAATTGTCTGGAGGCCAAAAGCAAAGAATTGCTATAGCGAGGGCTTTAATACGAGATCCGAAAATTTTATTACTCGACGAAGCCACTAGTGCTTTGGATGCACAGTCGGAAAGGATAGTACAGGAAGCTTTAGACGAAGCTTCTCAAGGAAGGACGAGTATCATAGTTGCTCACCGGCTGTCAACAATACGTAAGGCTGATCTTATAGTTGTTCTTCAATCAGGGAAGGTAGTTGAATCGGGTTCTCATAACGAGCTTGTGCAGATGAACAATGGGGAAGGTGGTTTCTACAAGAAGATGGTGGAGCTGCAACAAGCCGCCAATGGAAATGAAATCTCTCCTCATACATCCTACCATGTAGAAAATAGGAATCAACATAGAACAATAGGTACACCAACACCATCACGTATGACAAGAAGCTGGCAAGGTAGCCCGGCTTTTATGTATAGCCCAGTATATTCCATTAGCATGCACTCTATCGATCTATACGATGACTCCAGCAGTGAAGATTTTGGAAATCATTCGGGCTCAAGGGCTTCTCAATGGCGCCTCTTGCAAATGAATGCTCCTGAATGGAAAAATGCCTTAGTAGGATGTTTAGGAGCTGCCACCTGTGGGTCAGTTCAACCAATCAATGCATATTGCTTGGGGAAAGTAGTCTCTATCTACTTTCTAGCAGACCCTTCCAATATAAGATCACAAACCAGACTCTACTGCTTCATCTTCTTGCTCCTAGCACTTATTAACTTCATTTCCAATCTCTTTCAACATTATAATTTTGCAGCCATGGGAGAACGTTTAACCAAAAGGGTACGTGAAAAATTGCTCTTCAAGGTCCTTACTTTTGAAGTAGGGTGGTTTGATCAAGATGGCAACACAAGTGCAGCAATTTGTGCACGGTTAGCCTCTGAAGCCAGCATCGTCCGCTCCCTTGTTGCAGACCGATTGTCATTGTTGGTTCAGGTTTTCTTTAGCGCCTCCCTGGCTTTCATTCTTGGGTTAGTGGTCACATGGAGAGTAGCTATTGTAATGATAGCTATGCAGCCTTTTGTCATCGGTTGCTTATACTCAAGAACTGTACTAATGAAAAGCATGTCTCACAAGGCTCAGAAAGCACAAAATGAGGGAAGCCAACTAGCTAGTGAAGCCACCGTTAATCATAGAACTATAACTGCATTTTCTTCCCAAACTCGAATATTGAATCTTTTCAGAGCTACACTCGAGGGTCCAAGAAAAGAAAACATCAAGCAGTCATGGATTTCAGGCATCGGTCTCTTCATTTCTCAATTTTTGACAACTGCATCCATTGCCTTGACATATTGGTACGGTGGACGGCTTGTACAACAAGGACTTCTGAAGCAAGAACACTTATTCGAAGTTTTCTTCATTTTAATGAGCACTGGCAAAAATATTGCCGATGCAGGAAGTATGACTTCTGATATAGCCAAAGGAGGTAGTGCAATCAGATCAGTATTTGAAATTCTGGATCGAGAAACTGAAATTGATCCTGATGATCTGAATGGAATTTCCGTGAAAAAGACTATTAGAGGCCGAATAGAATTGAAAAATATCTTCTTTGCTTATCCGGCAAGGCCTGGCCAAATGATCTTCAACGGCCTTAGTCTTAACATTGAGGCAGGAAAAAGAGTGGCATTAGTTGGACAGAGTGGCTCCGGAAAATCGACAATCATTGGGTTGATTGAGAGATTTTATGATCCCTCAAAAGGGGTTGTCCTAATTGATGATACAGACATCAAGTCATATAACCTGAGAACATTAAGGTCTCATATTGCTCTAGTGAGTCAAGAGCCTACTCTTTTTGCAGGAACTATCCGGGAAAACATTCTCTATGGTAGTGAGGAAGCAACAGGAGCAGAACTCAAGAAAGCAGCAGTTCTAGCCAACGCTGATGAATTTGTCAGGTACGAATCTTCCTGCACACAACAATTTCTTAAACATTAGTATTTAGTTTGGAAATGTTCCTAAAAATGGTTACACGGTTGGTGCAGTTCTTTACAAGATGGCTATGACACTTATTGTGGAGAGAGAGGAGTTCAGTTATCAGGAGGACAGAAGCAAAGAATAGCTTTAGCTCGAGCTATACTGAAAAACCCCGCGGTGCTCCTCCTTGATGAGGCAACTAGTGCACTCGACAGCATGTCGGAAAACCTAGTGCAGGAAGCATTGGAGAAGATGATGGTTGGCAGGACATGTGTCGTGGTTGCTCATAGATTGTCAACTATACAAAACTCAGACTCCATAGCTGTTATAAAGAATGGAAAGGTAGTTGAACAAGGTTCACATAGAGATCTTCTCGCACTCGGAAATAGAGGGGCTTACTACTCTCTTGTCAAAATGCAAGAAAGTCGCGCCCCTTAGGTTTATCGCAACAAAATAGATTCTATGTTGCTTGTTTGCCTTTATATTGAGGATTGTGTGATATAGAAAATTGGAGATAAACTTTTGTTGTCCTATGAGGACATTAAGGTGTGCATTTTGGTTTGACCTGTGCAATTTTGTAGAGAATATGAAAAACTTGAATGTTGTCTAGTAATGTATAAAGAAGTTCGTATGTTGAACATCTAACATAGCATTTGACGGTATTCATGTCCGTATAATTTGCTTAGCTATTTGTAAGGTTGTAAATGGGCGCATGCCCATGACCCGTGTGTGTAAACGATTGCACGACTTATATGCTTGAGTCCATCTTGATTCATACCTGTATGCCACAGACTTGCTTTGCATGTTGCATTTATACTGTCCATTTATTCTTATGTCCACATATCTTAAATGATACAGTTGTCATCATAAGTTAAAGTTTGTTACACATTTTTTTTTAATCATTTACCTTATCATTAATTGAAAAATGTGAAAATAATATATTTTCAAATTCTAATTTTGCATTTTAAAGGAAAATTACAATTTATAAGTTAGTATGAACACAAAAACGGTACATAAAGAAAAGCCAGAAAAATAAAATAAAATAAAAAACCTAAGCCTTAGTTTTCAATTAGTAGAGATAGAAGTAGAGGCGAAGCTTGTATGTACAAGTTTTATTGTATAGCATCTACTCTTGAATCAAATAGATTGAAAGATTGCTGTTGTGCTATTGCCATGCACCTCATTTACAGAATATACCCTAATCTCGCTAAGGATCAAGGTTGTAGACTTCCTCTTCTTGTTCAAGCTTCTCTTCTCATCTGAGCTCCCACTTTAGTGCTCCTAGATGGCCCAATTGGTCTTGGTACTCCAATGCCTCTCTCTCCTCTTTAGTGGGCTCTTGTGCAACATGTTGCTAGTGATGGCATTTGAGTCTATGTTTTAATTTTACAATATGATTTTGAAGACCATCTAGCGATTCTAGGTAGAATCCCAAGTTTAACAATTTTAGTGGATACTTACCCAGCCATAAGAATTAGAGATCATCATGGTCTTCAATGTAGTTGAGAATGTTGTCAAAGTCACCTATATATTAATAAAGTACATAGATATTGATAAGAATATAGTTTATATTACATAAATCTTAGAGTTTGGTATTTTGAGTGTATTTTTGCTGTTTTAGGTCAGATTTTTACTATCTAATAGTTGTTGTGAAGGTATTTAAGTGTACTTCGACACTAGAAGTGACATGTAAAATCGATGGATGCAATTTTGCATATTGCTTTGGATAACACTTTAGTTTACGCTTTCTTAAGAGTATTAGCTTTTTGGACTGTGTTATTTTAGATCCATTCTTTTGTGAGTTGGTCTAAATGAAGTGTCTAGTAAGCTTTTCATAGATTACATGAAATCATCCTTTTTCTTTTACATATTTATGTCTTTATTACTTTATTTAGTGATAGAAGTTTTAGGTTTCATCTTATTGTACTAGCAAATTTATTATCTTTAGGTCATCCTATGGTTACAATGGAGCTTTATTAACTTTTCCCATTTAACATTCATTATTTATTAGTTAAATGGTGACTTAGGGTTTCCTTCACCTTTGTAATAGTCATTTCACTTTCTTAAAGTAAATCTAAGGTTAGTGGTTTATCAAATTGCCACTTAAATTAAAATTTTCTCCCCTTATTCCTTTTCTAATCCCATGGCATAATACGGTATTTAGTCTAAACTTGTGATCTTCCCATTTTCCAAAACACTAGAGATTATAGCTTACAATGCCTATTTGACTAAATTCCTTTACTACTTTCAATTTTAATCCCCCTTCCTAGTTCACCTTGCGATGTTCCTTCAATTTTGTCCCAATGACTTCCTAATCTACTAAAATTGTCCAAATCTTATTAAGACAGGCTGATAACACCCCAATTTCATCCTTATAGGTTTGGCATGCATATTTATATGTATGTGTCCATATTTCTTTCATGATTCTTTTAATTATCTTCCAATAAAGATAGTTTAATCTCAATATTCGAAGAAAATTTCATGTTTTCACCAATAATTACAATCTTAAGATATGGTTAAGAAAATTCCTATTTGATGTAGGGCTCTACTACTTGATAAGTGGTCTTCGATTGGTTTCTTTACTATTACTACTTCATTTGATGTTAACACCTTATTCTTCTATCCTTTTTAGTTCTAAATCACCTTGCATTGGGAAACTAGTATTAGTTTACCAAGCTTACTAGGGTTTGAATTTCACATGAATAGAAGTAGAGATGTTTATCTCTTTTCTCCTCCATGTAGTCCTTAGCTTTCAAGCTAGTTAATACCTTAAATGACCATATAAGAATGGGTTTAGTTACTTAGGAAATCTTAGGTTTTCATAAACTAGAAACATAGTTTGGAAGCTTTACCTTATGATTCTCTTTGTAGAGTGTAGGATTTAAGTTGTAGCTTCTATCATGTTCATGAAATAGATGAAACAAACTCTTAGTCGTGGTTTGCACCATCAAACCAAAATGGATAGGAGATGTGGAAGGTTTTTCTTCACCTACTTGACCCCCTTTTCCATGATTTTGAGTTCATGGAATCCTAACAAATCAAATGGAAAGATAAGTGATTTTTCTCATCTAAACACTTAGCAAATGCTTGAATAACATTGTAAAGCTAGCTTACTTACCCTTTTAAGCTTTAATTGGCATTGAGGAAGGATAATGGAGTAAAAGAGAATGGAATATATAGAGAGGGTCTTTTGTCCTTGTTTGGTCATATAAGGGGAGAATAAAATCACTAAGGGAAATGACACTCATTCTATTCATTTGTCCTTGGTTCCTTATTTCATGGGATTCCCTTGAGTAATTTTCTCCTTCTCTTCATGCTTACCTAAGTGAGAAGTGAGAAGTAACATTCTAGCCTCTAGGTCTTTTATTAAATCGTATAGCATAGAATTAGGAAATCAAATTATTAGCATGCGGATTTTAGGCCATGGTCGACATGAGATGGGGAAATGAATGGGTTTTAACTCATTTCTTATCCTTATTTCATTACCATGTGAGCCAATTCTCAGTCTATATAATGAGTATTAAGATGTGCTAGTTTTATTGCTTTATGGCGTGAAATTCACATCATTCATTTCGAGCATTTGAATTGTAGACAGGATAACCGATATGCAATTGAATTTTACTATTTTTCTCTTTTATCTCTTCTTTCCCTTTCCACGTGATGTACTCAAGAGCAAGGAATGATCATTTATGATGAAACGATGGATACGCATTAACGAAACTTCTATTATCCTCCTTCCCTTATCTACTCCTTAATTCATGGGATTTGATTGCACTTAATGTGCTTTTGGAAATGAATGTCTCCACTTTGATCATTAAGTGTGAGAGTCTAAGTAAAGTTATGGTTTTCCTTGTTTTCTTGGTTCAATTCTTCCTTATTTGACTTAGTTCAATCTAGGTCTAAAGAGTACTCATAAGAAGTTGCTAAAATTCCAATTAATCCTTAGTTTATCTTCTTAAGGTTCATGCTTAACTAAGGTTTAAGTTATTTATTAGGGCTCTTGATAGTTCATTCAGTACAGAACTTATCTATCAAATCTCATTTAGCGATTTTAGACTTATCTCTAAAATTTCTTTCAACGATTTCAAGATTATACTTAATTGTTTTGATTAACATGTTAATCATGACATCAATTTCTTGTGGTTTAAAAGTTCATATCCCCATTTTATTATGAAAATTTTCTACTCTTTGCTTAGCTTCTCTAACTTAAATATACAACTTAGCTAAACTTTACCAAGATGAATAACTACTTTTAGATGTATTTGCATTGAAGTTTCTAAGTATTTGCAGAACTTTCATCATTCCTTTAGTGCTCCAATAAAATATCCTTAGTTGGTTTCTTCAATTTCACCATTTACTTTGACTATTACAGTCATATGATTAAGATTCCTCATAGTATCCCATATTTCATAACTTCTTATTTGTAATGTGAATTGAAATGCTTCACATTACATATCAATACTCCATTATATCATATTGCTACTCATTCATGCCATTTCTTGCTATATTGTGAACATTAATCTTTAGTCTTACTTAGTCCAACCTGGTTACATACATTCTCATACGTGTTCTTATACTACAGTCCTTTAACTTATATTATGTTTCCTTAAATTAAAACATATTTTGATTTTTTTCCTTCATCCTCATTCACATACATCCTTGAACCTTCTTCTTAGACATCCTTTTATACAAAACTTTGTCTAAACAATCTATGATAATCTTCTTGAGACCACCTTGAATCCATTAGGCTCATAGGCACTTCTCTAAGACTTCTCCTCAAAACTTACTTTGATTCATAGTGATCCAAAAGAAGCATCATTGTTATTCCAAGACATATATAATTAATATCTTAGACATGTTGTGATTATCATATCCATCCATACTATGATACATTAGATTCACAAAAATGCCTTGATTCTTCATCCTAACATACCTTTGATCCTTCTCCATAGACATGTAATGATACTCCGAATCCTATTCTACAAAACAATGATCTAATACCACGCCGTAATGCCCCACCTCTTAAGGCGCTTGCTTATAGCTCATGGTGCTTAAGTGATGGTCTGTTATGCCATCACCAAGTTAGCAACAAGGTTGAACCTATAATCAAACTATCAAGTAATCCCACAATATGCATATCCTATAAAAGTTCACTTTATTAACATAACAAATCACAGTAGAACTTTATGAACTTGATCTTCATTCAAAGTATTATAGTTCAATTTTATTGTATGAGTATAATCAAATAAAAGATTATACCCCCTTCATTCATAATCTTTACATTGAAAGTCTCTTAAAGTAACATGGCAATCTTTCTTATGATGTTGCATCTAGGAACTTGATTCAAATACTACAACTAATTGCTTTCATTTACCTATCCTAGTTTTTCAGATCCTAACCTATTCTATCTTCTATACCTACAACCTATGCATAAATAAACATTCCCTTTGCTCATGTTGGGTTAAGTGAGTAAAATCAAAATAACAAAACAAATTAATTAAGCATATATCTCACATAATTAGCAATCCAACATATCCAAGTAACAAACTACTAAACAAGTGCATACATAACTCTTGTGCAACATAAGGTTACCATACTAATGCACAAGATATGTATTAGCATAAATATCCTAGCTTAGATTAGTTTCCCATCAGGCTAGTCGACATCTCGAGCATCTAGAGGAAAGTCCAAGAACATAGGGATATAAGGAGCAGCTTAGGAATATATATAAAAAAAAAAAAAAACCGACTTAGCTAAAACCACATGGAGTGGCTAAAATTGATTTAGTAATGCAATTCTCTATTCTCAAAAACCCAGCTTTACAATCCAAGTCCTTTGTTCATTAAAATCTTGCTTTCTAAGTAAACTTGATCCGTAAGTCTTATTTATGCCATGCAATGAATGTGTCAATAGTAACTGTCAAGCTAAGATTGAATTCTAAGGCAAATAGCATAGCCAAGTCAACACAACCTAGTCTTTAGATCAACAATCAAATATCACAATATAGTGAATAACAAGCATCTACCTAACATTTATCCAATAATTCATCAATAACATATTGGTATTAACACAATTTCTAAGAATTATATTGTCATGAGCATATAGGAACAACTATCTCATATCTAGTAGAAAGGGTACATGTTGCAAGCAACTAACAATCCATTATAAAAAATAAACAATACACTTATCAATATTTCAAGTTGTAGTTCATCATACGACAATCATTCAATACTAAAATCTTTAATGAACCAACATTCTTAAAGTTATGAGTTCTACTTAAGTAGAATACATAGCTTAATACAACATATTGACAAGTAATCTACTAATCTTTTAACCATGAAATAAGCACATGATATCTAAGCAAGACGTACTAACTTGAACCAAAATCTTTCTCACTATTTGATTCAGCTATCACCTTATCACATTCATCCGCATGACTCGTCATTATGGTTTCTCTTGTATATATAGTAACGACAACTACTATATATTGTTAATCAATTATACAACTAACTTCTAATGATTGCAACTTCATTTCTTTTCCATTTAACAAAATATATATATATATATATATATATATATCATGATCATAAACACATGAAGTAAGGGGTACTCACTTAGACCAAATCTTTTTCACTATTTAATTCAACTATCATCTTATCACATAAATCCACATGAATTATCATTATGGTTTCTCTTGAAAATATACTAACAATAACTACTATATGAGCCCTATACTCGATAAATAGGAATCAAGTGGATAAATTTAGGACATTGATGAAACTAACTCAATTAACGTAAAAACTTACATATAGGCTCAAAATATTAGTCAAAGTGATTATGTAAGTTTGAAATTTAAAAATATAATAAAACATTAAATATATAGCTAAAATAGTAAGAATTTACTATATCATTATTATATTATCGAATACATGTAATGTAGATTATGAAAATTAATGAATAGTTATAGATATATTATAGGAATAATATAATAATTATTAGATAATAAAATTAATAGACAAGACATGTATGTACATTGGGTATAATTATTATATAAATATATATACTTGTAATTACTATAAATACTTGAAAATGCATAAATATTACCAAATAAATAAAGGAAAATATAAGAAAATTAATAGAAATTTACCAAAGACATGTGGGATGCTATAGGAGTCATGGTATGAAGTTTGAGAATGCATGGGATAAGAATGTAGAATTGTGACACCTAACTATGTGTTATTTACACATGTTAATAGGAAGGGAAAAAAAAAATCAAAAGCCACTCAATAGGAGATATAAAAGTATATCCTATAATCTGGAGCTAAGTTTGATCATTTGTTAGTTTAGAAAAATTCTTAAAGTGGAAAATATAAAGAGAGAAAGTGAAGAACAAAAATTAGGACGATAGCGGGTAAATTTAGAAATTTGTAAGTACCCGAGGAATTTGAGTAGCTAGAAGTGAAACTAAGTCATAGTCTAAAAGAGTGGCCAATGGTGGATTGGGCCAACACACCTTCCCCTTCCCATGATGCCTAAAGCTTAGGTTTTTAGTAAATCGCTAAACTCTTCCAATTTCATAAAAAATTAGGGGAAAATTGCAAATGATTACCAAAAATTATGAAATTAGATTTCCTTACGTATTTCCGTATGAGGAATTCAAATATATAATCAAGATTTTCAAAATTTTGAGTATAGACAAGGGTCTTTAATAAAAATAGCCTGTGCATTGAATTTTAAACGAGTAATTGAAAGACCAATTAATGTAGTTTTGACCTGAAATTTTGTGGTTATACTCTTAAGATGATGAATTTTAATATTATGTGGTTAGATTGCAAAAATCATATTGATGGATTTTGGAGAAAAAATTCATTTTCGTCAAAACAATGTGCTGAATGAGTGTTTTCAAAAGAACTTTAGTGATTCTTTGTAAAACTATAGTGTGATACATAATTATTACCCTGCAGCAGCTTGAAGTAGATTATTATGATTTAAGAAATGATGATTTTTAGGTAAAAAGTTAGCATGTGGTGAATTTAAGTATTTAGTATATTAGGAGTTGATATATATAAAATTGAAGTTCTTAGTAGATATTAGCTGATGTTACAAAGTATGAAAATTGTGGAAATGCAAGGTAAGCTTATGTATGGGTTAAATAGTAAGTTGTAGTAATGGCTGAAGAGTTAGACACCATGTCAAAACGAAGATTAAAATGTACTTTAGGAGTGAATGATTTGATTATGCTAAAAATGGGCTTTAGGTTAGAAAGCAATTGACGCTAGAACTTTATAACTATACTAGAGTTAGAATATAAGTTATGAACTTTTTAAGTAAAAACTTAACTTATGGTAATGAGTCAGAACTTTAGTTAAAAACTTAGTCAGAACTTATTTCAAGTCAACTAAAAGTTAGATAAATAACTAAAGAACAATGTTCGAATATAAACCTACTTAATAATGAAAATAAGTTCTTACATCATATGTGAATTATTAATGAAGTTGTATATTACTTTCTAGGAATTATTAATGAAGATCATGAATGCAATGTATAGGAGCATGTAACATTAGATCTAGGTAAGTTAGGATCGATGTTTAATGGCATATTGAAGTATTATATCAAGATACTTGTAGGAGTAAGATTGCTTGTTTATGATTGTAGTTAAATTGTTTGTGCATATGCTATGTGTGTGTTTGGGATATTGATTGTTAATTGGGAGTTGAACTCCAAGTGTTTTTTTGTGCTTGAACATATATCATATCTTGTGTATATGAACTTGGTTGGTTACCCAATAATCTGGACTAATTTTAAGTTGACTAGACGTCTAACCTAACATTCGCGATAACCTAATAGGGATAATGATTAGGTTGGTAGACTAAATACTAACTCATTCATTAAGTATAGTAGAAATTGTCATTTTCTTACCCTTAGTTGAACTAAGTGATAGGAGAGGGAGTTGTGGCAAGGTTAGAATCAGTGGTTTAAACGTTGTTTAAGGAGGAGGGCGCTTTCCATTGCACAAGCCCAGATTTAGTTTGATTGTATCATGTTGAAACTCTTTGAAATCCAAGTTAGAGTAGACAAAATTACTCTAACTTCACAATGAACCAGTTAAATATTATGAGATGCTATATCATTTGTTTATTGCATTTACATATAATTAATGATTGAACAACCTTGTTTGTTAATGTATTCTTACAACTTCGTCTCTTCTTACTAAGTTAGTTGGCTTCACATCCATATAGATTATTTTATAGGTGCAGAGTAGTATTAGAAGATGTCTCGTTATACTTGTTCACATGTTAGTTTCGATAGGTTAGGAGTAAAGTGAAGGAGTTTAACGAATAGAATGAAGCTCAAGTTTGTTTTGTTTTTCTTTTGTAGGAAGATTATAAGGTCTTCTTAGGAGGCCTTATATTCTTTGCTAGCTCGCTATTATCATTATATATGTAATGTAGTTCTTCTATAGAGATGTATAGTTACTTTTGAAAACTTTGGAATCTTGATGTACCTAAGATTATGTAATGAATTAATCTATTTATAAGTACAAGAAAATGTATTTTAGTAAAATGTTACTCCATAGGTCTTATATACTACAAGTGCCCATTTGACTGCTTCAAAGCTGGTTGAATCGTCGTTAACCTTATGTGAACTATAAATATGTTAGTAGCTAAGGGGATAGTTTCTAATTTAGGTTGGTTTATATGGTAGAACTATTGCGACTTCTCTAGTTTGGACCGTAACATACTGTATATTGTTAGTTGAATGTACAACTACTTTCTAGTGATTGCAACTTCATTTATTTTCCATTTTTAAAAACCTATATGTGATGATAATTATTTTGAGTATTACTTAAACATACCAAGATCTTAAGCTAATCAATATAGAACAATTATAAAAAAAATACTTTCTTTAGTTTCTGATTCAATTGTATATTGTTGTGACTTCGTTAATGACTCAAATTATACTTAAATATGAACCATTTATCATCAAAACTCGCTAATCTAGATTGGATCAATATGCCGCATTTATTGATATAATAGTTTCTAACATGTAATTAACTCGATTGTTAATAATTTAATACTAATTATTAAATATAGCTAATAATTAGATAAATACTAGGTAATTTCATAATAAATAATATACGAACCCAAATCATTCCATGAAAATACTATAACTTATAAAAGTATATGGTTTAAGGTTTGATAGTTGCAAACGCTAAAATTATCTAATTACAAATACTTTCTAAGATATCGATTTTGGGTTCGATATTATTGAAAATTAGCTTAATTTATATAAAAAAAATCAAATTAAATCGTAAAATCAATTAATCATTCCTTCTATTATTATTAACCTCCAAAAGTCCTTACAAGCTAGAGCCATAAAGAAATATTTTGAAAAAGCCCTTTATTTTCTAAATTGAAAAATATGGCAAATTTAAAAAAATAAATATAATAAATACTAAATGTTTAGTTAATTAAAAAAACCTTTTATAATAATAAAATACATGCATTAGGATTGTCATACACAAAAACTTAAAATTAATATTTTTTTGAGCCATCTTGTCATGAGCCTATATTCCCAATCATAATCTCATCAAAATAAAAATAATACATTAATCTACATGCAAAGCAACTTCTAGATATAGTTTTTATTTTAGAATTAATCATCAAAATTTGATATTTTTAATAGATAAAAATTTTATCAGCTTAAAATAAAGGAGCTTATGACAAAGCTTCAATCACCCTTGGTTGACGATCAACTGTCGGCTGGAAAGGGGATATCAAGTTCTATTAGGGTTCAACAAGTCTCAACGTTGGCCAATCATTGATAATACTTCCTTCTTTACTTTGCCTCAATTGAATTTACAACTATTTCTTTTTGTTTTTTCTAAATCTATTTCTAGTTTGCTTTCCATTATTTTTCTTATAATTTTTCTTGTTTCAAATTGTGAAATGATGTATTACAATGAGTTTTTTACTTACTTCAAAAAGTGGAATTTAAATAAAAAATGAATATTAAAATTTAAGTTCTAAGTTATGGGGTTTAATTTAAGTAAAGAAGAGTCTCTCTCTCTCTCTCACCGGCTGCAACCCCCTTCCCCCCAACCACCCTAAAAAATAAAAAAAAAAATGCAAACATTAAAAACATAACATATTTTGACATTACGTAAATACAACACATAAAACCACAAATAGAAAACAAAGAAGAAGGGATGAAAGCACTAAGGTCAAAATGAAAAATATAAATGAAACGCAAAACCCAAAAAAAAATTAAAAGGAGAAAATTAAAAGTATATAACACGTTTAATATTAACTTAATATGATTATCAAATCTTATTGAATTTTCAGTCAATTTAAGGATTGTTAAAGATTGAAATTTCTTTCTGAAATGCATACTTTTTCTAAAAAGAAAAATAAATTTACAAGAGTAAATATGCATACTTTTTGTAAAAACAAAGACAAATTTACAAGAGTAAATATAATAAATACTAGACATATAGTTAATCAAAAAATCTTTTTATCATAGAAGATAAATATATGCATTAGGATTGTCATATACAAAAACTTAGCATGAAACAATATTATTTGATATTTTTAAAAATTAAAATGATTCTTGTCTAAACCGTGTAATCTCTTGATGAGTCGATATTCTCACTCATAATCTCATCAATATAAAAGAATTAGATTGATCTATGTGTAAATAACTTCCTAATATCTTTTTATTAAAATTAATCATCAAGATTTAATATTTTTAATAAATAAAAACTTTACTAGCATACAACTTAGGAGCTCATTTGCCAAAACTTTGGTTATCCTTAGTTTTCAATTGGTTATTTGCTAGAAAGAGGACATCAAACTCTATCAAGGTTCGATAGGGCTTAACATTGGTCAACCACTAATAGTACTTTATTCTTTACTTTAACTCAATCGAATTTACAATTATTTCATTTTTTTTTCTAAATTTGTTTCTAGTTTCCTTTCCATTATTTTTCTTATTTCAAACTGTGAAATTATGTATTACAATGGGTTTTTTTTTTTTTTACTTACTTCAAATAGTGGAATATAAATAAAAATGAAAATAAAAATTCAAGTGTCATGGGGTTTAATTTAAATTAAAAAGAGTCTCTCTCTCCTCTCTACGGAAATGAAAATACAAAATTGAAACTCCTAAAATATACAATAAAAACACAAATACTAAAAATATAACACACTTTAACATTATAGAAACACAATAGCAAAAATTGAAAATAAAATACAAAATTGGAACCCCTAAAATCACGAATAGAAAACAAAGAGGGAAGAGACGAAAGCCATAAAACCAAAATGAACAACATAAATGAAACACAAAATCATATAAAAAAAATTAAGAGGAGAAAATTAAAAGTATATAACACATTTAATTTTAACTTAGTGTGATTGTCATGTCTTATTGAATTTTCCCCTTGATTTATGGATTAAAATTTTATTCCTAAATGTCTACTTTTTGCGAAAGTATGACAAATTTATAAAAGTATAATAAATACTAAACATTTAGTTCATTAGAAATTTTTTTTATTATATATAAATATATACATCAAAATTGTCATATATAAGAACTTAGCATAAAACAATATTATCTAATATTTTTTTAAAGTTAAAATAATTCCCATCTAAACAGTAAAATCTCTTAATGAGTCTATATTCTCACTCATAATCTCATTAATATAAAAGAACTACATTGATCTATATAGAAAATAACTTCCCAATATCTTTTTATCAAAATTAGTCATCAAAATTTGATATTTATAATAAATAGGTATTTTTACTGGTTTAAAATAAAGGAGCTCATAAATTGAGTTGTGTCAAAGTTTGGCAAGGCTTAATTGTAAGTTAACTGTTGGTGGTACTTCCCTCTTTACTCTATTTCCATCGAATTGCTTCTTTCCTTTATTCATATCAAATTTGCAATTATATTTAACATTTTTTTCTAGTTCACTTTCCATTATTTCTCTTATAAGTTTTCTTGTTCCAAACTGTGAAATGATATATTGAAATTTTATTTTTTTACTTACTTCAAATAGTAGAATTTAAATTAAAAAATGAAGATAAAATTTAAGTGCCAAGTTGTGGGGTTTAATTTAAATAAAAAAGAGTCTCTCTCATCTCTATTGAAATGAAAATACAAAATGGAAACCACTAAAAAACAAAATAAAAATACAACATAGTTGAAATAAAAATACAAAATTGAAACCACTAAAAAACAAAGTAAAAACAGAAACACTAAAAATACAACACACAGAAAACAAAAAAGAGAAAAGTGACGAAAGCCCTAGAACTGAAATGAACAACAAAAACAAGACACAAAACCCTATAAAAAATTTAAGAGGAGAAAATTAAAAGTACATAGCACATTTAATTTTAACTTAATATGATTATTATGTCTTATTAAATTTTCCTCCCAATTTGTGGACTAAAATTTCATTCCAAAATGCCTGTTTTTTTTTTTTAAGTAGGGAAAATTTACAAAAAGTATAATAAATAACAAACGTTTAGTTCGTTAAATTTTTTTTTTATCATATACACATATGTGCAGTAAAATTGTAATATACAAAAACTTAGCATAACATAATATTATTTGATATTTTTAAAAATTGAAATAATTCTCACTTATAATCTAATCAATATAAAAGACCTATAATGATTTACATGGAAAATAACTTCCCAGTATCTTTTTATCAAAATTAATCATCAAGATTTGATATTTTTAATAAATAAAAACTTTACCAATGTAAAATAGAGAAGCTCATTTGTCAAAGCTTCAGTTAACCTTGGCTGTTGATGGACTATTGGCTATAAATCGAGTTGTGTTAAGGTTTGATGAAGTTCGATAGGTCAACTATTGGTAATATTTCTCTCTGTTCTATTCTCATTAAGTTACTTTCTCCTTTGCTCTATTTCCATCGAATTTGCAACTACTTTTTTATTATTTTTTTTAATCTTTTTTTTTTCTAGTTTACTTTCCATTGTTTCTCTTATAATTTCTCTTATTACAAATTGTGAAAAGATATATTACAAGGGGTTTTCTTTCTTACTTCAAGTGGTGGGGTTTAAATAATACATGAAAATAAAAGTCTAAGTGCTAAGCGATGGCAGAAAAGTTTATCTTGTTCTGCACTTGAAGATATAGCCAAGTTGCAACACTTTTCCAAGTCTAAGTTACTGCCATGTTAGATTTATAATGAAATATAATATTTGATTTGTCTATCTTTATTGAATAAAAAAAGTTTTGGAGCATATTTCATATATATTATATAATTACAATAATATATGTGTCTCCATTAAGTATCATGTATGCTTACTGAACACACATGTTCTAACAAAAGTTATTTGTTACCATATTATTAAATTTTGTAAGTCAATTAGTTTATCTCTAAGGTCTCATTATACTTTAAGACTCGAATTTTGAGTTTCCAATAAAGAGTAATAGATGGTGAATATCTTACATTTTATCATATTAAATTTACTAGTCTTTATTTTACGAAAAAAATTATATGGAGTCACTTAGTCTAATTTTTGTGATATCGTCATAATGTTTGACTTAAAAATGGATGACATTGTTCGATGCCCTAAATTTAGGAATTTAGATTCTAGGATTGTAAGCTCAACTAAAGCTAAATATCATGCAATCACCTATGTTATTGTAGGATCCTCCTTTGTCCATCATCTCCCTTAAAAGTAGAAATCCACGTTCAATGCCACATCATATTGTGATGTAATAATCATAGAGCTACGTATCTAATCATCCCATTCAATACGATTACACCGAACATATGAGTATACTTTGTATGTGAAATGGTTTTCTATTGCCTCATTTAAGTTCTTGCACACTAGAATTTACACTTGTCATAATTGCGCATATATCTTCACCAAAAACTTATCTTTAGCAATATTTCTTAATCATTATTTTAATCTCACACTAATTTCGGCACCTTGATAATGAGGGTTATATTATTGTATATTACTATAGTTTTGAAGCATAAGAATAAAATAATCCTTGTACTTATGTATTAGGTTACACACTCTATATAATTAAATAATGCATTATAACATGTTATTGCCACTAAAAATACTATGTTTTATACTTGTTTATAGAAACTATATATCTTGATGATGGATCAAAACACAATTTCTTTAATATATTTAAATTTTTTATAAATGCATTCTTTTACCTTTCAAAAATGATTGTTACATTATAATTAATAATAAAACTAAAGAAAGGCTTATTGAAAAACATCATAAAAGTATTTTATATTGTATGGTCGATAGATTTTTATTATAGAAGAGAAATTTTCTTTATGCCTTTTTAATATAGGATAACTTGAGAACAAAAAAGAATTACAAGAATTTTTTTTTTTTAAAGATAGATAGCAATTACAGTAAATATGCAAAAGAAATCACTAGAAGATTAAAGAATATGTTTTGTTTACCCCTTTTTTTTATATTTCATAAACAAGAAATCTAGATAAGATATATTAATTATCTCATACCTCTAGAAAATTTATTTAATGGCTTCACACCACAATAGAATATGTCTTAAAAGCCTCAAACTAATGAGTTCTTCATGAATCAAATCAATATGTTATGTAATATGTTTGGTTTTATGGTAAAGACGAACCATCAAAAGAAAGAAGAAAGACTTCATACCCATTCTAAAGAAAGTAATTTTATTATTCAATCATTCTTTATTCTCTAATTTATTACAAGTACTCTTTATTATTTAATCATTCTTTATTCTCTAGTTGATTACAAGTTTATCTACCCATCAACTAGGAAGTAAATACCACAAGGAAACTAGAAAATTAGAAAATAAATCAATATGTAACTAAGAAACTATAAAGTTTGTTAACAAGGATAAACTAAGAAAGTGAGATAGAAAGGAATACTAAGATTAGTCATCTTCTCAAATTCTAGTTTGACTTGTGGGTATTGCTGAATTAAAATCTAATCGATTAGGGGAGGAGGTAGTCAACTGATTCTTTAGAGTTCTTATGTAGATCAATTTCTCATTTGCATCATGCCTCCTTTGTTAGGAGGAATTGACCTTGAATTTTAAAAATATTCCACCTGCATCAAATAGTAATACATAAAAGTTAAGTTTAAGCTACAACATAACAGCACATCATGGTGTACACCAATTCACCTTACTTGAGAAAATTCACTTATTATGAATAAGCATAGTATATACTCTAGAAGATTCACCTCCAATTAATAATAAGCATAGTATATTCCAAATACCAATAATATCTCTTACTCTTCTCTCCTCCCTTTTTTTTTTTTTTTCCTCCAACTATTATACATACAAATTTAGGGGAAAAGGAATCGAATCGAATCGAATCAATCCAATCTATCTTATTTGAGAGACCAATGTTCATACCATTAGATTATAATGATCTTAGCTTTTCCTCCCTTTCATAATCACCATAATTTCCACTTAATATTTTAGAACCTTATGATTAACATTTACAACAAATTCAAATAATTAATCACTTATAACAATTTTCTCTTTGATTTTCATAAATTCAAAAAACAACTGACCTTCAACAAAGCGCTAAGACTGAATAGTAGGCAAAGGTTAATCTCAACTAACATCCTCTTTGGAAATGATCTAATGGTTCATAAATTTCCCCATCTAATTCCTAAGGTGCATTATATTGTATGTTTTTATGCTCAAACTTAACTTTAGGGTAATTAGACATTATGAATAAGAAGTGATTGAACTTTTACATCAATAGCATTATGATCAACTTGCTTATATGGGAGTTGGAGTTGTTACATAGTTTTTCTTTTTCTTTTTACCAAAATACGACGTAGTGATTTATTAGGGCTCTAATGT
Source organism: Lumnitzera littorea (assembly GCA_024138015.1). NCBI lineage: Eukaryota > Viridiplantae > Streptophyta > Magnoliopsida > Myrtales > Combretaceae > Lumnitzera > Lumnitzera littorea. The sequence continues at coordinate 27,172,084 of JAMXBB010000006.1, forward strand.
AACCTTTGAGGGTTTCAACATTATCCCTAGTTGTGTACATATATTCATAATTTCCCACTCATCAGGTTATGCAAATTAGTAGTCATTAGACATTTTCAAATGGAGTGCGGGGGAAACAAAATGGTATATTAGGCTCTAAAAGAACATCTAAGGTGGCTTTAAAAGGAACAATATATTTAGACTTTACCAAAATTAAGATAGGAAAATGAAAGTAATCTATCTAATGGTAGTAGAAACAACATGGATAGACATAGGAAAAATAAATAAATGCTTTGATACCAACAATGGTGCAATGCAATATGAAAAGTAGAAGTAATCACATATAAAGAACTAACAACAATATGTAATGTTGTAGAATAAAGAAAATCAAATAGAAAATTAATTTGAGGAAAGATTGTTATAAGAATGCTAGTGACAACCTATTAATAGGTTCGCATTTTGGGGCATTGTGGTTAATTTGAGTTGAAGTTGGAGTTATTGTTGCCAAGCAACGCTAGAAGTTGCCAAGGTAATAGGGAGAAGCTATAGTTTGGTAAGATGGAATAGAAGGGCTTGGTGTGCAGAGATCTCTACCTCGATAGGTTGGTAGCTAGGCAAGAGCTTAAGTAAAGTAATGTATGTCCGAACTGAGGCCTTAGGGAGTTCTTCTATATATCTTCCAAGTACTAGAGCTTATCCTTGGTAGGTTGAGAAGACAGAATTCTTCTCGCAAGAGATTATAAGCCTTAGAGGTGAGCTTACATGAGGGGTCTAAAGGTCAATACACCATCAGCTCCAAGGGGTTGTTAAAGATTTATCCTCAAATCTTGATCTTCTTCTTCTTATTGCACATAGGGCATCAGGTTGATGATGTTGAAAGTTAGAGACACTCCATATCCTTTGGGTAGTTCCAGCTCATAGCCATTGTCATTGATGCATTAAAGGATCTTGAAAGGGCCATTTGACTTAGGTGATAACTTGTTTGGCCTCTTCCTTGGGGACCATTTGTTGTTGAGGTGAATCCAAATAGGATCTCCTAAGTTGTAAATAATTCACCTTCTTCCTTAGCTTCCTTGCTTTCTTTGTTAGGCTACTATCTTGGCTAATTGCTTCTTGTGCAGTTTTTGAAACTCCTCTGTACATTGCAAAATTATTTGACTTTCTCCTTGAGAGGTTGAGTTAGTAACCATGTCCAATGGAAAGTTCGAATTAAGCCTATAGATGATCTCGAAAGGTGACCTTCTATTGAGCTATAGGTGGAGCGGTTGTACGTGAACTTGATGATGGGTAGGCATAAATCCAAATCATGCAGATTCTTCCCAATAGTAACTCGAAGGAGGTTGCTTATTATTCTATTCACCTCCTTTGTCTGGCCATTTGTCAATGGATGACAAGAAGTATTATACATGAGCTTCGTGCTGAGCTTCTTCCATAGTGTTCACTAAAAGAGGCTCGTAAACTTTAAATTACGATTTGATACAATACGCCTTGGGACTCCATGCAACTACATGATATCTTGTAAAAAGAGGTTAACAATAAATAAAGCATCATTAATTTTGTGGTAAGGGATGAAATGACTCATTTTCCTGAACCGATTGATTACCACCATAATAAAATATTGTTTCTAAGGCATTTTGGGTAGGTTGAGCATAAATTCATGCTTAGATCGATCCATAGCCATTCAGGTATGGGTAGAGGTGTTTATTCTCTATATGGTTCCTTTCTTATTTTAATTCACTTGCACACCTCACAATGCTCAAGAACTTTACGTACACCTTTCATCATCCTGGGCCAATAAAAGTATTCTTTCAACAACTTAGTAGTTCTCTTCTCACCAAAATGGTCGGCTAAGCCCCCAATAGAGGCTTCCTAAATAAGTAGTTCCTTAGTAGAATTGTTTGGCATAAAAACTTATTTTCCCTTCATAAAAAATTCTTAGCTCAAATAGAAACCATCCATTACTCCTCCAATGTTGCATTTGGCCACTAAGGGTCTAAAGTATAGATCATGTTCATATTGATTTGGTAAAGTACCAAACCCAAGTATTCTAGCCTATAATATTATGATAAGAACATGCCGATGAGAAATGGTGTCAGCCATAGTGTTAAAACTCCCCCTATTGTACTTGATGACATAGCAAAAGGTTTCCAAGTACTTAACTCACTTAGCATGACATTAGGAGAGCTTTTGTTGTCCTTTGAGATACTTGAGAGATTTATGATCTGTATAGATAATGAACTCTTTCAACGGTAGGTAATATTACCAGTTCTAAAATGCTCAGATAAGGGCATAGAACTCCTTATCATATGCTGAGTAATTAAGTGTGGCACCTTTAAGCTTTTCACTGAAATATGTAATTGGACAGTGCTCTTGCATGAGAACAGCTCCAATACCAACTCCTAATGCATCACATTTTAGCTTAAAAACCTTGCTAAAGTTAGGCAGTATTAACATTGGGGCAAAATTTAACTTAGCTTTGATCTCCTCAAAACTCTTCTAAGCTTTCTTAGACCATTTGAATTCAGAGTTCTTCCTAGTTAGCTCAATTAATAAGATAGCTATGAAACTAAAGATCTGAATGAATCTTCGATAAAAAGGAGTTAGACCATAAAAACTCTTGACTTCGGCAGCACTAGTTGGCATCGGCTATTTAAGAATAGCTTAGAATTTCTCATCATCAACTTAGATTCCTCCACCAGAGACAACATATCTAAGGAATGTTATCTCGCTTTAACAAAACATACATTTCTTCAAATTACCGAACAATTACTTGATACAGAGGATATCCAATATAGATCTCAAGTGCGCGACGTAAGAAATGAGGTCGGCATTGTATACTAAAATATCATCAAAGTAAATAACAACACATTTACCAATCAAGGATCTAAAAGCATGATTCATAAGTCGCATAAAGATGCTTGGCACATTTGTAAGCCTAAACAACATCACCATCCACTCAAATAGACTGTCCTTCATTTTGAAAGTAATCTTCTACTCATCTCTAGGTCTTATTCAGATCTGGTAGTAGTTACTCTTCAGATCAATCTTTAAAAATACTTATACACCGTGTAACGCATTGAGCATATTATCCAATTGTGGGATCAAATATTGGTATTTGATAGTGATTTTATTGATTGCTTAGCTATCAATGCACATTCTCCATGAGCCATTCTTCTTCGACGCTAAGACAGCTAATATGACACAAGGGCTCGTGTTCTCTCGAACATATCCACACTTAATCAGCTTACCAACTTGTTTCTTCAACTTGGCTACCTACTTAGGATTGATTCTATAGGTAGGTCAATCATGTAGAGTAGCTCCAGGCTAGAGGTCAATGCCATGCTCTATCCTTCTAATAGGGGGTAAACTTCTCAGTAGGAAACAAATTAGCATACTCTTAAAGCAATACCTATACCTTAATAGGTAAAGCTCCAGCATCCTTTAACTCTAAAAGTCTTCTAACCAATAAAAGTATACATTTTCTCTCTTTACATTTTTGGAAAATTGGGTTCAGAAAATCATTAAGGACTTTTTCTATAGCAATCTAGAAATCTTCTCTTGCAACTCTTAAACTTCTTTAAGGCTCATTGGGGTTAGTATAACTTTCTTCCCATCGTTTTGGAATATATAAGTGTTCCTATACTCATCATGGAGTACCTTGCAATCAAAGAGCCATGGTCGGCCCAACAGTATGTGTTACGGACCACGCTAAGAACCAATAAGGCCGGTCGTAGGGGTAGGTCCGATCCTATTGAAATAACGAAAATAGAGTGGGTTTAGTGAGGGTTTTAGTGAATTCACGAGTCACCTAACTAGATATAACACATCGACTAGATTCTACACGGCCTAAGACTCGTTGGAAGTGACACACTAATCCGAGTGATAAGGTTGCTCATCACAATCCTTGCTAAAGGGATTAATAAGAGCTTAAAAGAGAGAGGCTCTCAATAGAAAATACTTAAAGGGTTTTTCATTACTATTTATATATAATGGCAAACTAGTAAATAAAAGACCTAAAGGATGCCTGATAACTCTGATTTTAAACATATTTCATATGGTGATTTTATAGCATTTCCCATACATTTTTGGTTTTCTTTAAAGAAAATGATACTTAATTGAGTAAAATGTTGATTTCAGGGTTTAAACGCGTTCTAGGCTCGAAAACGAAGAAAAGGAATCAAGTTTCACTCAATTCTGAGTTCAAACGAAGAAGTTATGAAATTTTGAAGTTATGCAGAAATTTTGCCTTTGTGCAGAAAGTTACACGACCTGAGGACACGGCCATGTCCCAGGCCATGTCTGGTGACGAAAATAAAATCCGTGAAATACACATATAAAAGGGGATCTTAGGGTTCAAAAGAAAGAGAGACATTACAGAAACAAAGAGAGACAAGAGACAAGAAGAGACTTAAGGAGAAACAACATCAAGAAGCGATAACGACATCGATTTCAAGATTAAAGATTGTTCATCAAATCAAGAGGGGTTTTCATGCTTTATTTTATGTTTTTGATGGAACTCGTTTTTAGATTCGTTATGATAGCTTAGAATTCAAGTATTTAGGATTATGGAACCTAGGGTTTCATGTAACCCTTGGATTGAATTATAATTTCAAGAAAATTTCTATCTTTTCTTGATTCAATTATGTCGTTAATTGTGGATTGATAATTCTAGAGTATCAATATATGATATTATGCATGTTGATTGAGAAATTGCATGTGTAATTAGATTTTAACATAATTGAAGAGAATTACATGTATACTTAGAGATAAGATACATGATTCTTCTGGAAAGTTGATTGTTTGTATGGGAATTCATTATACATTAATGCAATTCTAAGTTATATTACTAAGTGAAGAGATTCCGGTAAATAATTTAGGATTAGGGTTAATATGCTTGAGAAAGATATTAGCTTTAATTGTGAATCCCTCCGGTCAAGAATAATAGAAACTGAATTGAATATATTTTAAAAGGTTACATGTTAAACACTAGGGGAAATAATTCCTAAATACATTATTGCATACTCGAAGTCGTTAGTAGTTTATTGCTTTCTAAATTGCTTAGTTAAGTCTCATAATTAGTTTAGTTTATTAATTTCAGTATTTTTAATTCATTCAACTCGACATAATTTTCCGGTTAGATAATAAAGCTAAAGTTAATATTAGTACTCAAAATCTCTGAGAGATCGACTCGGACTCATATCCAACTATATTAAAATTGATAGGTGCGCTTGCCTCATATCAATGCCCTAATGGCATTCCTGTAAATATAAAATAAACATAAGGGTAGTTTAAGAAGAATACAAGAAATAGGAAATCTAAATAATGCAAATACAAATAAGTAGTCAAATGCTCTGCCACTTAGGTTGGGCTGGTACCTCGAGTCCTATCAGTATGTGTAAAGCATACATAGGTAGGACGCCGCACAACACCTCATCCCTATATCTATCACTAATAATAATCAGCACTTTAGCTTGCTTAGCAATAGACAATCCTCCCTTCTCATTAAGCCAGTGAATCTTGTAAAGCTTAGGATGAAGACAGGTTACCAATTTCAAAACCTTCACTACTCCTTGTACTATGATGTTGGTGCAACTTCCTCCATCTATGATCAAAGCACATAGATTGCTATTTACTCAACAATTCATATGGAAGAGATTCTCTCTTTGCTTATCCTCCCTTGCAACATCGGTATTAAGAATTCTTTAAACAATTAAATTGAGGTATTGATCTCCTAGTTTAGGTCGGGTAAGGGCCTCAGGATCTTCAAAGAACTCGTCAAAATATGGTTTAGTATTCTCTTCTACTTCTCCTTCACTAGTGCTTTCTACTTCGAATTAGGGGTTCTCTCCTCTAATGGTCATAATATGTCGGTTTGGACAATGACTGGCTACGTGTCTAAAATCTAGGCATTTGAAACACTTTATCTCTTAGGTCTTCCTAGTTAAGCTCTAACCTTGATCTTTTTTTACCTTAGGCTATTCGGCCTTAGTCTTACCTTGGCCATCAACAAGTTTGCTTGGCACTTGACTTTGGCAATCTACTTTAGAACTGTATTGGGCTCAATCATTTGTAGGTTAGCTTGGTATGACAGTTCTTCATGATAAGCCAAGTTAGCTACCTTAAACTCAGTTAAGTTGACTTCGCTTCTACCTTTCAACTCTTTATATTACTCGAATGGTCTCACGTAGATTTCCAAGTTTTTACACTTCTACTATATTACCAATCTCGAACCTTAGTCCAGGAATAAAACTTACTATTGTCCATGCTTTGGGTTCATCAACATTACAATGGATGATCAGTAACTGGAACTCTCTAACATAGTTATTATAGCCTAGACTCTACTACCCTTTATACAAAGATAGTTAGGTTGGCTACAATAGCAACAAGGTCTTGTAATTGTTCATAAGTAGTTTATGGGGTCTATTAGGTAACGCGATTGCAACCATGAGCATCACTTTCAGCATCATTAATCTCTCTCTAAACACTAGGATTCGACATTTTCAATACAAAACTTCAAGAAATCCACTACTCAATAGAAACTACACACAACTTTGCTAATACGATATCGCATAGCGACTTGAGAACTCATTATGTTTTTCCACTAAAGAACAGAGTATAACAAAACACAAACTATAACAAGAAGCAATTACAACAATACTTAGCTTTTGATCGCAATCTCAACCTCTGATACTAAGATTATATGATGTATCTAGGAGCTCAGTAATTACTAGGGCTTACTGTATGAAGTAATGGTCAAGTAGGTCCTTCTAGGTATCGGAGAAAAGGGAATGGATAGGTCAATAAACATAGTAGCTTTCGTGAAGCTGCTCAAAGGATATGACATACCAACAAACACAATATGACTTAGTATTTTGCTTGATGTGACTCACAAGCTAATACTAAGGTCTACTCATCACTAATCTCAAGTTACTCAATAATACAAGATAAGAGTATTGAAGAGGTGGGGGAGGAATGTGCTCGGAGATTAGTCTCACAAGAACAAGAATATTCACTATAATGTGTGTAAGATGATGGCGGTTACAGTAGCAAGGCCTATTTGTAATAAGTCCTTTAAGGCAATAGTACATTAATGAAAAATTACAAAAAAGATAACATAAGAAGAAAATTCCTATTAAGTAAAATGGGTACAAGTGATAAAGGACAAACAGAAATACAAAACAAATGTTAGAAAAGTAAGGGACATACAGCAGCCTGTCAATGAGTTCACGTTTTAGGGTCTTGGGGCATTGTGGCTACTGTTGCTGAGTTACGCTATAAGCTGCCAAGGTATTAAGGAGAAGTTGTAGTTTGGTAAGATAGAATAAGAGGGCTTAATGTGCAAAGATCTCAACTTTGGCACTTGGTAGATCAACAACTGGGCAAGAGTCCAAGCATAAGTGTATGTCTTCCAGTTGGGGCCTTAAGGAGTTCTTCCATATATCTTCTAAGTATTGGAGCTCATCTTTGGCAGGTTGAGAAGACAGAATCCTTCTTGCAAGAGATTGTAAGCTTCGGAGGTAAGCTTGGGTAAGGGGTCTAAAGGTTAACATGCCATCATTTTTCCACTCTTTTTCTACACATGCAATACTGGTTTCTAGGGTTTTTGAGCAAAACTTGACACTGGGAAGTGAAAGCAACAAGTTTAAGTGAGATTGAATTGGAAGAATCAAAGGTGAAGCTAAGGAATGCCTTTTTATCATATTATTTTGGCATTTTCTTTAAGAGAACTTCTCTTTCTCACATAAGACAGCCCTAAAAGGAATTTTAGAAGCCTTCTTAGGTGTCCCATAGCAGATCATGTATGGTGAAAGTGAGATTAAAGGTGTACGGCATTAAGGAAAGGTAGTATGGAGTTGCATTGTTGTTGAGTTGTCGTTTTAAGAGTGGTGATATGTGAAGTGGAGTTATATATTGGGGATGAAATGCTACTGCAATCTACAAAATTCTACGAATTGCAGCTAGCGTTCAAACGTTATCCCTATAGTGTTTAGACACCAGGTGCAATTCTATACCTTTTGATCATTGCGTCTAGACGCTAGTTGAACTAGCATCTAGATGCTATGATCCATGATGCATGCAATAACATTTCATCGAGCTTCAAAGTGTTTTTCGAGTGTACTCTTTTGTCCTAAAGCCTTTCCTAAATAATCTTAAACGTGTTTTGACATCCTAAACTTATTTTGAACCAACCTATCTTCTTAGCAATTCTAGGACCCTAAAAGTGACAAGTTGAGAGTAAGTATCGTATTCTAAGTTAAAGGTTGGTGCTAAATGGACTTAGAAACTATGTAAATGTGTTATTTCTCTTGTAAATACGTTGTGAGACACTTGTATCAGATTTAGAACAAATGCTACAATCAAATACAAGATTCTATGTTGCTTGTGTAGGGCAAGACTAATACTGCTAAATGGACTTAATTTATATCTGGCCTTAATAACTTATGTTTAGTGTGCTTGGTTGGGCCTAAGGGACTAAAAGGACTAGACCTTGGGGTAATAACTCAATGATCTTAGGGTAATGGTGTCCTAATTAGAGTCTCACTTTAGAATGATCTAAATAGATTAGGCCTTCTTTAGTTCCTAAGGTATTGGGAAGGACCCAATACCAACATTTATACATATATATATTGTGTTTGCTAGAGTCATGAGTTACTCTAACTTTCGGGATGCTAAAACTATGTTACTTGACGAACCTAATCAAAGATAAAAACATGTGATTATTGCATTTAGATATTTAAAAAACCTTATGTGCATGTTTGTACATTTATTGTGTGCTCATGTGTATGTGGTTATACCCGGTATTAAGCTTTTGCTCATCTTCTAGGGTTTTATGTTTTTAGATGCAAGCATAGTTCTTAACGACTATGAGGAGTACTACAATGAGTATGGATATTATGGTGACAAAGCTAATTTCTATGATTACTACTTTGATTTTGGAGATGGTTTGGCATAGTTAGTTAGGGTTATGAGACTTGTTGAAAAGAATTATCAAACTTGTTTTTGTTTTCATTATTGTTACTTGGGGTCATGAGAAGTCAACTGAGACTTCTCAAGTTAGTGTCTTTAATAGTATTATGTTGATAAGTTTTGAGGTTATGAGATGTTGAGATTTGCTATCTAGATATTTTGCAACAATTGTTAATGAATTATGTTAAATCTCTTTCCTTTGAATAAAAGAGAGTGAGAACTTGTTCTTTGTGTAATTATTGGCAAATTGAGGATGTATTTAAGACATCCCTAAAATATTGCATTGGAGTTTTTATAGGTGAGTAGTGTTTAATGAAGTATGTGGTGATGTTAGTAGGGGAATTTAGATACTTGACATATCATTAAATTATAGGGATACATGACTAGCTGTAATTTCCTAAGTTTTAGGGCATTACTGTTGTAGTGGTATTAGAACCTTAAGTTTATAATTTAAATTATAGATAGCTTAAGCTTGAACCGTAGTAGAAGTAAGTTATGAATCAAAGTGCTATAATCTAATTGTAATGATAAGATGAATAGCATTTAAAGCTGTGTTGAGTTTGGGTGCTTGAAATAGTTCATTCTATCTATATTCTTACTAATTCCTTCTTGTCTAGTTATTTGTAGTGTACCTAAGATACCTAACCCTTTCCTTTGAAGTCAAACTTAAATGACTTTGTTCATGTGTTTCCTTTTGTAGCATGCCTAGACACGATGCTACTTTTAGTTCTTCCTTCCATCCTTAAGGTAGTAAGGATATGAATCAAAACTACATCCATTTGCCAAATCAAAACTAGATTGAGTTAGGCTTACCACCTTAAGGCGAAAGACCTCCACCACCAACTTAAGGCAAACTTACCCTTGGCTAAACTTAAGCTTAGTAGACACAGGACCAAGAGCAAATCTACCCTCCCTAAGGCATACCTACCCCAAGCCAAACTTAGCTTTAGAACAATCAGGGTCAGGGATCAAATACTATGACAGTTGCTCAATTTCTGAATTTAATGAATGTCATTATAAGGGTATTGGTGCAACAGCAGCAATAGATTAAGAGGGACATGCAAGTAATACATGTAAATGCTAAGATCTAGAAATAAAAAAGGCAAGTCACTATAGACATTGGTATAGGTGGTCATATCAGCGAAGGTATTTTTTACTAGTTTGTGAAGATCACTTACGACTTCCACCTTAAGCTAAATGATCCAACAGAAGCTAAGGAATGGATCACTGAGGTAAAGAAGTCCTGTACAATGGTAGAAGTACCAGATAACAAGAAGGCGACCTATTCTACCTTCTTTCTAAAAGGTTTTGCAACCTAGTGGTAAGAGAATGCTCCTAAAACTAATAGAAATGCAATCGGTCCTATCACCTAAGAAGGATTTAAGCAATTGTTCTTTTCTAAGTTCTTCCCTAATAATATTAGGGAATAGATGGAGCTCACCTCCAGACCCTATAGTAAGGTAACTGATTGTGTCATATTATGAAGTAGAGTTGAATTACCTACTATTTCCTACCAAAGTCGATTAGAAGAGAAGAGAGTTCGCACACCAAACATTTTATCTTTAGGTTAGAGCCTGAGCTATAAGAGAGGATGCTAGGGCTCAAGGGTACTTATGCTGAGATAGTTAAGCAGGTTAGAAGTGTGGAGTAAGGTATGAAAGGAAAAAAAAAGCTACTAGCTTGTAGGGAGAAAAAGACCTTAGTTAAGAGGCTCATGCCAAGTTATGAACCACCACAGGGATTTAGGAGACAGGTATTGAGCATTATGATCAAAGAAGATGGTAGATCACCATTTGCACTACTCATGCTAATGATGTGGCTAGCCCGACTACCTATTCCAGTACTAACTAAGTGCACTCGTTGCTACGGGTCACATGGCATTGCAGAGTGTAAATGGACTCTATGTGCGCTAGTACAAAAATGCTTTTTACCAACGATATAAAGTAGTTGCCATAAATATTTTTGTTGTCCCAGTAACTTTTCCCAATGACATCTCTTGTTGGCCAAGGCTCGTAGGGAAAGGTTTTGGTAACATAAACAAAATTTTCGTTGGTAGAAATATGATTTTTGCCAACAATAGCCTCTTTTATCCCAACGAAATATAACGTTATAAATGTGCGAAAATTTGCATAAAACATATAATTTTATTACAACTATGGCAATAAGAAGAGTCGTTCGGATGGGTGCACCAATTAAATTGAGATCTTATTTGCTTATATCATGTATTATATACCAAACGTTAATTTCATAAATTATCATTTTCATTTCCAGCTTTCTAAAATTTCTTGAAATTTAAGATATTAAGTTTGAAGGATGCAAATGAGATATACTCAACGTTAACCATGCAATAAATGTCATATACATAAATCATAATGTTGAGATCATCCTTTAAAGGGGTAAAAAAAGATGGAAAAAAAAAAAAAGAAAAAACCTGTTCTATCTTTTTAACCAAATAACGTAAACAATGTTCGGATATTGCACTACTAGCGAGCTGCTCTTGATGCTTTCACTCGTCCCTTGGCATCCTTTAGGTAGTATGTACTTCATCCATTGTTGCTTGAGAATCTATATAAAAAATAAAATATTAGCCTATTATTGAGCATTAAAGTGATGTCATTCTTCTAAAAACTTATTCCTACAAAATAGCAATTCCGTAATTAAATACACGGTTACTGTTGCCTATCTATAACACTTTTCCATAGCCTGTGCAACATAGAAAGAAATTTCAAAAATTCATTGTGAAATTTACATTTCATCGATTAAAGCATATAATAAACCTTAGAATAATGAATTTATATCATGGCATAAAAGCAATCACAGAGTTAATATAAATATTAAAGCATGAAGATTTAAAATTAATTTTTCATCTATCCTTCGTCCAATTGTAGAGGAAGAGTATTTTCAAAATAATTTACATGTGAAACTTTGTTTGATAGTTTGACTCATCTAATTATTGCTGGTTTAATGGCTCTAATATAATATTTCAGACTTTAGCGGTATTCCCTACAAAAATAAAATTAAACGGAAAAAAAAAAAACTCTACCGACATTTCATTCTTGTACTATCAATTCACTTAAAAGATTTATGTAGAATCAACTAGAGCATAAAACAAAGTACAATGAATAAGATAGGAGCAAATATGGAAGTGCAAGAATGGCAAAGTTACAAGGGAAGGAAAAAATCAAATATCTATATTTAACAACTATACAGTATTCACTTCAAATGATTATAAAAATAAGGTATAAATCTAACACACTATACACTGGAAGATATTTATCTTTAATGCTCCATATAAAGCAAATGTGTTCTTTAGACCGTCCATTTTCACACGGTAGAAAATTGCTATGTAAAGGTAAAGGGAAACAAAATTCCCATTATGAGCATGCCTTGGACAACTTTATTCATAGAAGCTACCATAGGTAACAAGAGAAAGTAATTTTAGCTAATTATAATTAGGCAAATTAAAAAAAATACACTATTTTTATAGATTTCTTATCTATGCTTTTCTTTTTCTTTTTTTTTTTTGGTCAACAATATTCATATTATTGTAGATCATGAATAAACAATAGAAGCACTATGCCAACTGTAAACAGAAAAAAGATAATGCCTTCATACTTTACTGAAAATAAACAAAAAGAACAAATCATTACAATTCATAAAATCTCCAAGCCTTGTTTGATTCATAACAACATACCTTGGCTTGTTGTCCTTCAGGCTAAAAATGTTTCTCAAAATCGCTACCACAAGCCTTTCCAGAAGAGCATAATTTCTAACTTTCTACCAATCCAGAGCACTGTAGACTAATAATGAAATGAAAAATAAGGAAAATTACGACTAGTCAGGAAAGTAATCTCCCATCAATAGAAAAGGAAATAGATAGGTCATCTAATTATTCACTCATCCTCATCAACAGGGATCTAAGTGCAACTAACTAAGCCCACAAACTAAATCAATAGAAGAAATAACAATGACATTTGAATATTTTGTTTATGAAATTATTGCTATCAGGACATGAGGAATCTAAAATGATTGTTAAAAATTGAGAATGAAATTAAACATCTGTTGCTTACTAACCATAGTTAGGTAGGTTGATCTATCCTATAATCTTCCTGCAAAATGTATGGAATAATTTGTTTAGCCATTGAAAAATAAGGCACGTTAACACTTGTACAAATGTTTCCAGAAAAGATTCATAACGAATAACAACAAATCCTATGTATAGATGGTGGATATGATATGATGTGCAAAATGGAATAAAAAAAACAAAGAAAGAAATGGATGTTAGCATTATGCTTGTAGTACATATTTTTTACTAATGGTGGACAAATTCATCAAGGCATCCTACATACTCCATTCATAATGAACAAATACTTACGAATTCTAATTGGCAAATTAAATAATGAAACAACATAAGAAAAAAAATTAAACTTATAATATCTATGCCTTTCACTAATGCTCAAAATGTCAATAAAGGTGGAATCATTAGTTATAACATGTAAAACCATACAGGGGACCCTTTTAGCAAATTTATCTATTATAGCAATAAGCATGGAGCGAATCAACTTGTTTTTTTAAGACAACATCTCTGCAATCAAGGTTTCAAAGGAAAGTGTCAGAGTATTTTACATGGAATGTTCTTTTTCTTCCCTTTTCTTTCTTCCCACCTTGACGCCTTACATTGTGGACAATTATCTAAGTCACTAAACTCTTTCCAAAATAATATGCAGTCATTTTTACATACATGAATTGACTGAGCACTCATACCAAGATCTCGTAACATTTTTGTTTCTTCATAATATGTAGCAGGCAATCTTTCGCTTGATGGTAAGATTTTCTTTAAGAACTCTAACCACTTATTGAAGCTTTTTATCAATTGTTGACCTTCTACTTTCAAAAGTAATATTTCTGTAACAACAGTCAAAAGAGAAAATCCTTTACACATGGGGTAAACTTCACATTGTGCATCCTCTAAAAGTTTACTAAACATGTCATCTACTTCATCCCCCAAAGTATTTTGCAGATCATCTCCCATTGCAGAAGCCCCTCTAACAATATCATCAAGAATAGCTTGATATGGACACTCCTCAAACATCATGAATGAAGTATAACCTTCATCAGTAGGAATGCTCTCAGTTGCTCTAACTGATGTACAACCATTTGGTGACCTACATACAACTATTTCTTCACCATGATACATCCATTTATCATATGAAAAGGCCATTCCCCTATCAATCAAATTATCTGTTAGCATGCTAATAGGAAGCCATTTTGTATTAAGACAGTCCCGACAAGGACACAATATACATCCATCTTCAGGTCGCTTGTGCTCTGTGCAATTTCTAGAAATTTTTCTACTCAAGCTATATTCATTAGATTCTCAATTGCGAATGAAACTCCAAGATTTATCAATCAGCCTATCAATCAAGTGAACTTATTAAATACATTTGTTGTCATAAAAACATAAAATGCATTATAATTATATATATATATATATATATATATATTATTGTTTGATTTTCATTGTAATCGTAGGCATGTTTTACTAATGTATACTTTGTTGCTCTAGCTACATGGACAAGTAGAGGGAACAAAAGGTTGAAATTTTCATTTTAGAGAACACAGTTTACATTATACAAAGAAGCATTTTTTTCTATAAATATATAGAAAAACTAGTCCAAAGTACTATCAGAGCAGCTGGCCATTGCCCTAATGTTTTTAGAGTTTGGGTTTATATATTTTTACAAATGATGACAACAAAGTTGACATTAACCATTAGGAGCATCAATAGGTCATACACTAAAGCAGGAGCAATAAAACAAGTAAATTTAAAAGAAAAAAATTTTCCTATTTCTTTTTCTTTTCCCAAATGTCAGGACTCTACAGCTGTGTATTCTACAAAGGGATTGCAATTCCATGTATGTCTATAGGAAAATAAATCAAAGTGCATATACCACATATACATATGTATCTAGAAATATAAGGTCAATAAAAACTCTCCATTGAGTCAAATAACCATGTCAATGAAATCTTTGAACTTCAAATCAAGAAACTCTATGACATTTCCTTATAATATTAGAGGAAATATCCAAGAATAAAGACATGTAAGTGTTATGATGGTTTTCTTCCACTAATACCTATAACATTTCCTTATAATATTAGAGGAAATATCCAAGAATAAAGACATGTAAGTGTTATGATGGTTTTCTTCCACTAATACCTATTTACACCAGTAACAGTACCCTAACTGCTGACTGGCAGTAACAATACCCTAAGTAGCTAAGTTAATTCTTTTAAGAGAATGCTTAAGATAGAATCAGAATGGAATTTCTTTTAGAAAGTTGGAGAAGATATTGCACTAACAGGGTGCAGCAAGAAAACACAAAACAACTTGAACCTTTAAATGCACTATAACGAGAAACCCATGGAAGTGGCTTCTACAAATGAAAAGTCTTAAGATATTCTTAGATAGCATTGGTCATGGAGTGAGCAATAACCTATGTATATTTGAGTATATTTTTAGTAGCTTGTATCAATAGTAATCATAACATTGAAAAATCCTTACATTGTAAAGGAATTAATGAAATCCGCAAGGAGAGATATGTTCCTGCAATAATTAAAATTAAAACATATACTGTCATAATATGAAGAGCTTTTTTTTTTTCTTTTTCACTATAACAAGCAATGAAAATCAACCACACACCAAAAGTTATTAATATTGACAATTTCTTATTAGTTTTATTCTCTTCTTTTCTCTAATGTAGTTACTTTTTCTCCGAAGCCATAAATCAGCTTCTCATAATGGGTAGCAATTAAATGTATACCAAACTTTTCTTAAGGCTTCCAAGAGCTTAGAATATCCAGAAATAACCTAAAAGGAAAATCTATTGTAATAAAGACTGTGAAATAATTATCCCTTTTCTATGCGTATCACTAAATAAGTACAAGTGCTCCAAGAACATGTTGACAAATCTAACTAAACATATATACATAATGCTCTGCCACATATCTCCCTTTAGTCATTTTTTGCATTGAAGACAGTCTACCCAAATGTAAAAAATTGCACAAAATGCCAAACTTATATATCTAAATGAAATTCCATGACCATAGATATTCAAAACCTTTATAATTTTCTTTCCTAAGAAGTTTGCGTACTACCATGGAAATCTTATGCCAATTTTCATTACTTTTTATGTGTCTACACAAAAGCATACAATGATGGGTTGTTTTCATAGTCAAGATCAAAGAAGACTCACAAATGCAAAAATCACATAATGCATTTAACCAAAAATAGCCTAAATTGAATAAACAATCTGTTATTTTCATAGACAAAATAAAAAAAGAATCACAAATGCAAAAAACATTAATACATTTAACCAAAAGGAGCCTAAATTGACTAAAACAATAAAAAGAAAATTATTAATGAAATAAAGAACCTAAATTGACTCCAAACTCGCACTGAACTCTTTCGTTGGAGACTTGGTGCTTCCCAAAAAAAAAAAATCCATTACAAACTACTACCACTAATGATGTACAAAAACTTTTCTTATTTCTTTTTCTTTTCCCAAATGTGAGGATTCTACAACTGAGTATTCCATAAAAGGATTGCAATTCCATGTATGTCTGCTGGAAAATAAATCAAAGTCTATATACCACCAGTACTTATATATCTAGAAATATAAAGTCAATAAAAACTGTTCATAGAGTCAAACAAACATGTCAACGAAATCTTTGAACTTCAATTCAAGAAACTCTATGACATTTCCTTATAATCTTCAGGCAAATATCTAAGAATGAAGATATGTTTGTGTTATGATGGTTTCTTCCACTAATTAAGGAATTAGCTTCCTATTTACACCAGTAACAGTAACCTAATTGCTGATCGGCCGTAACAATACCCTATGTAGCTAAGTTAATTCTTTTAAGAGAGTGCTCAAGATAGAATCAGAATGGAATTTCCTTTGAAAAGTTGGAGAAGATATTGCACTAACAGGGGCGAAGCAAGAAAACACAAAACAACTTGAACCTTTAAATGCACCATGACCTACCCATGAAAGTGACTTCTACAAATGAAAAGTCTTGAGATATGCTTAGATAGCATTGGTCATGGAGTAAGCAATAACCTAATTATATTTAAGTATATTTCCAGTAGCTTCTATCAGTAATAATCATAACATTGAAAAATCCTCATCTTGTAAAGGAATCGGTGAAATCCGCAAGGAGAGATATGTTCCTGCAATAATTAAATTAAAACATTTACATCCATAATATGAAGAGCATTTTTTTCTCTTTCACTATAACAAGTAATGAAAATCAACCACACACCAAAAGTTATTAATAACGGCAATTTCTTACTAGTTATATCCTCGTATTTTCTGGAAAGTAGTTACTATTTTTCCAAAGCCAGCCATCAGCTTCTCATAATGGGTAGCATTTAAATGTATACCAAAGTTTCCTTAAGGCTTCCAAGAGCTCAGGATATCCAGAAAAAACCCATAAAGAAAATCTATCATAATAAGAATAGGGAAATAATTATCCTTTTTATGTTTATATCACTAAATAAGTACAAGCGCTCAAAGAACACATTAATAAATCTAACTAAACATATATACATAATACTTTGCCACATATTTCCCTTTAGTTATTTTTGAATTGAACGCAGTTTACCTAAATGCAAAAAATTGCACAAAATGCCAAACCTGTATGAGATTCCATGACTAGAGAGATATAAAAACTTTATAATTTTCTTTTCTAAGAAGAATGTATACTACCATAGAAATCTTATGCCAATTTTCATTACTTTTTATGTGTCTACACAAAAGCATAAATTGATTAGTTGTTTTCATAGTCAAAATCAAAGAAGACTCACAAATGCATAAATCATATAATTGATTTAACCAAAAAGAGCCTAAATTGACTAATCAATCAGTTATTTTCATAGACAAAATAAAAAATGAATCACAAATGTAGAAAACATCAATGCATTTAACCAAGAACAGCCTAAACTGACTAAAACGATAAGAAGAAAATTATGAATGAAATAAAGAGCCTAAATTGACTCTAAACACGCAATGAACTCTTTCACTGGAGACTTGTCGCCCATTATAAGTAACATTGAATCATTGAATAATTTATCAACAATTACTAAGAAAATTATATCGAAAGAAAAAAACAAACTGACATCAAATTTAACATTGAGATCTTCACCTAGGTTTATCGATTTATCAGCAACCCTTTATGTAATTTATTGACTTAACCGAGGGAAAAAAATAAGAAATAAGAAATGAAGACAAAGATAAGGAAGAAATTGAGACTCACCAGTACACAAAAGGTCAATGGGTGCCACGATTAAAATAAAGAAGACCTGTTATTTAAAGTACTAATTGAAATCAAAAGTTCAATTGAAATGAAAATTATCGATTTTACTGTGAAAGGAAAAGAATGTACAACCTCTTGCATGCAAATAGAGAAGACTAACAGTGAGATCCATGAGAAGCGTGTTGAGAGATGAAGAAGAGGTGTTTAGAGAGAAAGATCCAGAGATAGGGAGCGAGAGTGAGAAAGTATGTGAAAGTAAAAAGAGGGCTAATTTTATGGCATTATAATGTATCACAACACAAATATATATTTTACAACAGCTCTTTCTATTGCGATGTATAAAATTTAATTTCAACTATATTTTTTAGGGAAAAATTTACTGCGGGAATGATCCCGCCATTAATGAGACAACGAGCTTTTGTTGCTGGGTAAGGAAAAAGGTCTATTAAAATAGCCCAATATTTTTCGGCCAACAAATCTCAAAATTTCATCTTCGAGAAGTACTCCAGTCCCATGATATTAAGGTAGTTGGCAAAAATTTTATTACCATAAATATAATTTGTAATAGTGGTGCCTACTTCCTTTGTAGTAAAACTAGGCATGTCAATAAAGATTGAAAAGAGTCAACTCTTATGCACTAAGGATTTTTCTTCCAATATAGTTAGAGAGGCCACTAAGCAATGAAATGTAAGAAAGTAAGGAAACAGTTTATGCAAACCACTTAGTCTCTTAGTACTCACAATACGGCTAAGGCTATTAGATCCTAGCCAAGATTTCATTAGAGAGTACCAACTTAGTTTTTGTGTTTTAGCAGTAGAGTTAAAAGTCAAGAGACTTCTAAGGTAGATACCTTAATAGGTATGCTCACTATACTTAATTAGAATCAGAGTGTATATATTTTATTTGATACTAGAGCATCTTGATCTTATATTGTTGAATTTATGGTGAATGCTTGTATGTTATGTGTTGTATTTCTAGATAAGCCTTTGATTGTGAATACACCTTTGAGAAGTGAAACTATATAGAGATAGTATAGAAGGGAGGATTCTACTAGTCAACTTGTTAGTGTTAAACTTATCAAGCTTCGATGTAATCTTGGGTATAGATTGGTTGGTGAGTCACCATGCAACTATTGATTGTCACAACATGGTGATTAGCTTTAAACCTCTAAAGGAAATACCTTTTTAGTGTCAGGTAGAAGGTTAAAGGCCAGTGAATAGTATAGGTTACAAGTTGTAGGGAAAGCCTACCTCAGTAGCCTTATGTATAAGGATTGGTGAAGAGTTGAAGCTAGAGTAGGTACTAGTGGTACAGGAATTCTTAGACGTTTTCCTAGATGACTACTTAGTTTGCTACCTAACAGAAAAGTAGAGTTCAAGATAGACTTGGTATCAAACATTAAGCCCATTTCAAAATTGGTGTATAGAATGATGTTTATTGAATTTATTAAGCTAAAGACACAACTGCAAGAGCTATAAGACAAGGGTTTTATAAGACCAAGTTCGTCTTCTTAGGGAGCTTAGTTCTTTTTGTAAAAAAGAAAGACGGAAGCGTGAGGATGTGTATGGACTATAAGAATTTGAATTAAGTGACAATTAAGAACAAATACCCGCTTCCCCAAACTAACGACCTGTTTGATCAGCTATAAGGGGTACAAGTATTCTCTAAGATAGACTTAAGGTTAAGTTACTACTATTTGAAAGTGAAAGTAGAAGATGTGGAGAAAACGGCTTTTTGGATAGGATACAGGCTATACAAGTTCTTAGTTATGCTGTCGGGTCTCACAAACGTGCTTATAGCATTTTATGGACCTCATGAACCAAGTATTTTGAGAGTATCTAAACATATTTGTAGTAGTCTTTATTGATGATATTAACATAAAATCTAAAAGCCAAGAAGAGCAAGAGCATCATTTGAGGATCGTACTGAGTAAACTCAGAACAAAAAAGTTATATGCTAAGTTTAGCAAATGCAAGTTTTGGTTCGATCAAGTAGCCTTCTTGGGTTACATTATAAATAATGATGGTATATCAGTTAATTTAGAGAAGATAAAGGCTGTAGTGGAGTAGCCGAGATAGAAAATAGTAACTGAAATTAAGAGCTTTTTAGGGCTTGTAGGGTATTACAAGAAGTTTATGGAAGGGCTGTTAAGGTTAGTAGTGCTTTTGACTCGATTGACATAAAAAAGGGGTAAAGTTTGATTAGGATGATAGGTGTGAGCAGAGTTTTCAGCAATTGAAAGTAAAACTTGTGATTGCTCCAGCGTTGTCGTTACCTTATAGTGAGGAAGAGTTTATGATTTATTGTGACGCCTCGATTTAAGGACTAAGGTGTGTGTTGATGTCGAATGGCCATGTGATCACTTATGCATTGCATCAGCTCAAGCCTTATGAGAAAAACTACCTAGTGTACGACTTAGAGTCGATAGCAGTAGTCCACGCCTTGAAATAAGAAAGACATTATTTGGTAGGAGAAAGGTGCAAAGTATATACCAATCATAAGAGTCTGAAGTACTTTTTTACTTAGCGAGATCTAAACATGTAATAGAGAATGTGGCTAGAACTAAAAAAGGACTATGACCAGAATATACAGTACCACTAAGATAGTGGTAGATGCTTTAAGTTGGAAGCGATATGAGAATTTAGCTAGCTTAATAACAACTCAAAGACTATTACCAAAGGATATAAGATAATTAAAATTGGAAATTTTAACTAAAGAAGTAAATGTCAAATTGACAAACATTTGGATTCAACCTATGTTAGTAGATAGGATTAAGATGACTTACGTCGAAGATGAGAGTATATTAGAGACAAAGAAGAAGATGGAAGTAGGAAAGGTAGTAGATTTTACTGTTGATGCTAATGGAGTACTCAAGTATAAGGACTGGCTGTCTGTGTCAACAAGACTTGAATTAAAGAGTAAGTTGTTAAAAGAGGCTTATTACTCGGGATACACGATATATTAGGGTAATATGAAGATGTATAGAGACTGAAAGGTACATTATTAATGGAACAATATGAAGGGAGAGATAGTAGACTACTTGTTGAGGTACCAAACTTGTCAACACATCAAGATTAAGCATCAGGAGTAAGTAGGTGGATTGTAACCGTTATTAGTTCTAAAGTAGAAATGGGAATAGGTCACCATAGATTTTGCAACAGTGTTATCAAAGACCTTGAGTAAGCATGATGCAATTTGGGTGCTAGTGGATTGATTACCGAAGTTAGCTTACTTCATTCCCATTAACATTAGTTACTCGTTAAATAAGCTAGCTAAGTTATATATTAAGGAAGTTGTAAGGTTGTATGGAGTTTTGGTAAAGATTATGTTAGACAAGGATACACATTCTATGAGTCGGTTCTAGAGAAGTCTACATGAGGCCTTATGTATGAAGTTACAGTTCAGTATTGCCTTTTACCCTCAACTTGACAAGTAGTCAAAGAGAACTATACAAATTCTCAAAGATTTGCTATAGGCATGTGTACTTGATTTCGATGACCATTAGAAATTGAATTTGCTTATAACAATAGCTCTTAGGTGACTATTCAAATGGCCCCTTATTAATCCCTTTATGGTAGAAAGTGCATATTGCCAATATACTGGAACTTAGTTGGAGAAGGATGGGTTTTAGGCCTATAATTGGTACAAGAGGCAATAGATAAGGTGAAGTTGATTTGGTAGAGGATGCAAATTACATAAAGCCTTCAGAAGAGCTACATCGATAAGCTAAGACACCTATTGGAGTTTTAAGTAGAAGATGAGGTTTTGTTGAAAGGATCTCTAGTTAAGGGAGTTTTCAAATTCAAGCTAAAAGAGAAATTATCTCCAAGATGTTTCAACCCTTCAAAGTGATAGAGAGAATGCA
This sequence comes from Lumnitzera littorea, assembly GCA_024138015.1. Classification (NCBI taxonomy): domain Eukaryota; kingdom Viridiplantae; phylum Streptophyta; class Magnoliopsida; order Myrtales; family Combretaceae; genus Lumnitzera; species Lumnitzera littorea. The sequence goes on from JAMXBB010000006.1 coordinate 27,194,210, forward strand.
AAATGTGGCATATAGACTGGAGCTTCCTCTTAGGTAAGAGGGTATCTATGATGCCTTACATGTCTTTATGTTAAGAAAGTTCAAACCTAATTCAAAACAAGAGATAAAGCAGCATCATATGCCAACAGTGGACTTAGAGACCTTAGAGTTATAGTTAGACTTGTCTATTGTAAAGCGACCCATAAAAATTCTAAACACAAAAGTTCAGGAACTAAGAAGAAAGTGGATACCTTACATTAAAGTATAAGCCTTACAATCAGCTACTCGAGGTTTGATTCGTAGAATTTAAAGCAATCAAGTAAATTATTTGATCCAACCTAAATTTTACAACAAAGCTAGAAGTATTAGTAAAAGTGATATCATGAGTTCGGATTTAGTAAAATAAGCAATAAAATAACTAAATAATCTAATATTGAATTATATGTAAATTTCCCATTATTTATCGAAAACACATAAAATGAGTTTCGATAATTAAAAAATTGATAAAAATAAATTATATGCATACTAAAAATCATGAAATAACATAAATAATATTGAAAAATATTTATTTATACCATATATGAATTTGCATATAGGTGGAAGCACGCAAAATTATTTAAAATACCTGAAATATACTAGAATAATACTAAATAATTAAAGAAGAATTAGAAAAAATGAGAAAATGTCTAGAAATAGGTTGTGGTAGGTTAAGAAGGAAAGAAAAGAATTTGACCAATTAGATCAACTCACTTAGAAAGTCAAATTAGAAGTAGATAGAGCATTTGTCAACTCAAATTAATGTACTAAAATTCCCCAAGAGCTTTACATATAGCCTTTTTTTTTTTTTCAAAAGCTCATTTAGGTAGCTTGTAGAGTAAGAAAAATAAAGAGAACCGAAACAATAATGAATTAGGGCTTTTGAAAAATTATAAAAAATTTGCACATTTAAGGAAATTGGACCGAACTCATGACCCACTACCAACTGGAATTGAATTGCTGTTGTCACCACCACACTCCACACCCATCTCCTGGACCGACCAATAGTCCTTGGACTACCGTTGGTGGCCGGAAGTCCAATAATTAGGTAAGTCCAAATTCATCCTGGTCTTGTGTAATTTATTTAAATTATTGATTATATTTAGAAAATTATGAATTTTATTATTTTGATATTTTATTATATATAGATTAAGGAAAAAATATTGGTTAGATTTAATCACATCTAGAAATATATGGTGCTTAAGAAAATGTACAAAACCAAATATGTTTCAATTTAGAATTAAATAATCTTAGGATTGTAATTTTGAACTCAATTTTTGTGTGTAGACTATTTAGATAATGTAGAATAGTACAATGAAGCCTTTTTTTAGAAATAAAATTTTGAAATTTTTAGATAATTTTTAAGCCTTAAAATGATGTATAAAATGTGTAATTTTATGTTAATTAAGTAATTAAAGAGATAATTACTGATTTAGTGTATAATTATATATTTTAGGATGTTGAAATTTGATAAAGTATGATATTTTTAGCATTTAGAATGCATGATGTAATTATTAGGAAACTATGTAGTATATATATAATAGGTAAAAATGGTATATTTTAAGTTAGTTTTATAATTTAGGATAACTAAGTATAAATTCTGATTTGGGATGAATTTATGTATTTTGATATGTTAATTGATGTTAAGAGATAATATTTGAAATGATGAGAATATTAGATATGTATATTATATACATATTAAGTGATAATATATAATATGTAAATATAGGAAATCGATGAGTAGGAAAATATTAGGTTAAAATCGATATTATACTAATAATAGAAATATGTAATAAATCTAGTAGGAAACTTAAATTAGGGTAAGTATATAAAAAATGTAAAATTTTCTCACGTCAAGAATAAATTTGATAGTTAAATTAGGATTAGAATGTACCACATAGACTAGAACATTGGTTAGAGACCAAAAACGATATTTAGGATGCTCGAAAATAATGTGATTAATTTTACATTATGAGTTGGAACGATTTCCTAGGGTTTACGTATAAAATCCATAATCGAAAATTGAATTATAATCTAATTTAGAAATCAATTCAGAAATTCAACTAGAAGTTAGCCTAAATCAATAATTATTGTAAAAGACTTAAAAAAAAAAAAACCAAATAATTAGGTAAAATAAAACCCTAAACTGAATGTAATAATAAAAACTTCATAACAAAACCTATTTATGGTAGTTATATGAAAACTGAAACAATATTTGTATTATAGGGATTATTGGTGATAGTTTGAGCGAATCATACCTTAAGTGAGTGAGCGAGTGAGTCCAAGTAAGTTGGGATTAATATGTTACTGTATTTCAGAGTACTAATTTGTAGTACTTAGAAGCTTGAAATTGTACTTGTTAGATAATTGGTTGTGAGCATGTGCTTGTTTCTAAGTTTGGTGATATAATTTTGATTTGCTGTCTTAGTTTGTATTTATGTGATTTGATGAAATGATTGAATACTTTAAATCGGATTTAATTAAATATATGACTTGAAATTCTAAATCGGACGTGCATAACAATCTATTAGGGGAAATTTAGGATTCTTTGGCCAAATATTGATCTCTTTAAAAAGGATAGTGTTGGATAGCATAATTGATCTTTTTTTCATCCTTAATCAAACTAAGTGACAAGCGAAGAGGTCACAACAATGGTGAAGTCAATGGTTTGAAAGTAATCATGGGAGGAGTGGTGTTTCTATTGCATAAGCCTAGATTTGGTCGTAAGTTGTTATATTAAATGAAAACTTTTTAACCCAGATTAGAGCGGGTGTAATTTATTTAATCTCACTATAGACCAGACAATGTCGTGCGATGGCATTTGCTTGTATATGTATAGCATCTAACTAATTTGATTGCTAACCGTGTTTGTGATTGACGTATAGTTTTAAGTTTTCATTCTAACTTACTAAACTGTGGTTGTTTATATCCTTATAGATATTGTTGCAAGTGTTAGCTAGAAAGTGGTAGCTAGAAAGTGGCTTATATTACCTTAAAGCTAGCAACTGTTAGATTTTAGGGAATAAGAAAATACATTTGAAGAATAGATATATCTTAAAGGTTTTAGCTTTTATTTTAGAATCTTTCATTTTCAAAGAATATATTACTTAGGAAATTTAGTAGGATAAAACTTTACAAACATTATTGTAATATTTGAATCCTAGTATATATATGTATTTTTATACTTTCTTAGGTAAATAATTTATTTAATTTATGAATTGTTTATTTTAAAGCAAGTTAGTCGTAAACATCTTGTATAAATTATGTCTAAGATAGTAGCTATATGGTCAGCTTTTATCTTAGAATAGTTTACATGACGAAATTGTTATGACTTTACCACTTAGGGGCGTGGTATAAAGTTTAGTGGGTAAGTTGCTCATAAAGGGAAGCAACTTCGGAGCTAGAAGAGGAAATAAGAAAGAAGTATCTAGATTTATTCCAAGAGTAAGGTATGTAAACTCTTAACCTTCAAGGACGAAAATTTTTGTAAGGAGGGGAGAGTTGTAAACTCGAAAATAAAAGAGAAAAATGAAATAAGAAAATAAAAAGAAAAGGATTAACATTGGTGTTATAAGCTAAAGGCATGGTCGGTATTGGTAATATTTGACAAGGGTAGTTTAGGCATAAGCTTTTTCTGCAAACCTTAAGTTTTTAAAACCTTTTACGCTCTTTAAAACCCTTTTTCCACTCTTTTCTTATATGTGTAGCATTGGTTCCTAAGGTTTTTGCACGAAACTTGATGCTAGGAAGTAAGAACAATAAGTTTAAGCAAGATAGAATTAAGAGAATCAAAGGTAAGGCTAAGGAATGTCTTTTTACCATATTATTTTGGCATTTTCTTTAAGAGAACTCCTCTTTCTTGCATAAGACAAGCCTAAAACGAAATTTATAGGCCCTCTTAGGTGTCCTATAGTGGATCTTGTGTGGTGAAAGTGGGATTAAAAGCGTATGGCATCAAGGTAAGCAAGTATGGACAATTTTTCTTTGAGTTTTTACTAAGATCTCTTAAGGAATCTTGTTTTTGTGTAAAGCAGTGGGTAAAACGACCTTAGGGTAGTCTAAGGTGTGTTCTACGTTGTCTTTTTAGTGGTAGACGTACTAGAATCAAATCTCAATACGTATGAATTTGACCATGCATCTTGTACATGTTATATCATCAAATTGTATTTTGAATGAAAGAGTTGAGATGCAAATTTGGTTGTAAGAGAGTGTTTTGAGTTGCGTTTTAAATGATATGGAGTTGCATTATTGTCAGGATATTGTTTTAGAAGTGTTGATATGCGAAAACAATGAAAGTGGGGTTATGTACGGGGGATGAAACGTCGTTGCAATCTGCAGTATTTTGTAGATTGTAGCTTATGTTCAGACGTCATCCCCCATAGTGTGTAGATGCTAGGTGTAATTATACACCTTTCAACCATGGCAACTATACACCAATTGAACTAGCATTTGGACACCATGATCATTGATGCATCCAACGACGTTTCATCGAGTTCTAAAGTGTTGTTTAGATGTGTTCTTTCATCTTAAAGCCTTTCCTAGACAATATTAAACATGTTTTGACATCCTAAACTTATTTTAAACCAACTTATCTTCTTAGCAATTCTAGGACCTTAAAAGTGATAAGTTGCAAGTGAGTGAGTGTCGTATTCTTAGTTAAAGGTTGGTAATAGATAGACTTAAAAACTAAGTAAATGTGTTATTTCTATTGTAAACAGGTTATGAAACACTTGTATTAGATTTTAAGCAAATGCTACAATCAGGTATAGGGTTGTATGTTGCTTGTGTGTGGTAAGACTAGTATTGCTAAATGGACTTAATGTATATTTGGCCTTATTAACTTATGTTGAGAGTGTTTAGTTGGGCTTAAGGGATTAGGAGGACCAGACTTTAGCCTAATGATCTTAGTACGATGGTATCTTAATTGGAGTCTCATTTTGAAATGATCTAAATATATTAGGTGTTCTTTGCTTCCTAAGGTATTGGTAAGGATCCAATATCAATATATATATATTGTGTTGCTGGAGTCATGAGTTGCTTTAAGTTTTGGAACGTTAGAACCATGTTGCTTGACAAACCTAATTAAAGATAATAACATGTTATTGTTGCATTTAGATATTTGCATTAGTTGATGTGTGTGTTTGTGCATTGATTATATGCTCATGCATATATGGTTGTACCATGTATTGGCCTTTTGCTCACCACTTAGGGTTTTATATTTTTAGATGTAGGCACAAGTCTTAGTAACTATGAGGAGTGCTGCCATTAGTATGGATATTATAGTGACAAGGCTAATTTCTATGATTGTTATTTTGATTTTGGAGACTGTTCAGTGTAGTTAGTTAGGGTTATTGAAAGGAAATGAAAGACTTGTTTTTATTTTCATTATTGTTACTTGATTTATGAGAAGGCACCCAAGACTTCTTAAGTTAGTGTCTTTGGCAGTATTACGCTGTTAAGTTTTGAGGTTATGAGAAGTTGAAATTTGCTATCTTAATATTTTGAGACAATTGTTAATGAATTATGTTAAATCTCTGTCCTTTGAATAAAAGAAAGTGAAAACCTGATCTTTATGTAATTATTGGTGAATTAAAGATGTATTTAAGATATCTCTGAAACATTGCATTAGAGTTATTAAAGATGATTAGTGTTTAATAAAGTATATGATGATGTTAATAGGGAAATTTAGATGTTTGATGTGTCAGTAGATCATAGGGACATATGGTAAGCTATAATTTCCCAAATTTTATGGTGTTACAATAAACCTAATAAGATATGTTAATAACCTCACACTATTGAATAACTTATTTGGTTGCTTCCCACCATCAATTTTGTTGTAAATGACTCTGCATCATGGTTGAGTTTTCTTAAAGGTATTATACCAACAGTTTCTTGATAAAATCACATTGGCAATTAGAGTAGTACGTCAGCATATTAAACGGTTTTATGATGAGCTGCAACCTTAAAAGAAAGAACATAAAGGCATTAACTACAACCTCAAAAGAAAGAACATAAAGGAATCATGCTTATTCTTAGAAAAAGTAATCTATTAGTTTGTCTATTTATAGAATAAATAAAACACAATATATCAAGAAATAGGTTCGTAGGGAAACTGGAAAACTTAAAAATAAATAAGTTATTATGGAAAGTAAGAAAATAGGAAACTACATGATGAAAAAAAGTAGTCGATCTTGTAGGATCGAAATCTAGTCAATTGGCGGAGGTAAATGGTTGATTGGGTCGTCAAATTTCTTATTTGCTCAATCTCTCATTAGCATCACAAAGATAAAATAATAAATTAACCCAGAGGGACAAAAGTGACTAAAACTTCCACACTAAGCAACAAAAAGAAACAAGAAATAATTAATTAACCATAAAAATCATGACAAACTTTTTGCCAATTGTAACATTTTATACATATAATTTTGGGATTGATGTCCTCTTTATTGGATTCTATTGCTAAAAAATTGTTATCTACAACAACTAGTGTCTTTAGAGTGAAACAACAAGGATGAGCAGATGCCATCGCTACAAACACCCCTACAAAAGTCCATTAATTAGGAATAAAAAGAAACCATCAATCATCAAATGCCTCTTGGTGAAAACCTATGGTAGAACATATATGCTTATGACGACTTTTGGAGCTCTATGTACTAAATGTGAATAGAATAAAATATTTTCTCATTTTAACTTATTGCCATATTTAAAATTGAAATTGACGTCTTCCTATTTAAACGTATTCATAAAACTTTAGATGTGATTCTACATAGTCTTTAACATTTTGGTATTTTGTGTAGCTAAGTCATGTTAAATGTTTGTTCCTACAACAAACCTTTTCTAAAAACACGACTCGATCAATTTTACATAGGCTTAGGCATGTCATATATAAAAAAGATAGGCATGTATACAAAATAAACTTATAAAATGCAAATCACAAAATTCAATGAGGTTATAATGTAATAACTATTACTGCAAAAAGAAATAGAAGTATAATATGCTATGATTAGATATTATCTTATCATTTATTGATTTTATTAAGGGTTTTTTTTTTTTCCCGCGGGGGGGGGGGGGGGGGGTAGGGGTGTGTTGGGGTGGGGTTAGGCTAGGGGACACCAGTTCTGACATTAAATTGCTATTTGTTATGAATCACTATTTAATATTTTTTGTAATACTATCATGGATAAAATAGAATAAAATTGTAATAAGTTATAAATGGATATTTCTTGCCTTTTGTTTATTTTATTGTGAGTATGTTAGAGAAAGAAGAAAAATTTTGACATTGAATTGCTATTTGAAATGAATGACTATTCAATATTGTAAGGACCTAATATGCAATTAAACACAGCGATAACTCTTTTGATAAGCTACAAAGTGGGAATGAAATTACTAAACGCTTCCCACAGACTTCTTAGATACACTAATGACATAAACACAATAAGCCTCAAGTAAAATTTCATTGTAAAAAACAAACGGTCAAAATCCACTAACCAAATTTGTAGATGAAAGTGTTGCACTCCGCTAGAGATATCGTGTTCGTTGCCGGAGATGCAGCAGCAAGTTTGTCGGTGGGAGATACTTCGAGGGAAAGAGATGAATATGGAAGAGGAGACAATGTTGTTAAATATGGTATCATAAAGTGCAAATCTCATTTATTTTTCAGGAAGGGCAAAGTTGGGATAATATAATTATGATAGGGTTAGTTTGAATAAGAAAGAAAAAAATAGTAATGAAGGTTGTAGTTGCTATTGCTTTGTCTTTTAGAAGCAATTCATATTCTTTATTTTACAAAATAGGAAATCTTGGTTGGTGTTTAAACATGGGAATAGCTATTCTATAAGAAATAGGGTTAGAACATGCTGTAAAATTCAAATGAAGATTTGAAACACTTTGATAATATGAAGAAATACCTAAATAATTAAATACAATCTTATACTTTTATTTTTCCCATTGTTCTTATCTGGTTCGGTCTCTATAAGAATATATAATTTTTTTTAAGAAAAAAGAAGATAGGACGGTTATAAGTAGAATTAGATAAATTGATTTTTCTCCATATAGGAAAACATGATTTAATACGATCCTTTCTATGTTTGGTAAAAGTAAATAAATGATGCATCTAATTTCAATTGTATTTGATTGTGCCTACTTTCTATCTGTACGAATATGGATGTATTTGTTTATACTTACAAGATAAACCAAACGACAAACTGCAATTTAAATGAAGTACGTAACTATATAATAAATTATGTAAATAGACCAATAGTAAGTGCTTGCTACAAATCAAATTTGGGATCAATTTACCCAAAAGCCGTAGAGAATAGGGATCTACAATATTCTCAAGGCGACGTAAGCCAAACCCAAAAGCGATCATTTGGAAAAGGGCACCAAGTTGGACTTAATGAAGCGCAGGCTATGTACGGCCAGGGCAAATTAATTTTATACATCACGAGAGTTGTTAACGCACCACGTCAACTTTTATTGAAAATTCTAACCTACAGGTGGCTTCCATTCATTTTCTCTTTTTTGCAATGTCGAACTTCTTGATTGATCCACCCAAGTGGGATAATACATGTCTTATATTATATATCGCTATCTTTACATTTTATATCTACATGCTTTTTCCTTTCTAGGTTCCCTTTTTCTTCTACTTTATCATGACCGGTTCACTATCTTGCAATTTCTTTCTTCACTCTTTTAATGGCTGAAAGCTACTAGTAAAATTTTTATTATCGTCGGTCAAGGACTTAAACACTGGGGAATTTCGTGAATGGAACAACTCTGTAATGACCCATTGACAAAATGCCTCGCATATGGCATGTATTTTAATGCGTTGTGGTCCGTGTATTTACATATATCGATCATGTGCCACAAGTTACCGGAATAGATGTGCAGTATATCGAAAAACAATTCAATAGATATTAACATTATCTGACGTAAGCAAATTAAAAAATGATAATTTATTTTGAAACTACCTATTCCATTAATTTTTCTTGTTAATATTTCATTAGTGTTAATGCACCACATATAAATAAGATGTAATATGTGATACCTACTAAACTATTTTTCATCTATGATGTTGAGGGTTGAATTTTCCTTTTATTAAATTTATGCTACAATTATATGTAAAATAGATTCACCTTCTCCCAAAATTACCCTTTAATAAGTTCATGTCGTAATTATCTCTAAAATAAATTCACTTCCTCTCGTAGTTATACTTAGATATTTTATTGGTTAAAATCATAACAAAGTAAGACATGCAATACTCTGGAAAATAAGATTCACTGGAAATGTAAAAATTATTTGAAGCAGCGTCATAAATACCGCATTTCATATATATGACAGACATTCATGATATTATTCACATTTATAAGGCATTTAATTTACTGGAAATGTAAAAATTAAGACATGTAATATCATAAAGTACCTCATAAAAGTAACAAATTTTCTTACCAGGTTAACTTAAGAAACTATACTCTTATAATTATTATACATTTCATGATTACTATTTTATAAATTATACAATTTTTAATAAGAATACTTAGTAAATCTTCCATGATACTAAATAACAAAACCCTATATAAGTTTTTTGAGAGGGACGAGGCTCATTTTGGCTCTTCTTTGGATCCATCAATACGTGTTATGTAATTTATGTCTAAATTTCTTCAAGTACTTATTTGGACATATATTAGCGAGGAATTGCGTGTGACATTTGGAAGTTTGTTCTAGGTTTAGCTTGCCTGACCAACAGCTAATTTGCAAAGCAAAGAATCAGTTAATTAGGTTATGGCGTTTTATCAATAAGCCAATCAGGTCCGGTTCTATGTGTGCGAAAGAGTTAAAAAAAAAAAAAAAAAAAAAAAAAAAAGAAAAAATGGCGGGTCTAGTATCCACCTAAACTTGATTTGGTTAATTTGAAGAAGTAAAGAAACGATCTCAAATTATAAAAATTTAGCTGAATCTAGATACATAGAATGTTTCCTTATGTTATATCTGTTTTGATGTCGTCAAACATAAACCGATATCCTGGTTCGCTAATGGGCAAGTGAAGAATCTTATCCCATGATATAATTTATCCACAAGTATATTTTGCAAATAAGTAATATCTGCTACGTGATTTGCGTGCAGATGTGTGGGGACTTGACTTGGGAGATATTGCCTTTGAACTTTGCTTTAAAGCATGAACGAACAGTAGATATTATTTACAACATCCCATATGTAGTATCCTGATTAAAGTTTTGCCCGGGAAAATTCTGAGTCACACAAACTCCTTGTGTAATCATCAGTTGCGGTGGATATCATTTATCAGGTCATTTGATCCAAATAAAGATGATGAAAAGAGTATCTTAGCATCTAAAATTTTTGGATCCCATGTAACTATTACTTTTATATCATTACAAATTGAAGCATATAGGTCGATAGGTTTTCACGGGTACGTGCGGATTTACCACGTGTTACAGGAGGCATTCCTACCTTAGTTTGTTATCATATGCTTTTGCTTGTATTAATTGTTCTTTGATTGATAAGATTAGTTGTTAACTAGAGCAAGTTAGTTGGTTGTGATCAAATTACATAAATTTTGTTGGCACCTTCAATTGACCTCAACTCTATGTCTAATCATAGTTCCATACTTATTGTTGATTGTGGGACGTTTGTTGGTATCCATCGACAGTTAAGGGTCGTGCTTAGGGTGTCACATTTAGCCACTTAAGTCACGAAATGGGTTAAATGCATCTTCAAAAGATCATTTAGATTGTTTTCAAAGAAGGACAGGTGACTTAGAGTTGATGATGGTTGGTTTCTAGGATTTCTTTTTGATTTAGTTCATAATGAGTGGATCATCTTAAGGGTGGTTATGTTTAGTTGTTGTGTTTGGAGTTAAGCTTATGGTAAGGCAATTGATGTTCCGAAGATAGTGATGGTTAGGCTTAGATAAAGTTTTATGGTAAAGACAATGTTGTGTTTTTTTTTTCAAATAAATTTTTTAGCACTTGTTAGTAAGATTGAGTGAGTAAACCCATTATACCTTACACTTTTTAATACTTTACTCAATTGGGAAGGTCTTAGGTATGATTTTTCAAAAACTTGCTGCTATAAGATAGATCACAAATATGATGTCTTAATACTTTATGCCCATATTAGAACTTGTATTGTTTATAGTGTACAGTATACAAATCCCAAAATACCATGTACTCACTTGTAAAAGTTTTTAATAATAATAATAATAATAAAGAATGTAAGAAAATATTATATATCTTCCTTCTAAAATCCGTCAAAAAGGAAAAGAAAAAAATTAAATATATAAGTTACAGCCCAAACTCATCTTCCTTAAGAAACCATAAAGAATTTCCTACTTTTATTCTTCCATCTCTTTCTTGTTGTATTTTCACATTTCTATTTTCCGCCTCTCCTATCTTATTTTTTATTCATTACTAACCTTATTTTTACTATTGTATTTTTCATCTAATGTTATACTAGTAAACATACCATATTGAATTCAATGTTGTACATTTTAAGTAAGTGGAATAAACTTTCTAATAGATTATATGATCTACACAAGTAGAAGATGTGTCTTATTCATACACTTCAATTTGTCCCTATTGTTTTATAATGTTATTTTTGTCTAGGATGATATATGAAGTAGATTTTGTTGTGTCAAATTTCTATACTCATTGAGAATGTGCCTACATGTGATTTGAGTGAGTAGGAAGTTATGGAAATATTGAGGGGTTTAGGATATCAAATATTTGCCTCTAAGTTTTGATATTATAAGAATGTAATAAAAAAATTTGTAGGCTCCATATGGTACCTTGTACACTATAAATTCTATAAGATATAGATTTTATATTGGTTTTAAAGTGTTACATAGTGGGTTTTGATTCTAAATTTGAGAACTTTTTTCCATAGAGTAGTATAAGTTAGTGCAAAATAGGTAGGGTATGAAGCCTTATTTATCTCCTACTCTATTGATATCGATTCCTAAATTTTTGGAATTAAAACATATGCTATAATACTTTGGAATTATTTTGGAACCTATACCTTATAAAACTTTAAAGGGTATATGATACTCTATAAAGCTTGTAATTTTTTTTTTCTATTAGCTCCAACTTTGCATTGTTTTTAGTAACAATTTTTTGTTACATTGTTTTATATACCAAAAGATTTCTTTTCACACTTTATTAATATTTTAAATGTATACGTGCAAGTATCCTTGTTTATTTTTAAGACATCACTAATTTAGGGTTTGCACTTAGTATATAGAGAAGAAGAATAAAAAAGAAAATGAAACACACCACAAGAAGAGAGAGCACTATTGGGACTTGAGAGATACAAGAAAGAGATTATTTTAGGTTTATGATTCTATGTTATAGGCTTGGGTCCATTTTTTTTCTTTTTAGTAAAACATTTCTTGGTAAAAAAATGCAATATTATCATCTACTAATATTTTTTTAATAATTTTTACAAAGTAGGAATAGAACCTTGAAACATATATCCTATATACTTGTAGATGCAGATTCTAGGGTAGATAAAGAGTTTAAACACATCATATATAGACCTTATCTACTATTCAGAATTTCTCGAAACCTATCCTTTAACCCTCATACTCACCTAGATTCTACTTAGTTGAGCAAGTTATGGATAGAGCCATGTACTCTACCTATTCTGTACTAGCTCGGTCCTTAACTACTGGCCAGGATTACGTTAGGATTGTGATTGATGTATATTAATCCATTCACCCTAGGCAATTGACCATGGAGAGGTTCAATGGCTACTTATTGAGCTTTTTCTTTTCTTTTGCACTTTTTAATTTAATTAAATATTGTTTAATTAACTATGTTTAATAACTATGTTATACTTTAAACTCATTCAATACTTAGCGTTTGTATCTCGCCACATATAAGGATACGATGGGGAAGTCTAGGATGGTTTTTCATAAATGACAACCAAACCGACACATTTTCAAGTGTTCAAAAACTTATCTAAAACCTAATATGGTATTTTAGAAAATATTTGAAACCGACCAATAACCTTATAAGGCATCAAAGATTTGTATGAATATGACCAATAAGTTAATACAATTTAATTAAAATACTTTAAAATTTATGCTTCTTCTCTTTTTCTTTTTATATATTTTATACGCTTGTATGCTTTCAATGATGAAGTTGATCAATAATTCTTCATTAGCCAAAATTTTAAGTCCGAATGTTTCATATGATAGGTTTATTTTTTGTGGAAACTGTAGAATTAAGTAAGCATGAAATTTATTGCTTAGGGCACAAAACTTTTATTATAAAAAAAATTTGTTGGTTTGTATTACTTAAAAATAAATAAAAAAAAGAAAGAAAGAAGGAAAAGTGGGATGGAGAAGATGTACAAGAAATCCTCGACTTTCAACTGAGGAAAGGAATTTAATTGTACACTGGTGAGGATAATTAACAGGACTTTATAGGATAAATAGAATATTCTAATTTTTCCTTTTATTATTCAAAGGGGAAACTATTCTCGTTTATGTGCTTGTGTCACGGGCGGATTCCGTCGCTCGATCCCGTATGGCACTTAGCGTTCCTGACCTCACTAAGGAAGGCTAAGTCAGCCTGTAACACACTCACAATGTTAGAGAGAGAAAGTAGAGAGAGAAACTCTGATAGTATATTGTATTCACTCAAATCACTTCTATGTTACATCTGAGGGGAATACCCCTATATATACAGAAAGCCTTTACAATCTAATGGTTAAGATCAATTCGATCTAATGGTTACAATTGATTCCCAACTACTACATTTACCTACCTCCACCTACTACTATACAAGATTCTGGACTCTTCTGGAACCTTCTAGAGCTTTTCATCATCTATAAGCTTTTAGTGGGCTTGGGCTTTCGTCTTTGGGCCTTAGGAACCTCTTAAGAATGGCCCACTTCGGGAGGTCCGTAACATTCTCCCCCGCTCAATCCGGCGACGCCCTCGTCGCTCCTTCATCGTAGAATTGTCGAATCTTGTTTATAAATTGCCACAGTGTTTCGGCTAGTACCCAACTGGCCTTACTCTTTGGTCTTCCCTTCCATCTTACCATATACTCATATCTGGAAGTTTGTCCACGTCTTTTCACACGCCTATCAGCTACGATGCCTTCCACTTCCTTGTCAAATGAATCCCGTACTCCTATTGGGGCCCTTTGTGATATAGCTCTTATAGGGTCTTCCTCATCTTTGTAGAATGGTTCTAACATGCTCATGTGGAAAACCGGGTGGAATTTCAGTTTGGATGGAAGTTCCAACTTGTAAGATACCCGCCCCACTCGTTTCACAATTGAGAATGGACCCTCGTAGCGACTCATTAGACCTTTATGTAGTTGTCCCTTCGTACATTGTATCAAATGTAACTTAACAAGCACTTGGTCACCTACCTGATATTCCATCGGCCTCCCCTTCTTGTCTGCCATCTTCTTCGTTCCCTTGATAGCTCGGCCTAAGTATATCCGAGCTAAGTCGTGATTTTCTCGCCATTCCCTTGCAAATTTATAGGTGGGAGGGCTGGACCCCGTATATCCTATTGCCAATGTATGAGGAGTTAAGGGTTGCCTTCCTAGGACGATCTCGAAAGGACTCTGTCCGATGGACTCATTCTTCTGTAGATTGAAAGAGAGCTGTATGACATCCAATAACTTAGACCAGCCCCACTGACTTGTACTTACAAGGTGCCTCCAAACTTGAAGGCAATATACTACAGCTATCTTTTCCTTCTCATCTCCTGGGTATCGCCTCTCTGTATCGTTCAATGTTCGGTTCTCAAAGGCTATTGGATGGTTTTCCTGCATCAAAACCTCCCCAATGGCATAATCACCATCATCCATGCATACTTCAGATAATTCACCAAAATTAGAGGGCGTAAGAACTTGTTCTTTAATGACTGCTTCCTTCAGGGTATCAAATGCCTTCTGTCGATCTTCCTTCCATACCCATAAGACATCTTTCTTGAGTAAATCCGTTAAGGAGTTAGCCATTCGAGAGTATCCACATATTAAATTTTTGTAATAACTTACTAAGCCAAGAAATGCCTTCAATTTGGTAGGCTTAGTAGGTTCTTTCCATTCTCGAATGGCCTGTATCTTCTCTTCGTCCATTTTGATCTTTCCCTTTCCTACTATATGCCCTAAAAGGGTCACTTCTTTCTTTGCAAAGGTACATCTTTCCAGCTTTACATATGACTCGTTTTCCCTCAAGGCTAAGCAATTTATATGAAGATGCTCTAAGGGCTTTTCCATAGGCTTGCTATAATTCATGCTTGTAACGTAAGTGTTTTTGGACTCATCTCCATATCTCAGTTGTAGCTCCAATTTTGAAAAGTATCTTGCCTCTCCCCTTTGATCGAATAAGTCTGATACCAAAGGAATAGGATACTTATTCTTCTTAGTGACCTTATCTAAGGCCCTATAGTCAATATACACCTGGAGGGGCCTATTGTGTTTCTTCCGAAAGAGAACTGAAACTCCAAAGGGTGCTTTTGACGGTTGGAAGAATCCAGCTTCCAACAACTCCTTCAATTGCCACCTCAATTCTTTTAATTCTTTTGGGGGCATGCGATAAAGAACAGTAGCAAGGGCCTTGGTACCTGGTTTTAGCTCAATCGCATGATCCACTTCCCTTCTTTGTGATAGCTTCTTTGGCAACTCTTTAAGCATGATGTCTTTGAATTCTTCTAGCAACTCCCCCACTTGATGTGGAATTACCTCTTGATCCCCTGTCTCTTCTTCCCCCTTTAATGTAGTTAGGTACGTAGTTTCATTCTTCTTTAAACCCTTCGCTAGTTGCATAGCGGAAAGGAATTTTGTGGCTCGACCAGCTTTCCTCGTAACGGGCACCACACATTGAGAGTTGGTCTCGAGAATACATATACAGTCTGCACGAGGAACAATAAGTGCATCTATACGATCTAAGAATTCCATCCCAATCACAAATTCGAAGTCATCCATAGGTACTACTTCGATGGTTTCTTTCCCTTTCCACCCTCCCATATGGAGTTCTATCTCCCTGGCGACTCCAGTAGTAAGGACTTCCTTTGAGTTTACCGTCTTGAGCCATGTCTTGGTTTTCTCCACCTCTATTCCAATCTTACTTGCTGCTACATCGGAGATGAACAGATGAGATGCCCCTGTATCAATAAGGGCATTTAACTTCTTGCCAGCAACTATTACCTCAGTGTACATCAACCCTTTTCGCTTCTCCTGCATTTTCATAGCACTAAGTAGTCGTACCGAACCCAGTTTGGCCTCATCCTCTTCACTAGAGCTTTCATCTGCCATAATTGCTGCCAACCGCTCTTTCTTTGGGCATTCCCTAGCATAATGGGGCCCATTGCAAAAATAGCACTTCAATTCTCGAGGCTTCCATCGTTCCCCAACTTTTCCTTCACGAGTCCTTCCCCGATCATTATTCCGCTCTTCTATCTTAGGCTTCCCTCTTAAGGAACTCCCATTCCTTTCCTTCTCAACTCCCCCCTTCCACCTTCCTATTGGGATCTTATGTTCTGTCTTCTTGAACTCCGTTAGGCCTTCAGCAACTGCTATGGCCTTAGAGATGTCTTCTATTCCCCTTCGATCTAGCTCTAACTTTGCCCAAGGTTCCAGACCATCTAAAAACATCACTAGAGCGTCATCCTGGTTAAGGTCTGGGATCTCCAACATTAGTTCTGAGAATTCCTTCACATATTGCTTGATGTCACCCTTATGAGTTAGGTGACGCAACTTCACCTTCGCTTCTTTAGCAGCATTTTGGGGAGAGAACTGCCCCTTGATCTCATATACAAAGCTAGCCCAAGTATTGATTTCGTTTGCCCTCCTACGCCACCATACCATAGCAGAATCTTTCAAATACATAGCAGCAGTACGTACCTTTTCGAGGTCATCCAGGATTCTTACAGCATTGAAATATTGTTCCATTCCCCAAAGGAAGTTGTCTACCTCCCGGGCGGATCGTATCCCATTGAAAGTTTCGGGCTTGGGGACATCGATCCTATGAGCAGACTGGATGGTCACTCCACTTACCATTATCGCCCGACATGCTGCTAGTTGGTTCTTAAGTTCTTCAATCTCCTGGCGCATGGCCGCCATTATAGCATCCATCTTGGCTTCATAACCTTCCTCCTTAGTTTCCAAAGCAATGACTCGAGCTTGGAGTACTTCATTCTTCCCCTCAATCATCTCGTCACGCTGCTTCAGCTCATCAATGGCTTGATTCAATGCTCCTTGCAACTTGCCTTGAAGTTCTTCCTCCATCTCTTCAAGGTTGCCCTGTGATTCATCGAATTGTTCCTTCGCTTCAGCAATGCTCAACTCCGCTCTATCCATCCTATTAAGGAGGGAGTTCAGCAAGTCCCGGGACCTAGTCCTTTGCCTGGTAACACGGCGATCATCATGGTCAGCCAACTCATTGACCATTGAAGTGTTGTTGTCTCCTCCGGATGACATTTTCTCCACAAACAGCTTCTTTTTCAGGCTCTGATACCACTTGTCACGGGCGGATTCCGTCGCTCGACCCCGTGCGGCACTTAGCGTTCCTGACCTCACTAAGGAAGGCTAAGTCAGCCTGTAATACGCTCACAATGTTAGAGAGAGAAAGTAGAGAGAGAAACTCTGATAGTATACTGTATTCACTCAAATAACTTGTGTGTTACATCTGAGGGGAATACCCCTATATATACAGAAAGCCTTTACAATCTAATGGTTAAGATCAATTCGATCTAATGGTTACAATTGATTCCCAACTACTACCTTCACCTACCTCCACCTACTACTATACAAGATTCTGGACTCTTCTGGAACCTTCTAGAGCTTTTCATCATCTATAAGCTTTTAGTGGGCTTGGGCTTTCGTCTTTGGGCCTTAGGAACCTCCTAAGAATGGCCCACTTCGGGAGGTCCGTAACACTTGCACTGAGACAAAAGCAAGGTTGAGATTGATCAATATTTTTCTTTTTATTCATTTTATTGTGCACAGTCATTTTGATTAAAGTATGCCATCGAGAGTTTATTGGGTTGAGGCTCTTCTCCGGTACTAAAAGTTTCTCTAAACCTGACCGGAGATTTATAGGATATATTCACACAAGGCTGTGCTAGAACATACAAAAAAGAACGTTATCAAAATTGTCAAATGAGTACTCTATATTTACTTATTGTATGTTGACTTAGGGGAATGAAATACTCCATTTATTTTATATAAAATTGATATTACAATATTTAATTAAATTTTAGATACCTAAAGACTATTCTTAAATTATTATTACCTAAAATATTAAATACTAATTCATCTCCCAACTTAAGAATTACTATTCAATGGCCTATTGATTATTTTTGCAGTAAATCTTTGCAGTAAGGATCATGTCCTTTTAAGTTGTGTCAAGGTTGTATTGACCATAAAAAGTAAAAAAAAAAAAGGTTATAGAGATTTTAATGGTATATTGGATATGTTATTTTTGTTTCTATCTTATCCATTATTCATTGTTGTGTTAATTAAATAAGGTAATAGATATGTAGTAACTATTATATATCTATTTAAATCCTATTAAATTGCAATTTAATATCTCCTTGTTCTATTTGGTGAAGTGGAAGGCCTAATAATCAATTTAAATCCCTAACGATATCTACGCGGTATCAACGCCTAATGGCTCGAGTGGCATGAAGATATTGCCTACTTAAAATATACCGGTATCGATAAAATTAACTGAGAAATCTACCTTATATAACAATACATAGTGGTAAGTTTCTGAGATATTAACATAATCTGTTATTTGGTGAGTTAAGAATTCACTTCTATAATGATAAAGTACCTAAATAATTCATAATCGAATTCATTCGGGACATGAGTGATAAGTTACTTTGACCCAAAATCCCCGTTTTCACATTGTCTTTTAAGCCTAAGATCTAACCTTAAATTGAGCTGCAAGTCAACGCTGGGCCACATGTGCATTAGTTTCGAATCTCTTTTAGTGGCAGCGTACGTTAAGCTGGATAGATTTTAAAATTCACGTTATCATGTCATTAGCTTGAATAGTTAAATTCGAGAGTGATTAGTTGGCCAGGAAATTACCACAAAGAGAGAGTAAATAATAGGGAAAAATTACAAATAATCTACTAAATTTTGATTTAGATATAGATTAATCTTTTAAACTTTTAAAATATATTTTAAAATCTTGTAAATTTTAATAAATTAGTAACATAAAGAATATTTCTATTTTTAATTATAAAAGTTACACTATGGTAGAAGTTTAACGGGTTCTGAAATATATATTTTGATAAGTTTAGGGGTACTTTCATACCAAAATTAAAGTTTAAGGATATTATTTTATATTATAAAATTTATTTATTAATTTATTAAAGTTTAGAGGGTTTTAAGGTATATTTTAAAAGGTTGATTCAAACTTAAACCAAATTCGGAGAGTTATCTACGTTTAAAAAAGAAAAAATTAGCCTTCGATTTTGGGCTGGCAGTTCTCGTAATCCTAGTACAGCATATTACACGGCTTATACGACACGTTTTTCCCTGCCGGCTATGCGGACTGCTTTACGAAGTTGTAGGCTCTGCCAGTAAGCAACTTGCAAGTTGGAAGCTAGTTGCTGGCATTGCCGCATGCTGCTTACGCTTGGCACGCAAAACACACAGTGTCCTCTTTGTCTAGGTAGATACATACAACCAATTCAGTGCGCTATTTTATTTATTTATTCTTTATGCTAAACTCAGGATTTTTTATTAGTATAATTTGTGGGCATCTGTTTATACATGATGCATATATGGGAGTCAACAGTCATTTATTTTCAAGTTATCATTAATTTCTTCTTTCGTTTCATATCTATAAGGTTAG
The DNA here is from genome assembly GCA_024138015.1 of Lumnitzera littorea. Lineage (NCBI taxonomy): Eukaryota > Viridiplantae > Streptophyta > Magnoliopsida > Myrtales > Combretaceae > Lumnitzera > Lumnitzera littorea. The sequence goes on from JAMXBB010000006.1 coordinate 27,214,073, forward strand.
TTTGTAAAAAAGTGTATCAAGCTCATTTTTATATCAACTTAATAAGACTTAACGAGGAGTTATCTCCCCTTCTCTATCCGTTCTTATAGTATCATTTATGGTAGAGGGGAGCATCCAAAACCTTTGGATGTTGAAACTTGTCAAAGTAGTTTCTAGAGCAGATATTAAAGCATCACAAAAAATGTTTCGGTTTTATATTTTCGAAACTTAATCCCATAATTCAAGCTCAAGTTATATGTTACCCCCTAATATCTCTGCCTATACAAGGCACTGTAAACTACACTTCTATAATATTACTAACAACTATAAATTTTATTTGACAAATATAATAGGAATTCCAATAGGTTTGTTTGACTTATAGCCTATGATTTCACGTGCCAATACTCTGTTAAATAGTCATCTCTAAATTGAATCGAGTTTTAACTGTTCGAGGGTAGAAGTTTGCGCGTGGATGAAGATGAATAGCTTTTATCTCATAAATTCTTTTTTTTTTTTTTTGAAATCTGTTGGAGGTATCATTAATTTGGTGAGTATATTTAAAGTTAAATTAATTATATAATTTATTAAGGTCTTTATTTCAAATTTACAGACCATTGAAACTACTAGAAGACATTACACCTGCAATATGGGTATAAAATAATCATGTTACATGGTTAATAAAAATCATGAGAACATAATGCACCTATAATGGAGGCGTCCAAGAAATGTAGAATCATTATGAAAATTAGAATTAAATATTAGCTTTCATGTCTATAAGATTTTAAACTTCCAAATTAGTTAAGAAAATATGAAGACTTAACACAATTATTCTACTTAGGCAGTTGTTGTACATCTATACAAAGTAATAACTCATTCTCTTTTAGGAGGAAGGGGTCAATACGGGAAATACAAATGTGCAATAAATTCTCATCGTCATAATTTTCGATTTTAGGGTTTAAACTTGATTGCAACCTTAAAAAATAATATAGACAATATAAACGAATACAAATTCAAACAAAATTTAGATCCTAATAATAAAGATTTTACTGTTCCTTGTAAAGTGTGATACTTAAGGCTAAAGGATTCTCCAATCTATTAGGCTATTTTTTTTTTTTTTTTTTGTTGGATTCCTCCCATGATCTTGGGTTATAACATTTGATACTTATCAATGTCAAGAAAGTGACAACCTAAAAAAATGGCTACCTAAAGAAGGAGCGACTTGAGAGAGGATTATTTAATGAAGTAGAATGTGGACTGTTTAGAGTGAAAGCTACTTAGAATGCACAGTTTGCAGTAAGTTAACATAGGCATTGACTTTTAAAGGAGGGTAGTAAGACTATAATCTCATATGGGAAAGCAATTCTCTTACTCCTATTTGACTAATATTTTGGGTTAGATCCTTACTTTAGGCTTAGGTTTGTAATAAAAGACTTAAAAGGGTGCTTTGACTATGACAGGATTTAGGATGAGATTCTCTCTTGCTTTTTCTTGTTTTTGTTTAATCAATACCTACATTAAGCCAAAAGTTAAACAATTAAAAAATAAATAAGCATTGCCATAATAAATTTTAATTTTTTAAAGAAGAAAAAGTTCTAGAATATTATGAAAGTAAGACTATAAAAAATTTAAGAGAAAATAATGTAATGAAGCAACTACCATTTCTTGAGGAGATACTTTGTCCATGATGATGACTCTATGTTTCTAGAGAGTTATAAGAGAAAACTATCATAGGCCAAAAATATAAAGCTAGTTTTTGAAGCCGCCTTCAATCGTATAGAATGGATTCTTGATTATTATATTTATACATTGATAGTGACAAATTATATATATAATTTTATAAATGTAGTTAGATGATGAATACAAAGGTATTCCCTTACATATGAATCTTCTTTTTATTTTAGAAAAAAAGCATCCAAGTTCAAAATGAGGAGCTTATAAATCAACTGTAGACATTTGTTGACAAGACTCTTTAAATATGGATCTCTTAAATTTGTTCAGATTTGATGCGTTTTGTCTCTTGGGGCTTGCCACTATGGGCTTTAGCTTTGGGTTGGATTGACCCAAGAAACTCTTCAACAACTAAAATGTATAAGATAAGGATAAGATACCAAGTTAATAACCATATCTAGGATAAGTGGGACATATTGAACACTATGGCCCCACTCTCCCATATTTACGGGAAAAGATCTCCCCTTACTAATTATTCTCCAACTGTCAGTATCACTTTACTATAAATACTTATCTACTACTTAATGGTAAGGCTTTTTACACTCTGCGCATTAAGCTTGCCTATTACTCCAAAGCACCTTCTATTTTCTAAGAATTCAGCTGGACAATACCATGACATTCCTTTATAGTGTTTTGTTTTGTAGGTCTGCTATGTGCAGAGCCTAATCACTATCGATAAATACTCTAAGATGACATTGATAACGTTTGTGGAAAATTGAATTCCTACACCTTAAACCTTAAACATACTAAACACATTTCCTAAGAGCAATTCTTGGAGATCATGTCTCACTACGACAAGTAAGAAAATTGCCAATTGATGAATAACCAACCCGTGAGCAACTAGCTCCTCCCAAGGGCTATGTTAGGGGAGCGCATGGAACGCTTGGCTAAAGAGTATACTACTCAAAATAGGCTACTTTGTGCTCACCTCGAAGAAGTAGAAAGGCGTAGAGTGTAAACCCCCTACTACACCCACCCCCCCTGCGGAAGCTTTGGATGCCTGTAGTGGGCAAAATAGCTACCGGCAATGACAGTAGAATGGTAGGGATTAGCAACCTAATACCCTACTACATTAACAACCAATAAAGTTTTGCAGCCACCCGTGATCGAAATTTGGTTGGTAACGAGTTAGTAGCCAACTAGCAGGGAATACTAGCTCAATCAATAGCACACCGAACTCACCTAGTAGACAATGCCGACCATAATGAGCTTTATGTAATGGTGAGGAGGCTCTCTAAGCAGTAAGGGAGCAAGGCCATTAACGACATTGGGTTGGTCGCTAATAATAAAACCCCTTTCAACAGGAGCATCCAAGATGAAGTGTTGCTTCTCAATAGCAAACTTCCATCCTTATACCAGTATGATGGCATAGGTGACCCTAATGATCACCTCTTCCACTTCTGTACCCTCATGAACCTTCATGGTCATAAGGATGCTATAATGTGCAAGGCTTTTTCGAGCATCTTGAGGAAAGCAGCTCTGATATGGTTCAACCACCTTCTTGACAATTCTATTAGCTCCTTTGACGAGTTGGCATGAAGATTCAACCTCCACTTTAAGGCTAACAGCCCCTATCCGAGGCACGTCATCCTTATACCTCATAAGGCAGGGTGAAAGAGAATCCTTGCGTAACTACGTGACTTGGTTCAATAACGTCGTAGTCAAAATCTCTTAATTGGATAAGAGAGTTACTGTTCATGCTGTCCAACTCGGCATCAAACCTTCGAGAGACTTCTTCTGGTCACTTGCAAAAAGCAAACCCAAGACCTTGGCCGACTTTTAGAATAAAGCCTAGAAGTACATTGACTAGGAGGACAATATTAGCATTAGGCACAATGCTGACCGAGGAAGGTCTGGTGGGAGGCGGGACAAGGACAGATTATCTGTGAAGGATCGCTTTAGTGAAAAGGCATTGAGTAGACCCAAGGGAGAAAGCTCGGGAAAGAAGAAGTGCTGAGTGGCGTGAGATCCACTCCCCTTTCCATTTACATAGAATATACCCCTCTGGATAGACCTATTACTCAAGTTTATTCTAAAGTAAAGCACCGGAATTTGCTCTAAAAGTTGCAGAAAATGTAAGGAAACCCCAATCGTCAAAACATGTTTAGTACTGCTGTTTCCACAACAACCATAGCCATACTACCGATGAGTGCTTCTAGTTGAAGAACGCTATTAAGTATGCCATTCAGTGAGGCTACTTCAACAAATATGTAGCCTATTTGAAGAATGATGACCGTTTTGATGATGATGGAGATAAGGCACTTCGGAGGCGACGAAATAAGAATGCCCACATTGAGCAGAATAATGACTGCAGCAAATACCATGCCCTCAACGGCTTCATTAACGTAATTATGGGGAAGGGGCCGTACCCTCGAAGCCAGCTGAGCATTAGTAACTCAGTTAACAACCCATCAAAGGTGCTGGCCATAAGGGAGAAGAGATAGAAGTTAGACACTTCCATCTCTTTCTCTAATGAAGACCTTAAAGGGGTTGATACACCCCATCAAGATGCCTTGGTAATAGGGGCAAGGATCTTAAATTTTGAGGTCCTAAAGATTATGGTGGACACCGGTAATTCCACCAATATACTTTTCCTCCATACTTACGAAAGGATGAGGAAGAAGCCAAGAGTGAAAATGAAGTCATACCACTATAATCTAATTAGCTTCAACAGAAGTACAGTTTAAGCTAAAGAGATCATCATGTTAGACATAGAACTTGGTGATGACAATTACGTGGTATGATGACCTGTAAAATTCATCGTGATCGACATGCTCTTGGGAAGACCAAGGCTGAATGCGTTCGGGGTGATTACATCCTCTCTTCATCTAAAGGCTAAATTTCTGACCCCGATCGGGATGAGAATATGCAAGTGTGATCAAAGACTCTTATGAGAGCTATATGTTAGGGTCGCTAGAGGAGATGGTGTCTTCACTTTAGAGACTGGCTTGTAGGAGAAGCTAGCTAAGAGGGGTGAGCCAAGGAAAAAAACAGAAGAAGTCTAGATCGGACCCTCATCCGAGTAGACTACAAGAGTCGAGATTAAGACCCTACTTGAAGTGAAGGATGAAATCATTGCTCTCCTAAGGGTAAATTCAGATAGGTTTGCTTGGTTGACGTCATGCATGCTCAGAATCTTGCTCGACCTGGTAACCCATAGTCTTAATATCAACACTACATCACATCCTATTAAGCAGAAGAAGAGGCATTTTGCTCTAGAGAGGCAAGCTGCAATTAAGGAAGAAGTATAGAAGTTGCTTAAGGTCAGCTTCGTGAGGGAAGAAAAGTACTCGACCTGGCTAGCAAACATAGTGCTAGTTAAGAAGAAGAGCAGGAAGTAGCGAATGTACGTCGATTACACCGACTTTAGTAAAGCCTACCCCAAAGACTATTTCCTTTTCTCAAGGATTGATCAACTTGCCAATTCCACTTCGAGACATGCTCTGCTAAGCTTTATGGATACTGTCACGCCCCGAACAAGAAGAGTCATAACAGTCCCGCCGTGTAAACTAATCTAAGATAGAAGCTGACCTCATAGCTGCTATCGTAGACGCAGTTTACACAAGGCGCACAACTCAACCAGCTTGAAACGTCTGTTCTGACACCTGTTATTAACCAAACATGTGGTAGAGCTTTTACAAGTTACTTATTCTATACAACCTACTGTTTAGTATCATAACAGTATTTAAACAAACATTTCACGTCCAAAGGTAAAGTTTACAATCAGAGTTTGTTAAAAACGACGGGTTTTACGGTCTATATACAATAAGTTAGAAAAACTAGTGGGCTCCTAGGGAATTCCCATTTAGTTTTCCTCAAAACTTAAAGACAAAGTCAAAAGCTCAGGTTCAGTTAAATTCCTCGATCCTCACTTTCCTACACAGTAGCACACTAACCTGGGAACGGTGGTACCTGAACATCTTGCCTTCACTCAACACCTACAAAAGAGTTTGTAAGGATGTGAGCACAACTAGCTCAGTAAGTGGGGCGGAGTTAGAAGAGTACTATACAATCACAAATAAGGTTAATAATTATGATGAAATGCAATGCAATCACTCAAATGAAACATCGCACAATGTTAACCGGTCCACTGTGAGGTTAGAGAAATTTCATTCTCTCCAACCCGGATTGAGGAGTTTCATTGCGACTCAAGTTAGACCAAACCCAGGCTTGTGCAATGGAGAATACCCTCCTCCCATGACCGCCTTCGAACCACAGCCCCCAACTTTGCCGCGACCCCCTCATCTGTCACTTAGTTCGACTAAGGATGGGGAAATGACCATTTCAGTTATCCTCATTGAAGAGAGTCGGTATTTGGCCTAACACTCTTAATCATTTTCCCCTAACGGGTGATTATGCATGTCCAATTACATTTTAGTCGAAAAGCCGTTAGTGTTAATCAAAGGTGACCAACAAGTTCACACAACATGGAATCCATGTAAATATGCAAAATAACATACCAAGGAGTTGAACTCCTGTCACAACTGAGTATCATTCACACACATAGCATGCGTATAATCATCTAACTACAAACACAACCAGAAGTACTCTTGGGTCTCCGGATACTTTAAATAGCACCCAAACAGCGGTGAAGCCACAACTCCAACTTACTTGTTTAGATGTTCGCTATTGCTGACTTGAATTATCAACCGTCTTTGTATTGAAAGGTCCTAATTACACAAAAGGGCCAAATTCAGTTTTCGTAATAATTACGAAAACATTAGGGTTTTATCTAAAATGGTTATATATATATATATATTATTTCCATAATATACTATTATGTTATCACTATATATCGAATTAAATTATTAATTATTGATACTGTACATCATATATACTATTATGTATTATATATCGTTTTGATCGTATCGAAACGTACTTTTTATTTATTAATTCACGTTTTAATTCCGGTAAGGTTACCGAAATATATATATTCTGGAATATGATATAGTCTTGAGCTAATTTACTTAAGGTTGTCCGATTTCAACAAAATTAGTGTCATTGGGTTCGTATAGACCTAACGACACGTTTTATGAATCCTGTTTCTAGATATGGCTTTTAACGGGTAGTTTGAGTTTTTAAAACAATTATACATAATTATATAAAAATGATCGTATTATACGTAATTTACATTATTGAATTATATTTGATCTAATTTGTCCTTATATTGTAGTAATATGAGTATTATTTAATTCTAATACATCTAAAATGTATCTTGATCAGAAAACATTAATAAATAAAATAAAAATCTCCATTAATCCAATCTGATCAGCAATCCTTTATATAGTTTTTATTTAATTATTTAATACATTTTAGCCTATTAATATTACAAATACACCTTGACTTGTAATTTAAGCTATTTTACTTATTAAATTCATAATAAATAGTTCGGGTTACCAAATAATTCCCAAAAAATTTCTATAGGATTCTAAAAATATAGGAATCTAAAAATATAGGAAATTCAGTTATCACCTAGTTTTAAGTTTCCGACCTATTGTCTATATTTTCATATTAACAATTTTACCTTTAAATTATGTTAAATTATTCAATTATAATTCTTTTAGCACCAAATTAATTTCAATCTGACTCAATACTATTACTATTTATTATAGATCAGTACATGTCCATTTTATCAATTAATTTCATAATTTCCTATTAAATTCATAATTTCAGCCTATTTTCGAGCTAATTTCAGGCCTAAAAATGCAATAAATATTAAAATTATTCAAATAAAAATTTGGGCTATGTAGCAATTACCTATATATCATACACATCCTATACAAAAATTTTCAGCTAGAAACAACATCATATAGTACATTTATTTCATAAATATAAATTCGGGTGAATTATAGATTTCTTAATAAAGTATATTAAATATTATGAATTTTTCAAAAATAAAAATATCACATGAAAGCATGTCTAAAATAACCTAAGTGTAATTTTTTTCATAATTTTCTGGGCAGATTTATTATTTTTTAGAAATTATTGAAAAACAGGGCAGAAATTTGACCTTGGTGTTTTTGGGTGCTCCGGTGGCCGGCGGCGGCTGGGCGATTGTTAGACGGCCTGTGCAGTGGGTGGACCGTATGGGGTTGGCTGGGTTTCACAACAGAACTACTTTAGGTTAGGGTTCCACACTTTCACTAATTTTTTCTGTTTTTTCTAAATTTGTTTTTTTTTCTATGATTTTTTTCCCAATTTTTCTTTCTGTTGTTTTTGGTTCCAAACTGCCAAATGTTGTCATTCTGCTGCTAGGATAGTTTTTATAAAGTTCTTTCACTGCCTATGGATTTTTCTTTATTTTTTTCTTTTGTTTTTTCTACTTTAATTAAGCATGTGGTGTCCTAAAGTTGTAAATCCACTTTTTGAATCAACAATCCCCTTTTCCATTCTCCTACCACGCATCATGTCCAGCAATCTCCAATGCATTTGATTAATTTTTCTTTTTCTTTTATTAAATAATTACTTAAATATAGATATTATATGTTAGAATTAGTTATTTAATTAATATACAAGTTTATAACCTATGTAAATAACATGTGAAATATATAACTTTACTCATATAATTAAGTTTCTAGCATATCTTTTACTTTTAGGATACGTTCTAAAGTTAATTTCATGAATTCAACACAATAAATATATAATTACACAATTTTAGGTTAATTTACGAGTATAATTATTATTTATACCGGGTATACTCAAAAAATTACGTGTATTTTTATATAGTAAATTATACTACATTATCTCATTTTATAGCTTAATTAACTTATCTCTAAATTCTCGTTACAATCTAAGTTCAATTTTAAGAGTTCCGAACATTTTAGTACTTTATTAAACATTCCAATTTCTAAGGGCAAAATTGGGGTTTCGGGTCGTTATTACTAAAATCTAACTTCACTGTAATATCTCGACTAACTTTTTCATTCTAGTTGCAAAGTTTAGGCTCAATTGGATAAGTTACCCTAAAAGCCCTAAATCTGAGCTCGGTTGTCCTAAACTCAATTTCGGGAGCTTACAGATACCTTCTTGGGCTACAACTAGATCAAAATGAACCTGAAGGATAAAGTCTATACCTCCTTTGTTACTAATTACGGTATGTACAACCATATTATAACGCCGTTTGGTCCAAAAAATGTCAAGGCTACATACCAATAGATCGTAACGAAATTGTTCAAGCTCCAGATCAGACGAAATATGGAGGTGTATGTCGATGACATGATTGTTAAGAGCTAGAAGCCAAATGATCATGTCAAGGACCTCTAAGAAGCCTTCGACTAGATGTGCATGTACAACATGAAGCAAAATCCTCAAAAGTGCATCTTTGGGGTTGGATTTGGTAAATTCTTCAACTTCCTGGTAACTTAAAGAGGGATCGAGGCTAACCCTGAGAAGATTATTGCCATCAGAGGAACGAAGCCTCTAACCTTAGTTCAAGATGTACAGAAAATCACCGGTATGGTAGTCATATTGAGTAGGTTCATTTTGAAGAGCACAGACAGATGCATTGAGTTCTTCAAAATCTTGAAAAATCCAAAGGGTTTTGAATGGACCTCGAAGTGTGCCATCGCTTTTCAGTAGCTTTAGGACTTCCTCACGCACCTACTAGTCCTCTCCAAGCCTCTCCATGAAGAGGACCTATTTTTGTACCTAGTCGAGAGCAATTGGACACTCTCCTTTGTACTGGTTAAAGCAAAGGGAAGAGAACATAGGCCCGTATACTACGTCAGCTATATACTCCATGGGCTCAAGGTTAGGTACACTTGGGTAGAAAAGTTTGCCTTAGTTATCGTTATCACAACATGATGGCTAAGGTCTTACTTCTAGGTACACCAGATAATTGTACTCACATATTAACTACTATGCACCATGTTGTCGAAGCCTAATGTGTTTGGATGGATGATGAAGTACGTGATGGAATTGAGTGCGTACAGAATCCAGTATTAGCTACAAATGGCCTATAAGGCATAAGTGCTGGTCGACTTCGTGATAAAATATACAGGAGAGGAGAAAGCATTACCAGGCAATGATAAACCAGTGTGGACTCTCCACATTGACAGATCATCTACCTCGGGGGGTGGAGGTATGGGTCTCATTCTGACCAACCCACACAAAGTTACAGTCTGTTATGCCCTAAAGTTTGGGTTTGATTTTAGTAATAATGAATTCGAGTATGAAGCCCTTATCATCGATCTTAAGTTGGCCATGGAGATCAGAGTTGACCATTTATGGATCTTCTCGGACTCTATGCTCATCGTCCAGTAAGTCTAAGGTAAATATGAGGCTAGGGATGACACTACGGCTAGGTACCTTGAGAGGGTAAAAATCCTTCTAGCTAAATTCCCTTTGTAGAACATCACAAAGATCCTTCGACTCGAGAATTCAATAGTAGATTGGCTATCCAAGCTCGCCTCTACTAAGGTACAGAAGTCTAAGGTGAAGGATAGGAAAATTTTTATAGAATACCTACCGTAAAAGAGCATAACTCTAGCTCGGCTAAAATTTTGGAAATGATTATGGTAGCACCAAAGTCTAGTTGGATGAATCTTATCTAGAGTTATTTGGTGCTAGGTCTACTCCCAGATGATAGGAGAAGGCAAAGAAGCTTCAATATCATGCTATTAACTATATGTTAGTTGATGGTGTCTTATATCGTAGGGGAATCAGTCTTCCCCTACCTTGATGCCTCCGAAAAGGTGAAGTACTGTGCGTCATGAAAGAGTTACACATTGGAGTGTATAGCAATCATATTCGGTCCAAAGCCCTCTACCTTCGGGCATTACGACTTAAGTATTATTAGTAGCCTAAAAGTGCCTACAGTGCGAAAAGCACACACTAATCAATCATGCACTTAGCACCGGCCTCCAACCCCTAACCAGCCTATGGTTGTTTGCACAATGGGGTATAAATATTCTCGATCCCTTCCCAAAAGTTTTGGGAGGACTGTAATTCATAATTATTACCATTGACTACTTTACGAAAGTCGAAGTGGTGGCAAAGATCACGGAGAGAAGTATTGAATCTTTTGTTAGAAACAACAATCTCTCTTGATTTAGGGTCCCTTATGCTCTCAAACAACGAACGACAATTTGATAATCTTAAGTTTAGGAAGTTATGCGCTAAACACCACATCACCTTGCACTTCACCTCGGTTACCTACCCCCAATTGAATGGACAGGTCGAGCCAACCAATCAGATTATCTTGGATAGCCTAAAGAAGCACGTGGATCGATCTCAGGGTGCTTGGGCCGATGAATTGCCCAATATCCTGTAGGGGTATAGGATTACTCATCGTACTTCTACAGACGAAACCCCCCTTTCACCTAGTGTTTAGGTCAGAAGTAATCCTCCCTATTGAACTTGAGCTTCTTAATATCCAGACTCAAAGTTTCAACAACGCCCTTAATGAGTTACTCTTGCAAGCCAATGTTGATACCATCAAGGAAATTAGAGACCTTGCCGTGGCTTGGGTAACTACATACCAACATTGGGTTACCTGATACTATGATTAGAAGGTTAGACACAAGGAGTTTAAGGTTGGTGACCTAATGTACTAAAAGTTAGAAGCTACAGGTTTACGAAAAGGGCAGGGCAAGCAACCCCCCAATTGGGAAGACCCGGTCAAAGTTAGGAAAGATTAGGCAATGGAGTGTACAGACTGGAAAGACTGAATGGCAAGCTCATCCCACGCACATGGAATGCTGGTAATCTTTGGCTTTATTTTGATTAGCACATTGTTGTATACATCTTTCCAGAATAATGAAACGAACAATTTGCTTGATAATTAGTTGTCTACCTCTCTTCCTCTCACTCCTTTCTATTGCCATCCTAGCCTTTGAAAGCGCGAGCGGATCATTCATTGGGTAAGTCAGAACGGCATCAACCTGACTCTCGGGCAACCTCGGTAAGGGGAAACACTCCTTGTATGGAGGAACTCCTACAAGAATATATTCGAAGGAAAAACAAGAAAAATCGAGTGTATAAGAGGAGGCAAGTAGAAAATCTCATTCATTAATTGTAAAATTATACAGTTAAGGCCAGCATCTCAACTTGGTACACATGTATGAAAAAAGAAAACACATTATTGCGTTGGATCAACTAGCTTTGGTAACTCAGAAAAGTCTAAAGTTTCAATCTACTCGAGGTATTGATTTGACGGTGCGTCTTGAGGAAGTTAACCTTATGTTGGAGCAAAGGCGATAAGTTGCTAATGAGGGTTAGTAGAAGGATTGCCCTGAACTTGATCCTTATGAGTAGCACCCTCTAGGGTGACCTCTTACTAGGCTGCTAAGGTAGAAGTGGATGTGGAAGCGCCTTGCATGGCTCCAATAGTAGAGTGGGTGCCTAGGACATTACTTGCCGCTTGAGCGGCCTCCCTTTCATGCGCTTGGCCTTCCCTCTTCTCATTGAAGGTTGGGGAATCCAAAAAGTCGAGAAAACTCAAGTCAAGGTTCGAATAGTGGGAGAGCACCTCCTTCCTTATATAGCGGGCGCAATCGATGGACGAGTTTTCTAACTCTTCCAACTACTTGTTTGTCATCTAATAATCTACCACAGCCTTCTTCGCAGCAATGTCATTGAAGACCTCTCTAATCTCCATCTTGGAGATTATCTCCTCTAACTTTGAAACCCTTCCTTGCAGCTCCTGAACTTGCCGCTCCAACCCAACTTTCAAACTAGCCAGCTCCAGTGAAGTGGCTTTGACAGTTTCGCACTCAAATACCTTCATTGCTAGCTCGATTTGTAACTTGGCAACCAATGCCATTAGCTTGGCGTTCTCTTTCTTAAGTTGGACCTTCGCCTCCCTCTCTTCATCTAATCGTTGAGAAAGGTGAGCCTTAGTCCTCTATTCGTCCTTTAGCTGAGCGTTCAGGTTGTCGATCATCTTTGTTGCCGTCTTGGCTATATCTCTCTTTCTCTTTGCATCTTCTAGTTGCAATTGAAGCCTTACCACCTACACATAAGAGCAACGCAAGCACCGATTAGCTTTAGAGAATTTTTTCAAGTATTTATTAGTAGAAGACTTGGCCTCTCTTAGGTGTTTCTGAGCCTGACGCAATGCTTCCTTAAAGCTCTTTACCTTTTTTTCGAGCGCCATCATACTTGCTTAGTTGAAGCAACACTTAGCTGAAGCAACACTTAGCCATAGTACTGCAAAGAAACGTAAGCTAAGGTTAGTTCAAGGAAAGGGATGAAGCGCATTAAGATAAAGAAGTGAAGGCTTACCTACAGCATGAGCATGCTCAAATGGTCCGCTATCTCTATGGGGTAACCCCTGCCTACCATAGATAGCCCCTCGAGCATGGCCCAGTCGTTAGGGGTATAAGACCGCAAAGAGGCTTGGCAACTAAGAGTTTGGTGTTGCAGCGTATGGTTATTGGCTCAGATCTCCTACTTAGGCCTTAGGAGCTTCCCCTTAACCTTCTTCATCTCAAACTCAGGAGCTTGGCTAAGTAGCTCTTCATTTTAAGATACATAGGGGACTTCCTTGAATGAGTCCGACTCAATCCCAAGGTATTTGAACTTATTAAGGACAAAAAAAAAAAAAAAAAAAACTTGTCTCTAAGTTTGTTTATGCACTTAAAGGGATGAGCCATCAGCCATTTAGCCCAAGAGGTATGACTCAAAGTCACCCTTGCTAGGGGTCTCTGCTTCTTAGCTTTAGGCATAGCCTCCCTAACTATTTCGAGAGCCTTCCTCTTTTGCCCTATAGCTATAAGCAAGGCGGTGAACTTTGCCCCCTTTACCATCTCCTCTTCTTTCACCCTTAGAGGGGTAAGCATCTGAACCTTTAGCTCCTCTATGTCAGTATCCTCATCCCCCATAAGAGTAGGCTCGATGGTGGGGACAAGGGCAGGGGTAAGAAGAGTCATTCCTAAAGGCTTCACATCCAGCGGCTCATCTTGGACACCAATGGCAATCCCTTGTTGAATAGCCATCGGTCACGCCCTATTGGTCTCCTTAGCTCTTGGCTTCGTCTGTACGATTTTGCCCTTAGGTTAGTCTGCCTTGGCTTTGGCTTGGTAGCGGCTCATCAATTCATCTATAGAGGGATTAGGGATCCTTTTGGCCAAATTTTTACTTGTAAAAATATATTGAAGTGATGAGGAAAAGAAAAAGCAAGACGAACAAAAGAAACTACTATTACCATTCATAAAATTCCACTGTAACTGATACAGTTAAGGAAGTTCCCCCATTCTATAAAGGAGGCGCTAGATAAAGCACCTCAACACTAGCACAATAGATGAAGGTGCTTGCAAATAAAACAAACCTCTACCTTTGACTCACTTCTTGACCATAACCTTCTTCATGCTGAGGAAGAGCTCAAAGATTGGATGTCGGAAGTATCTCCTTACTATCTCCGCGGCATTAATCTCTTGGCTATGCCTTAAGGACATGAAGGCCTAAATCTCTCATGCAGCTTTTGTGTCATTAAGGCTAAGTTCTTTCTTGGCCCTGGTCTAAACCAACTTGGTCCATCGCATTTAAAAATCTACTTCTTCTAGCAATTCGACCATCATGTAGTCGTCCTGCCAGGCCCTTACAAAATCCATAAGGCCGCAAAATATTTTGTTCCTTAATCAGGGCTGTAGGTATGGCTAACTGCCTATGTTCTTCTACATATAGAAGTGATTGAAGAGTTTGAGAGTGGCCTTTATTACCAAATACTCACACAACACCTAAAAAGCCTTCAACACCCTTTACCTCATTAAGAGAGACCTGTGCTGAACTACATTGGTGAAAGTTAAAGAGCTCTTTCTCGAAATGGCTTATAGGGAGGCATTGCCTAAACTCCAGACACTTCTTGAAAACTACAAAACGCTTCCTTGATAGTAAGGGTATATGCTCCTCCCTACTCGGTAATCGTATATGCTACCTAAGGATTACCTCAACAATGAAGTTACTTAGGACCTAACTAGTGGCAATGGGTTTGCTCTTGCTTACTTGGCTGCTAGGCCCTGTGCCTATCTCAAGCACATCGAACTTATCTTTAGGAAGGGGTAAAGGGATGTATGCATATACATCCTTTAGGATGGCATCAATCAGACTAGCCTTATCTAGTGCCTCCATTGCCATTCTAACAGAATCATTCAATTATACTAACGATGAAACCTCATCTCCTCCAATTAGGGGGTGGGGGGGAAACACTCCTTATAGATTTGGAGTCAAAGACATGTAGTAATAAGGCTGAGCCAGTCTCAACTCTATTACTCGACATGGTCATAATGTGTGAAAAAGAAAGAAGCTTGAAAAACTTTTGAAGGAAGTTTGATGCAAAAGTGGAATTCACAATAGTAGAGTAGAAAGGTTGCAGAAAAGTGATCTCTCGTTGTGATTGTACTATTTATAGGCTGAGCAATTAAGAAACTGTACAGGCAGTTATCAAGATTTATATAAGCATAAATCCCTTGGAATGCTGTAGAATAGATACATGGAATGAGTTTTGATCAGATGGCGACCTTTAAAAGGCAAAATGTATATAGCTGTATGCTAGTCTGCTGTAATAGGACATATATCACATCACATTAAATACATAGAAAATGGGTCGCTTGGGTTAGAATTTGAAAAAGTTTCTTTCAGGATAAGTTTCCCCATGGTCCTTTTAACTTCCACTTAGTTAGCATAATTGAAGCGTGATGCAATCACATCTGTTCAGTCCATGATAAGTGCCGTTCGGCCAAACCAGCTTAGCCTTGAATCGCTTGCCCAATGAGATGCGAACGTATCATGTCTCGAAGCGATAGAGTCGTAATAGTCTCACCGTGCAAACCATTCTTAAATAGAAACTGGCTTTATAGTCGCTATTTTAGACTTAATTTATACAATGCATCAACAACTAATTTGCTTTGAAGTAAATAGTTCATAAATTAAATAAGTTATTTACTTAAGAAAGTACGGAAATATGTAAATACACTAGATTTCAAGTATTACAATTAATGTTTAGAGGGTTTTATTGTCCTATACTTCGTAAATAATACATTATTTGAAAATAAGATATTCTAAATAAAGGCTAAAACCTTAAAGATATATTTGTTCTTCAAATGTATTTTCTCACTCTTCAGGATTCAACAATTGCTAGCTTCAGGGTAATGTAAGCTGTTTCTTAGCTAACACTTGCAATAAAGTCTATAAGGATGTAAGTGACTATAGCTTAATGAGTTGGGATGGAGACTCAAAATCATACAACAAACATAAATAGAGTTATTAACCAAATTAATAGGTGCAATGTATGTTCAAACAAATGCCATTACACGATATTGTTTGGCCCGTCTTGAGATTAGAGAAATTACACTCGCTCTAATTCGAGTTGAGAAGTTTCCATTAATGCAATAGCTTATGACCAAACCTAAACTTATGCAATGGAGACACCACTTTTTTCGTGACTACCTTCAAACCATTGACTTCACCCTTATCGTGATCTCTTCACC
The DNA here is from genome assembly GCA_024138015.1 of Lumnitzera littorea. Taxonomy (NCBI): domain Eukaryota; kingdom Viridiplantae; phylum Streptophyta; class Magnoliopsida; order Myrtales; family Combretaceae; genus Lumnitzera; species Lumnitzera littorea. The sequence goes on from JAMXBB010000006.1 coordinate 27,230,206, forward strand.
TGTCACTTAGTTTGACTAAGAATGAAGAAGTGGCCGATTATGCTATCCAGCGCTATCCCTTTTGAAGGGATCAGTATTTAGCCGGAGAATCCTAGTTTTCCCCTAATGGGTTGCTATGCAGGTTCGATTTATGTTTACAGGTTATATAATTGATTAGGTCCAGTTTAGGGTGATAAATCATTTTATACAAATCATACAATACTAGCTAAAGTAGCAAATCAGTGATAATATCATCAGCTCAAAACAAGTATATGCACAGAACCAACTATCAAACAAGAACAATTCGGTACAATTTCAAGCTTCTAAGTACTACAAATTAATATGCCGAAATACATCGATGTATTAATCCCAACTTATCTGGACTTATCGCTTACTCACTCGAGGTGGGACTTGCTTAGTCCATCGCCAATAATCCCTATAATATCAATGTTATCTCAGTTTTTATATAATTGTTATAGATTAGTTTTATCTTATAACACTTATTTTTAACTTTGGTTTGAGGTTTAATATGCTCAATTATTTAGGTTCTCAAGTCTTTTATTATTATTCTTGATTCGGCTAAGTTTAAGTTTAGTTTTCCGCATTGATTTCTAAATTAAGTTTTAGTTCAGTTTCTGAGTATAATTTTATACGCGAACTCTAAAAACTCATTTCAACCTATAATATGAAATTAATCACATTATTTTCGGGTATCCTAAATATTGTTTTTGGTTTCTAACCAATATTCTAATCCATGCAATACTTTCTAATCTTAATTTAACTATTGAATTTGTCTTTGATGTGAGAAAATTTTACATATTTTATATAGATACCTAAATTTAAGTCTCTTACAAAAATTTATATATTTTCCTATTATTAGTCTAATATCAATTTTATTCTAATATTTTCTATTTATTATATTTTGAATGTTTTATATTATGTTTTTTTACTTATTATGTATATAATATACATCTAATATTTCTATCACTCCAAATATCATTCTCCAACATCAATTAACATCTCAATATATACAAATTCATCCTAAATAAGATTTTAATCATAATTATCTTAATTTATAAAATTAACTTAAAATATACCATTTTTACCTATTACATATATACTATATAATACCTTAATAATTACATCTAACACCCTAAATGTTATAAGTATCATACTCGATCAAATTTTAATATTCTAAAACATATAATTATGAACTAAATTGGTAATTATTTATTTAATTATTTAATTAGCCCTAAAGTACCCATTTTATGAATCATTTTAAGGCCTAAAAATTATCTAAAAATTTCAAAAATTAATTTTTGAAAAAGGGCTTCATATCACTATTCTATAAACCTTAAGTAATCTATACAAAAATTTTGGGCTAAAAAATACACTCTTAAGGTCATTTATTTTTAAATCGAAACATACTTAGTTTTGTATGATTTCTTAAACACGATATATCACAGGATATATTTTTATCAAAATAATATTTTTCACAAAAACTAAATACAAAAATATTCTAGAATACCAAATTTCATAATTTTCTAAGTATTTTTTTTAACAAAATAGGAAAAATCGAAAGAAAAATTAAACTCACTAAAATTGGTGGCTTCGGCCACCTCTAGCCACTAAGGCCTTATCGACCACCCTAGGCGTTGCCACCAATGTGTGGTGGTAGCGGCCGTTTACTCCTAGGTCTTTGTTTAGTTAGGGACTTCTTCTAAGACCTAATTGTACATTTTTTTGTAATTTTTTTGAAAACCTTAATTTTTTACCCTCTTAATTTTATACAACTCCAAACATCCCAAATGAGCCTATGTAATTTTATGGGTATTTATAGAGCTTTAGGGTAATTATTGTGCATTAAATTAGACTTGACATGTGCTTTATCTCTTCCATTTTACCTTTTTTGTTGTATTAATTTAATTAGTTGATTTTTTTCTTTCTTTCTCCAGCTGCCATGACTACTTTCTAGATAATTCCACATTATTCCATAATTTTCATGATTTTTCCTTAAATAATTATAAATTTTCTTTAATTAATTAACCTTATTTTGCATATTTTAAGTAATTATGCATATTTTTACCTACAAGTAAATACATATATGGTATAAATAAATACTTCTAAATATTATTTAAATTATTTTATAATTTTTAGTGTACATATAATTTATATTTAGTGATACATTAGTTATCGGAATGTATTTTACGTATTTTACGTATTTTCGATAAATAACAAGTAATATATTTAAAATTTGAAAATTTTATATTCTCTTATTTTTTTTTACTTATTTTCTTTAATTTAAACTTACATGATCACTTTTACTAATAATCCTAACTTCATCGTAAAATTTGGATTGAATTAGACAATTTGTTTGATCGCCCTAAATTTTACGGATCAAACTCTGAGTGGCAGATTGTAGGGCTTACAGAAGGTGTCCTACTTTGATACCCAACTAAGGCTTCATCTTACTCGGGTCATCTACATTTCACTTCGGGATAGTTGTTGACTACCTCGGTCTATCCTACTTGGGACATCTTTGACTCGAGTATTCACTACCTCGGACATCTCCACTTCGGCATGCCTTTAACCTAAACCTGCACTCTCACCATGTCGGTACGATAGTGCTAAGTCAGGTTCGTTTGAGTTAAACCAACCACATGCCTAAGCAACCTATATATCCTTTCTCTTTACTTTTGCCTCGGTGATGAGACTTAGGGGGGGAGGGGCAAGTGTTGACATGACTATTTAGACATGGGCTTCTTAGGCCCATCTAGATCTAATGCGTCTTATTACCTAGGGCTCACCATTGTGGGCTTAAGCTCTGGGCTAGGATTGATCGAGCCCAAGGAGCTCTTTAACAACCAGAATGCATAAAATAAGGATAAGATACCAAGTTAATAACCATGTTTGGGATAAGTAGGACACATCGAACACTACGACCTTACTCTCCCATACTTGTGGGAGAATTTCTTTTCCTATTAACTATCCTCTAACTGTTGGTGCCACTCTATTATAAATACCAATCCATTACCTAACGGTAATACTCTCAATACTTTGTGCATTAAGCTTGCCTATTACTCCAAAGTACTTTTTATTCTCCAAGAATTTACTACTGATTTAAGTATTGAAGTGGCTACGTTGGACACCACTCCGATGTTCTCTCATAGTGTTTTAGTTTGCAGGCCTACTAAGTGTAAAGCCTAATTACTACCGGCAAATACCCTAAGACGACAGCATCCATTTTCTTTAATTATATAGATGATATGTGTCAAATATTAAGGGGAAATAAAATGACCATTAAGATGAAATTTCTTTGTTTTATAAAACTTGTAGGACACAAGTAAAAAAAGGTTTAGGTCCTTTAAACGTGTTAGTGATAAGAAGTTAAGCATTATTTAAAAGTTTTCTTTTTTTTTTCCTTATCATTTTAACATGTTGATACTTTGGAATCATGAATTATAATGTGCTTACTATTAAGTAAGGGTGGTCATTGTTTGGTTTGGTTCAATTGGATTGAAAATATTTTTAATAGTTCATGTTTTTTAATTGAACCACATTACTTGTGTTTGTTTCAGTCCAATTCAATTTAAATCTTTTTTAAAAGCACATGGATCATAATCTAATAGTTTTTTAACTTGCCATTTCAAAATATTACTAGTATAACCAAATTTTTTCTAAAAAAGGAAAAGAAGAGAAAAATCAAAATAGAGACAAGATGAGGTTATGAAGTTACTAAATTAATAATTTCATTTAGGTTGTGATATGGTGCTTCCCTTACTACTATTTAATGTTTAGGAGAACTAGTATGTGAAAGATGAATTGACATCACTTATAAGGTATAAGTGTAAGGTACAAGAGTACTGGGCTTAGATATGGAAATCCATTTTTCCACCTAAGATTAAATTACACTTATGGAAAATCTTACATAATTGCTTTCCTATAGTTGAGAATCTAAGAACTAGGAATATAGTGCAAAATGCTCGATGTCCTAAGTGTAGGTACAATGAAGAAGATCTTAAGCATGTTCTTATGAGTGTCCAAATATAAAAGAATTAGTCAAATTATTTGAAACCATAAGCATAACAGATAGCAAAATCAATGGGGACATCTGATTGTGGATAAAATTAAACACACACATTAATAGCTCATTCACTTCACTGAATGGAATGAACGAAGAATGTAATTAGAATTCTTAATGAATGTAATAAGGGTGTAATACCTATTACTTTGTTTAGTTTGATTAATAAATAACTTAAGAATAGATACGTAATAAAACTTTAATGACTAAAGTACCCTTAATTCATTTTCTTTCTCAAGTAATTTTAAAGTAATAGATAATGGTGGTGAAAATCGAATGTGAAGGCAGAGGCTATGATAATGGTTGATGGCGGTGGCGGTGGCAATAGTTGATGGTGGTGGCTGTGGCTGAGGTAGCAGCTTAGAGGGGTGGGGGGCGTAGTTATGGTAGTGGTGACAATAGTAGTGGTTATAATGATAGTGGTGGTTAAAGGTGGCGGCGGTGACGACGGTAGTGATGATGGGTGATGGTGGTGGCAGCAGTGTAATGATAATGGTGTTGGTGACAATGATGGTGGTAGTCAATAGTGATAGTGGCAATGACAGTATGTGGTGGTGGTGGTCAATAATTAGTAGTAGTGGTAGTGGCGGTGGTGGCAATGGTTATTGGTCGGTAGTGGCGATGGCGATAGCGATGGCAATGGCGCTAATGGTTATCATTAAATTGATATAAGGTTATTTTTGGAAAAAATGTGAAATTTTGTGAGGAATTGTGATTTTTTGGTTGAATCAAGGAATCCCTATTATTTGATTTCACGTAATAAGGATTTCTAAGGAATTACGATTTGAAAACAAAAAACTAAGTGAACGATATAGTAAGGAATAAATGGGGAATTGAATTTCAATTCCCCTCAAGTGAACAAGGCATATGAGAGGAGAGTCAAGCATGGCATAATTGCTAAAGACTTATGTGTTTGGCTTCCTTCTATGGTTCATATGGTGTGCCAAAAATCAAGCACTACATAATCTGGAACCTGTTGATAATAATTTTGCAAGTATAGTTAGAAAATTAGGCCATGAGCATTGGCCCTTATTGAAAAAGAAGAGGAGATTGTATGAAGTAAAATTAAAAGATGTTAGATGGGTGCCCTTAAGTGAAGGATGGATTAAATTGAACACTGATGGTTTAATAGACCTTATCTTAAGGCAAGCATATGCTGGGTGTGTCTTAAGAAACAACGAAGGAAGATGGATACTAGGGTTTTCATATAAACTAGGAAATAGAGATATTGTAGAAGTTGAATAATGGGGGATCTTTTAGGGATTGAATTACTGTATACAATTAGGGTTTCAACAAATTGAGATTGAAAGTAACTCATGCATAGCAGCACATTTACTATCCTTCAATCAAGTATACAAAATAAAGATGTTACTATATCCGACAATGGAGGGTATTAGCTATCTCATGTAAAGTTAATAAAGTTGTTGATCTCTTGGTTGATCAAGTGAAGTCCTTGGGTTTTACTTTTGTTGTTTTTGAAAAGCCCCCTTCCCTTGCTATTTTTGAGACTGTAGAAAATGATGTATAGGCTTAGGATGTGTTAAGGTTTCTAGGAACCTTTTGAACTTTGTAAATATGGGACGTTTGGTTGAAGGGAAAGAGTTGCCTGTGCAACTCTTAGTACTATAATATGTAAAGACTATGTGTTTTATTTAATATAATTCTTAATTACTTAAAAAAAAATCAATTATAGGGTGGTGTTGAAGAAGGGTTAGCTATGATACAATTAAAGCACAAAGATAGCAATCTTCTAACAAAGTGAAGGTGTGAAGTTTTGAACTGTGATTTAGAGTGATCGAGATTGGGAGTTGAGATTATGAAGAAATGAGAATTGGAGGTGTTGCAGAAAAAAAAAAAAAAGAGGAAGAAGAAGTTAAGTGTGAAAATTTGGTTCCTTGAATTAAACTGCAAACCATTTATAACCTTGTTAAATTAAATTATAAATTGAATCCTATAACATAAAAGAGCTGCATTTCATGGTTTGGTTTAGTTCATATTTGTTCAATTCAGTTCAAATTAATGAATAGTGTTACAATTTCAAAATTCTTTTCATCAACAATATTATATAAGAAAAAAAGGTTACTATAAGACCTACTGGAAAACATTAAAGTTACAATAATGTCGATATTTGCAAGATTGTTTCCAAAATCTTGTAGTTAAACTATAACATTTTGATACAATAGACTTTTTTTTTTTTAAATTGCGATACCAAGTAGTTATATTGCATTAATATGAGATTGTTATCATATTTTAAAGAACTATGTTGGTATTACTATCTTAATGGTAGTAAATAATGGTAGATGTGGTGCAATAATAGTGCTGTGACTATTTTAATGATGTTAGTTAAATGAAAATGTACCTAACTTGATATAGGATAATACTAATAATATAACTATCAAGACCGTTATCCTAGTGTACTAATTATACATAATAAACTGAAGATAGAAAAAAATCTTCTAGCCTATTTCGTGCATTTAATATAGTACAAGAGAGAGTGCTGTGTTTTCCCTTCTTGTGTGATTTCATGGGGTTTGAAAAAAAGATATTGCAAATAACACCTTAAAATTTGAACTTGTATGGATTTACTTCATGAATTTTTAAATGTTACAAATCATTTTTTTAAAATTTAATAAATTATCAAAATGAAATATATTTACTTTTTTAAGTAAAAAAAAAAAACCAATGTCAATATAGAAGATTTTAAAACATATTTTAATACCTTTATGGAGGTCTTTTTGTACCAAGATCAGGATATAAATGATTATTTATTAATTTATCAAAATTTAAGAGATTATTTGTAATATTTGAAACTTTAAGAGATTTATTGTACAAGAATAAAGTTTAGGTTAGGGGAAAAAATTAAAAAAATAAAAAACCTGGTAGACACTCCAATTAGGTTAACCATAAGAGTAAAGTAAAGAAAAACAGGAAATTGAACCATATCAACCTCGAAAAGAATTTTTTTTATCCTTTACTTAGAAGCTGAGAATCGTACACCAGAATTATTGGTCATAATACTGTATAAAATGTAAATGTACAAAATAATCCACAAACCAGTATGGTACCCTACTACACATATACGGTATATTTTACCGAATGAATCTTTCGTACTGAAAAATGTACAAATTTAAGACTCTCGGCTTTGGACCAATCGCACTCTCAACTTGACGACACTCCCCACCCTATTCTTCCAACGTGGCAATGGCATTCCTCGCCCGACATCCTCAATATATCCTGTTCATTTCCACACTATTGCCACCACGTTCTCCATTTCTATCCCCCTCTCTCTCGTAATCACGCTCCCCACAATGAATCTCCGGTCATGGCTTTCCACCTGCTCCTCCACCACCTCTACCGCTACCGTCAACTCCGCCGACTATACGTCTTCCAGCTCCACCGCATCCTCCACACCATCAAACACCAGCACCAGCGGCAGTAGCATCCAGTCCAACCTTTCTCTCCAAACACTGCCATCAGTCCCATCCCTCAATCTCTCTCCTCACACCATCGACGTCTCCGTCACCCACCAGTCTCTCTCCTCTCTCAAACCCTCCACCCAAAATCTCCCAATCACCTGCCTCGCTCTCCACCGTAACCTCCTTTTTGCCGCTTCTAGCCACGTCATCCATGTCTACCGACTTCTCTCTTCCATCACGTTCCTACACGCGTTCAACTCCAATGCTCCATCCACCGGCTCCGTTAAATCCATCACTTTCTCTACCAACGATAAAACCAAAGTCTTCACGGCTCACCAAGACGGTAAAATCCGTGTCTGGCAACTAACGGAGGAACCTCCTCTTCGTCAACGGTATAAACTAATAACCACTCTTCCCACACTAAATGACCGTTTGCTCCGTTTCCCTTTTCCTCAGAATTACATAACCGTACGCCGTCATAAAAAGAAGCTATGGATTGAGCATGCTGACGCCGTTACTGGTCTGGCGGCAGATAACGGTAACGGCTTGATCTATACGGTTTCTTGGGATAAAAGCTTAAAGGTTTGGCGATCCGACGATCTCCGGTGCCTGGAGTCTATCCCGGCACATGATGACGCCGTCAACGCGGTTGCAGTTTCGGCAGATGGAACGGTTTACACTGGATCCGCGGATAGGCGGATTCGGGTTTGGGCGAAAACGGAGGGAGAAAAATCAATGAAACGGTTCGTTTTGGTGGCGACTCTAGAGAAGCACAAATCCGCAGTGAATGCTTTGGCTCTAAACGACGACGGATCGGTGCTGTTTTCGGGTGCGTGCGATCGCAGCATATTGGTGTGGGAGAGAGAGGATAGTGCGAATTATATGGTTGTTACTGGGGCATTGAGGGGTCATGATAAAGCTATCATGTGTTTGGTCAACGTTGAGGATTTGTTGGTCAGTGGATCAGCTGATCGGACGGCTAGGATTTGGCGGCGAGGGTGCGATGGGAGGTACTGTTGTTTGGCTGTTTTGGAAGGGCATATGAAGCCAGTGAAGTCTGTGGCTGCCGTTTTCACCGGGGATGGTGTCGTTTCCGTGTTTAGCGGCAGTCTTGATGGTGAAATAAAGGTGTGGCAGGTCCTGTTTTCGAGTCTCAATAGCCTGTTGAAACTTGAAGAGAAATTAGATCACATATTGTGATTAAATCCACAATTTTTCTTCTTCTTCCTTTTTCTTTTTCTTTTCCCGTTATTGGATATTTATGTTGAGAGACGAAATTATTTATCTGGTTCATTGAGTTATTAATTTTTTTTTCCTGTACAGTTTATATATTTTATTGATGATACAAGGAGAATTATTAAGTTTGATGTCCGATAAGCACCATCGTACTATGATTTATCTTATGTTATATATTGGTTTTGTTTGTATGTAGTTTTGGCTGTATGAACTAGTGAAATTGGTGTTGGCCAAAAAAATGAACTAATGAAATTGGTGGCATGAGAGATTGGTTCAATCGGGGATAAGGAGTTTGTGCCGACTGTTATATATATATATTTATTCATTTATATTTATATATATGAATATATATAAAATCAATAAACATGTGAGAGGAAAAAATCGAATTTGACCGTCTGGATGGGTGACAAGTTATTATGCTAATAGGTCGTAACAAGATAAGGGTTGGATGGCTCATTCTAACATTGATTCTCCCTTCAATATACTTCTTCATTTTATATCTTAAAAAAAAAAAAAATGTTTTGTACATATGACCACCTTGCGTGGCTATGCCTCTGGAACCACTAGCCTACCCTATTGAACTGCCATGCCACCTAGCTTGGGTTCATGAAAGCCGCTGACAAGGAAAACTGTAAGTCCATCACATTGCTATGAGGGGACCAACCATTCCTGAGCATTGTGACAGAGTTTGCAAATGCTATGATCCAGCAAACCATTAGGTTTGCAAGCACTTCGACCTAGATGAACCATTAGGTTTGCAAGCATTGTCACATTAGAAAACCACCGGGTCTAATGGCTGCAACCTAAGCAAACAACAGATTTAGAAGGCTGCAAATCCCTTGTGATTGTATGGTTTGCAAACACATTGTTATAGGTCATGGTCTTTGGATATCCTTGGTCGTGGTGAGCCTTATAGTGAATCCGGTGATATGGGGTTGGAGGGTGATAAGTTTTGTGGTTTTTTATTTGATTGTGGTAGAGTGCTCAACTAGTGTTGGTGTAGACATAAGATCTCAAATTTAAGGGTAGTTGAGGAAAATTGTTAAGGAATGGCTATTCGTCAAATTTTCTTAAGGGATGAATGTCTATTCTTTGCTAGGAATGCTCTCCACCCTGCAATACCCATTTCTTAATCTAAACGTAATAACAACTCTTCACTGAAGGTAAGCATGGAATGAAATAACCATTTTCCTCTCATTTAGTGTATCAAATGCATTGCAAAAGTTTTTGTCGTAAAAGTAAGTATTGATGCACTATTTTCAACATAGACATCCTAGTTAGGTTGGCCTTTTAAGAGCATGGCCAAGCTCTTGGAGCTTAGATTGATCTCCTTGGAGCACATATCGGCATCATTGGATATCCTTGGTCATGGTGAGCTTTATGGTGAAAATGGTGATATAGGGTTAGGAGGTGGTAAGTTTTGTGGTTTTAGTGTTGGTGTAGATATAAGATCTCAAATTTAAGGGTAGTTGAGGAAAATTGTTAAGGAATGGCTAGTCGTCAAATTTTCTTAAGGGATGAATGTCTATTCTTCGCTAGGAATGCTCTCCACCCTGCAATACCCATTTCTTAATCTAAACGTAATAACAACTCTTCACTGAAGGTAAGCATGGAATGAAATAACCATTTTCCTCTCATTTGGTATATTAAATGCATTGTAAAAGTTTTTGTCAAAAAATAGGTATTTACATTTTATTTTTGATGTGAACCTCCTAGCTAAGTAGGCCCTTTAAGAGCATGGACCAAGCCCTTAGAGGTTAGATTGACCTTCTTGGAGCTTAGACCAACCTCATTGGAGTCTAGGCTAAGCTCTCTAGGGCTTGGTCAATCTCGTTAAGATGTATGCTAAATCTCTAACTTTAGATCCAATCTCATCAAGAGTTTGACTTGAGCTCCCATCTTTGACCTACTTCTTAGGACCTAGGCCTCTAGATCTAGGTTAGTCAAGCTTAACTCATAAGTACTGGACTAAGTAGGAATAGCTCCGTTAGATAATGCAAGTCAACAGTTTGAGTTCAAACTCAAGTTTAAACTTAATATTGTGTTTTCTTGACTTAACTTATTTGCAATTGTACACAAATGTGCTAAACTCAATATATTTTAGATATTTTATGGATAATATACGAGTTATTATAAGTTTAAGATTGATTAAGTGCATATTGTGCTTTGACATGTTTTATACAGTTTTGTTGTATGAACTAATGAAATTGGTGACTCAAAACTTTGTTCAATTGGGATCAGATTAGAAGAGCCATTTTGACACTATTTTTAACTGTATATGCGTCCTTGTCAGAGGTGATTTTTGACGCTGAAATTTTTTAATAAAAGGTTACCTGAGGGAATTGCTCAGGAATGGCTACTCCTTAATTTTAGCTAAAGAATGGCAAACGTTTCACCCATGATTCCTATTTCATAGACTCAACATGGTAATAGTCCTTCATTAGTAATAAGCATGGGAAGAAATGACTGTTCTCCTCTCATTCAAGTGTATCAAATTTGTCAAATAATAATAATAAGTGATAGATCACACGCAAGTTAGTATACCAAAAACTATTATGATAGAGTTTAGTTAGTAAAACTGGATAATAAAAGCAAAGCTGAATAGTACAATATAATATGATTGTATATTTCTTTTATACCATGTTGGGTGTATGCAATTCTAAATATGGTTTTTTATGATTGGAAAAGATGAAAAGAACTAAAAAAATTAATTGTTTATATTATAAATTAAAATGAACTATAATATTGCATATTGAAAACTTGCTGTTGAGTTATTTTTTGGAATTTTTAAGATATATTTATTTTATTTAAAAAAATAAATTTTTATACTATCAAATGTATGATACGAACTTTTTAGTTTCTTTAGTTTTAGTTTTAGTTCAATACCTAAAAACTCCTTTGTTCAATGATTTTAGCCATTAGGCAAACCAAACAATAGATTCAAAATTTTTTAGTTTTATACCATAAAAATATGATATAAAATGAAACATAAAATCAAGTTTCTCTCAAGAGGAAGGATAAATATGCCCATATATCGGGACAGATGAAATTTCATTAATTGATTCTACAAATGAATTTTAGTTATGAGTTCAACCTGCATATTTGCTTCGATTTTTTTCTATTACCAGCTTGTTTTATACGCCGAACATCTCTCCCGAGATGGGAAAATGCGGGAGTCTGTTCCCTTGTGCGTTTTCTTGGAACGAGGCAATTGCCGAAGGGGTTTACGGACACTCCCAAACGGACATCTTCCTATTATTCTAATTGAATGAAATGGTGTTTCATAGTCAGTACATGCTTAGGCTTTTCTATTATATCCACTAACTGCTTCCTGATATTAGATGTGCAAACATTCGTCACTATTTTGCCAAAATAAGGTTAACGATGATATGATAATTAACAACATAGCAGATTATATATTTTCTCTTTTTTTTTTTTCTTTCTTTTCATTTTAAGTCCGAAGAGAATATGCGAATTGTCAAAACACAGACATACATATTATCCAGGCTTTGATAGTTTATTCATTAGGGAAAAAAAGAAAAGAAAACATCGTTGAGATCATGGTGAGAAGGTGTTGTCATCTGTTTACCGTTACCATACGAATCACCTCTTTAGAGTGTAAAGTAATATAAATAAAATAGAACTAATAGGAATCTGAGAAGATGAAGGCAAATAAAACTTTTGGGCTCCTGATAAAATGATAATGGAAGTAACAAAACTTTTATTATTTTCGTCCGTTTTATTACCTAAATTTTAGTTTTTATCTTCAATTTTGGCGTTTTAACTCATCGAAGAGAAATGAATGCATAATTGAGTGAGAGCAGCTAATTTTGTCATATTGAGTACTTATCCATAGTTTACTCGATTATGTAGGTATCAACCGGATATCAAGGGTTATAAAATAGGTTTAAAACAGCAACTCTCTAAAACCCACTTCGATAGAGCGAGGTACAAGTATGATGCTGTAATACATTGTATCTATTCTAGAATTGATACTTTAAGGTATTTAGCATACAACTTCTAAGGTTCTCTATATCCATTTTACAAAAATTATTAAATAATATCAATAACTGAAAATGAATGATAATTCTATTCAGTCAAAAAATATTTTATTACTGAACTTATTGCTAACTCTTAATATGCCTCTCTCTTTATTCTATACGTTCTATTTTCTTTCAATTTTTCTCTCTCATTTCCAAAGCATTAACTTTATCTTAGTAAAGCAGTAAAAACAAACAAGGATATTTGTAAATACATATTTAAAATAAATATTCAAGTGTGAAAAGGAATTTTTTTTTCTTTTACATAGAAAAAAAAATAGAATTTGCTATTAATAAACATCTAGGTTGCAATTTATGTGAAAATAAGAAAAATTTAGGTTCCACATGGTACATTATATTCCATAGTTTTTATAGAGTATACATTCAAAAGTGGTTTTAAGATACCATAAGATGGATTCTTACTCCAAAAATTTAGGAATGAGTACCTAAAGAGTAAGGTATTGATAGGTTCTCATATCCTACCTATCGTTTTAAGATATTTACCAGTAGTGATTGGGTTCTACATATAGTGAACTTGCAAAACAAAACACTATAAAGGGATACCAGGATGTTATCAGATGCGGTCACTCCGATGCTTAAGTTAATAGAGAATTCTTGAAGAGTAAAGGACACTTAGAAGTAATATGCAAGCTTAACACGTAAAGTGTAGAGATAGTTTACCGTTAGATGGTAGCAAGATATTTATAGAAGAGCAACACTAGTAATTAGAGGACAGTTAGTAGAGAGAGATTTTCTCTCGTAAGTATAAGAGAGTGCAATCGTGGTATTTGACGTGTCTCATTTATCTTGGATATAGTTGTTGACTTGGTATCTTATTTTTATCTTATACATTCTAGTTGTTGCAAAACTTCTTGGGCTCAGTCAATTCAAACCTAAGGCTTGTGCCTACAATGGCGAGTCTTAAGTAACAAGATGTGTCAGATTTAGATAGGCCTAAGGGGCCTATATCTAGAGAGCCTTGTTAATACTATCTAGCATCTCTATGGCCATTCTAATAGGTTCGTCAAGTTATGTTAGTGATAAGACTTCGTCTTCATCTTCATCCTCACCTATGTTTACCGACATGTTTGCAAAGGGTGATGAAGAAGAAGGGAGTTAAAAAAGCTTTCGAAGGAAGTTTGATGTAGTGTAAGAAAGTAGAATTTGCAATAGTAGAATAGAAAGATTGCAGAAAAGCAATCCCCCATTGTAATTGTACTATTTATAGGCAAAACTCTTGGGAAACTGTACAAGCAGTTATCAAGATTTGTATAAGCACAAATCCTTTGGAATGCTGATGAGTAAACACGTGGAGTAAGTTTTGATCAAACAGCCCCCTTTAAAAGGTAAAACACAAGTAGTTGCATATTAGTTTGCTATGACAGGACACCTATCACATCACATTAAATGTATAGAAAAAGGGTGCACTTGGATCAAAATTTGAAAAAGTTTCTTCCACAAGAAGTTTCCTCATGATCCCTCTAACTTCCACCTGGTTGGCATGATAGAGGCACGACGCAATCACGCTTGCTTGGTCCATGACGAGTGTTGTTCAACCTTACCAATTCATAGCCTCAAATTACTTGCTTAGTGAGATGCGAAGGTGTCCTGCTTTGATACCCTAATTGAGGCTTTGTCTTGCTTGGGTCTTCGGCATTTTGCTTTAGAATAGTTGCTAACCACCTCGATCTATCCCACCTTGGACATCTTCGACTTAGGAATCCACTACCTTAGATATCTTCGCCTCGACCTGCACCAACTTGGACCTACACCCTTGTCATATCGATACTATAGCATCAGGTGGAGCCTCTTTAAGTTAGATCGATCATATACCTAAGCAATCCATAGATCGCTTCCTCTTGCCTTCGCTTTGATGACGAGATTGTAGGGAGTAAGTGTTGACATGACTCTCTAGACATGAGCCCTTTAGAACCATTCGAATCGGACACATCTTGTTGGTTAAAACTTACCATTATAGACTCAAGCCTTGGGTTTAGATTGACTAAGCTCAAGAGGCTTTGTAATGATTAGAATGCATAAGATAATGATAAGATATTAAGTCTACAACTACATCTAGGGTAAGTAGGACACGTCGGACACCATAACCTCACTTTCTCATACTTGTGAGAGAAGATCTCTCCCCACTAACTATCCTTCAACTGTCGACATCACTCTTCTATAAATATCCTACTACTACCTAACAGTAAACTTTTTCTACACTTTACGCATTAAGTTTGTATATTATTTTCAAGTATCCTTTACTCTTTAAGAATTCTTTGTTGATTTAAGCATTGGGATGGTTGCACCAGACAATATCTCGATGTTCCCTTATAGTATTTTATTTCCAAGCTTATTATGCGCGGAGCTTAATCACTATCAACAAATATCTTGAGACGACACTACCTACTCTAGAACTGCTCACCCTTAATCACAATGACTGCTATAGGAAATGGGATGACGAAAGTTGAAGCAAATAAACTTCATTTATTTATTTAATTTTCTCATTTTAGTTTCCAATTTTTTGATGTAAGATAAATGGATGATGTTATAATTATTATAAAAAGTTGAAAATAGCAAAACAATTGAAAGATAAGTTAAAAATTTTGAAAAATTTAAGATAAAAATGGATCAACGACCTGGTAAGGATAATAAGAAGCTGAAAAAAGAAAACAAAGGTTAAAAATCAGATTACAACGGAAAACTAATATATAGATTCTATAAATTTTAATTGTATTTAACTTGCGTATGACATCCCATTTTTACAATTTGGCTATAAAAAATCATAGTTTGTAAAATAACATAAGGTGTATCATATGACCAATGGAACGAACTTTGCTTGGAACGAGTGAGACAAGCTCTCTAAAAGTTTTCTATTTGCATCAAAATGGAGCGATGGAAATTTTCTTGTCTTAGAATCAAATTCCCGTACGTAATTTTTTCTTAAAAAAAAAAAATCTTTTCATATTATGTAAATTCCCAAAAAAAAACAGTGAGGTACGAATTGTGAAAAT
This sequence comes from Lumnitzera littorea, assembly GCA_024138015.1. NCBI lineage: Eukaryota > Viridiplantae > Streptophyta > Magnoliopsida > Myrtales > Combretaceae > Lumnitzera > Lumnitzera littorea. The sequence goes on from JAMXBB010000006.1 coordinate 27,245,969, forward strand.
ATTAAAATTTAGAGAAAAAGATTTTAAAAAATAGCTAATGGGAATTTAGTATGAAATGAAATTGCAAGGTGAACTCAACTGCTAGAATGGAAATGCAATAACCGAATGCACTGGAGAAAAGCAGCCAAGATTCCGAAGTCTGATATAGAGTAACTGCAATGGATGAGGAAAACAACACGATGGCGTAATTATGACCATCACATGTAGGATACTTTTGTAAATACATAGCGATATTCATACAAAATAGTTAAAATAAAAAAATTCAATAAATAATACATCCCACCTATAAAGATATATAGCATGTAATTTTCAATTATAGTTAAACATATAATAACATAGGTAATAGATTTTTAAATAACTACCTACTATCAATTTACATGTTTGAATCTAATCGATAGCTCCATATATATTTACATACATGTACAGGATATAAATGAGCAGGAAAACCGGTTGAAAAATTGATTGTAAAAACACAGGACTTGTATTGAGCGGAAAAATTAAAGTATCACAACCATGTCATAACAAGTACTATAAAAATCGAATACAAGATAAAAGAGGGATAAGCAGTTGCAACCCCAGAATTAATGTCTCATGAGAGTGGCTCTGTCGAAGTGGTCGAACCATTTATTACCTTCAACCTTGCAATTCACATAAACACATTAGTTAGCAAAATCCCTAAAATTCATTGTATTGTAAGTATGAAAAAATAAATCTAGGTTTTAACTAGAAGACTTGCACTAACTGCACTAAGTTTACGTCTCTAAAGAATTCCGTTTATACTTGCTTCTAGAGACATCAATCTAAGGGCAGATGGAACGTTTGAGGTTAAAAATTAGGTGAAGGAATAATTTTATTTTGTGGCCTTAGCTAGTAGACTAGGCTTAACAATTTTCTGCTCTCGTCAGCGATAATGGCATTGAATACACGATTAGCAACTCATGCTTTAGTCATAGAAACCATCGAGAATATGTTCTTAGCATTACAATAACAGCTGCGTCAACGTGAATCGAATGTTAAGAGTACTCTTCAAAACTTAACGTACAGAATGGAACAACTAGAGGTGAATCATCATGTTCTCATAATAACTACGTGTCTCATTTATCTTATAACAGTTTGAATGGAATTAAACTACAAATTCCTAAATCCTACCAAATAAACCCTTTCTGATGGATTTTTAAACATGAATAAATTTTTTAATTTTCATAGAATAGATAAAAATCAAAGAATTGTTGTTGCATTACTTGCTGAGGAAGAGCAAGCATTGTAGTGGTATCAATGAATGTATAGAAATAAACACTAAAGTGCTTGGAAAATTTTGTTTATGCATTAGAGATTAGGTTTGGATCTTCAAAATATGAGGAGGTTCAAGGTATTTTCTCCAAGTTGTGCAAATTTGAATAGTTACCGAGTGTCACTAAGTTTGAATCTTTGTTAAACAGAACAATTGGACTTTTTGAGAGTTCTCTGATGAGCTTCTTCATTTCATGGTTGAAACATATGATTAGAAGAGAGGTGCAGATTACAAAACCCTTATTCTTAATGCTCGCTATTTTACTTGCTATGATGCATGAAGGTAAATTTTATGAGCAGTTTTCTTTTAAACAATCACACCCTTCTTCTTTCTCTTCTTTAATCTCATTCCTTCACGAATTTCCAACCATATACTCTAACTTACTAAACCTTTTCTCTACTAGAAACTCTCTCAGTTCTTGGAACACCTACATCCTTAGGATGGAGTACGGAATGATCTTTATGCACAAATGATAACAAAAATATGATCATTGCATATTTATGGATGAAAATTGAAAAAAAAAAAAAAATTTAGTGGTTTTGTGGTTTATGTACTATTACTTGCCTTTATTTTTTTTAGACTATTTTGAATTCTTGACAAATATAAATTCAAAAGTGGTTAAACTTATTTTGTTGCTTTTTTTTTTCTTTTTCATGATTAGCTGAGTTAATATTAAAGGTTCATCTTATAGTATAGCTATGAAGTTACAAGGCTATATAAGTTTAGATTAATGGGTTACCAAAACCAAATGAATTTTCACTAAAACTTGTTTTAGAAAGACATTTTTTCTTAATTCGGTTAGTTTTGATATATGGTTAGCAAACTATTAATGATATCTAAGGGGTAAATTAGTTGTTAGTACCAGTATTAGTGACATCAAGATATTTTGGACGAGATTACCAAAGTGCTCGATGCAACCTTCAATAATTCTCAATGTTTTTTTGTAGGGTTTTATAGTGCCAATGCGGAACAAAATGTTCGATGTTGAAGATAGGGGTTAGTTGATAGATTAGTGAACGTTTGAAACTCTTTCTTTAACTAATGCACCAGACTCTGGCCATTTAGGCAAAGCAACTAGACAAAATTATGAAATCCGTCTTCGATAGTCATTGTTGAATTCTTATTACTTCATGTTCAAATTCATAGTAGTTGCATTTACTATCTAAGTCTTTATTTAACTAGATTAACTGGAAGTTATTAAGACTTAATGCTTCCTATTATAGCTCCCTTGACTATGATATCTAAACTCCAGTCCTTGTTAACATGTAGATGACCATAATTTATGGGTTTTAAGTATTTAAAATCCATAAATCAAGTCTTTTATGTCATTGTTGGGGAATTATCGATAACAAAATTATGTTATTACTTTCTATTTTATTTTTACTTTTGTTTCATGTAGTTTATGGTTAAGTTTAATATGGATTGGATTATTTGTCATCAAGGATAGTTACTTCATATTAGATCACTATCGGTATTGAGATTTTTGAAGGCATTAGGCAATTATAGCTATCGTATGATCTTAAATAAAATTGGTTAGTTTACATTTAAAACTCTTTTACTCAAAAGATGTGATCAAAAGAACAATTCTTTAAAGCTTGGAGGGTGCCAATGTTGTTAGTCATGTGGTAGTAATGCGGATAAAAAAAGAGCAAATATGAGATTGTAAATATCTTTTATTTTAAGATTTGATTAAATAGTTATCTTTTATTCAATATATGAAATTCTTTAATTTTTACATTTATTAAGATTTAGTTTCTTAAAATATTAGGTCAATTATGCTTATAAATAAGTAAAGTTTGTAATCAATTAAATGAAGAGAGTGATTGGATATTAAATAAAATTATTTTTCTAAATAGGTGTGACACCATGTGAGGCAATCCTTTTTCTCATCGATTATGTAAGGCTATCAAATTCATCGTGTGGTATGAGGCTATCATCTTAGTCTAGTTACTAAATATTTTTTTTTTTTAAGTTTCAATTTTTCTTTCATAGAAGAAAAAATTTATTGTTTTTTTTTTATTAATTTTTGTGCTTTCCATGATATTTCATTCCTTTATAATTTCCGTTTCCATTGTCTTGCATCAAATTTTGGTATCAAAGCTTACTATTAGATTTATTCTTATAACCAAAATTTAGTGTTCATTCTTAGACTAATTTAGAAAAAAAAAAATCTTTTCTTTCCTAAAATTATAATTGCTTTTGTTTCTTGAAATAATCATTATCTTGACTATTATTATCAATTTTTTCGCATTGGAGAATTGTTCATGCCAAATACCTTTGGACATAATTGAAGCCAAATTGCATTCCCTAAGGTTGAATGTCCTAAGACATTATTTGCAGAAAATTTCTTGAGTTCAACATATAAAGTCATAAGCAGTTTCTCCACATTTTGTGTTTTAGCCACGGCGAGATCAAAAACTTGAAGCATATAGTCCATAATCAACGTAGTGTTTTCACTAGACAAAAAGTATTATTCATCAAGAGACAAGTTTTTTCGATAATCACAATTTTGTAAGATTTACAACAAAGTCAAAGTACAGCATGGACAATTATTTGATCAAGAATTCAAGATTGATTTTCACTGTTTGATCTATAAGGATTCAGACGAAATCTTAGATATTTAAAGACGAATCTTTTTAAGAGAAGGAGAATGATGCAGATCAATAAAGAGCAAATATAATATCATTAATATTTTTTATTTTAGGATTTGGTTAGATAGGTATCTTTTATTCAAGATAAAAAATATTTTATTTTTTTAGATTTATTAAGATTTAATTTCTTAAAATATTAGGTCATTTTATACCTATGAATAGATAAAACTTATAACGAATTAGATGAAAAAAGTGATTAAATATTGAATAAAATCATTTTTCTAAATTAGTGTGATACCTTTTTTTTTCCACTAATGGTATGGGGGTATGAGGCCATTCTTTTCCTCGTTGATAGTGTGAGGTTATCATCTTAATAATCTAGTTGTTAGATTTTTTTTTTTTTTGTTTCAATTTTTCTTTTTAGAAGAAAAACCTTATTATTTAGATTAATTTTTATGCTTTCTCTAATTTTTTATTCTTTTATAATTTTTGCTTCCGTTGCCTTACATTAGGTGGTAAATAGTTTAGCAAAAGTTGGAATGTTTTTTCCATCACGTGATAGTGTAGACTATGAGATACTATCATTAGATCTTAAGACTAATATAATATTGTTGACGGAGATCATAGGTTAAGGAAACGTCTAATTAAGAATAGTAAGAAGGACAAAAAATAATTAAATAAATAAAGAAATAAAACAAATAGGAGCAAATAATAGAAATGGTAATAAAAGTGGAGCACTTAAATCTTCCCTTATCTCACTTACTTCTTTGTCTATTGTATGCTCAATTCAATCATATTTACTACCCGCATTGGGTTTTTCAATGAGTTGGTCTCCTCCCTTTTCCAATTTCTCTTTGCCCTTTGTACACTCTGGCCTTTCCATGTCCTATAAAAGTACATTAACAAATTTTTCGATAGCCCTTTCCAAATCCAGTTTAAGCTCCTTAGGAGGTGATGGTAGTAATATCTCTAGTTAGAAAATGGGTAGATCGCTTGGACTAGATTTTTTATGATTGATGGTGGAAATGGGACTAGCTATCCCTTGATCATCACCTATTAGTGTCACCTATGACCCTTCTTTCATGAATTGCATGGTGAAATAGTCATAATCAATCATAACAGGCCCTATTTACTATGCCACCGAAAACCCAACACCATTTCAACTCCATGTATGGATGGAACATAGAAAGTTTTTTGAAAGAGTATTCCTTGGACAATTAAGACGATAGTAACACACTTCATATTCCAACTTACTAACACTTGAAGTTTGAAGTCAGGTAAAATAGTAAGGCAAAGATGCTTAACCAAGCAATTTTTGACAATATTATGAGTGCTCCTTCAGTTCACAAGTTACGGAAATAGGGTGACTTTTAACAATTCCTTGAAATTTGTTAATGACTGTAACAAAGAACTATTTTCATCGGTCTATTTTATAGATTGGGGCCAACATATTGATTAGTTCTAGGAAATTGTAATAGTGGTTCCTAGATTTTAATAAAAAAAATCCCCAATTCAATTATTGATTAGATTATCTGCGTGAATTATTCATATCTTTTCAATTTTTGTTCCATAAACCCTAAAACCATAAATAAATTCTCTACATTCAACCCTGAAAATACAAAATATCATACTTTTATTATCAATCGTACATGAACATCATGCATTTCTTAAGGATCCAAGTACATCATAATTTGGTATTAAAGCACATAAATTCATGTGCTCTATTGTAAATTTCAAAACTCATAATTTTATTGAATTTTTGAGGTTAGAAAAATTAGAGTTTGGTATTATGGTGATTTGGCGAAATTTTTGGTGATTTTTTTACAATTTAACTTATGATAAAATGAAGGAAGAATTTTACATTAGTGGGACGATTGATCAATTCTTTTGCTATTTCATTTCTATGATTTTCCTATCAATTTGATTTCTGATGTTGTGGTTGACAGATTAGTCTTGGAAACGACTCAACGCTCCTAGCCATATGAGTTTGTATGTTATACTAAGGTTATTTGTTTGAAGAAAAAATAATATCAATATCCTTTGTGAATGAACATTATATGTGCTTTTGGTTGAAATGTTATACGTTCTCTCTGGTAATGTGTGGCTCGGTAATATCTCTTTAGTTGTCCCGAAAGTTGACTTACGCTTTATATGTTATTCCAAGGCAAGCTCAAGTAGAGCTTTATGTTGCTCCCACAAGATAATGCTATATTTTTTAATATTGCTTGCTATTTGGGAGAAAATATGATCACGTACTCTTGAAAAACAAAGGTACTAATGTTGCTTAGCCCGACATAATTTTTAGGTGTTACAAGAACTAACAAATCAATCGAAGATGCAACAAAAAAAAAAAAAAAACATTAGTAAGACACAGAGAGAAAGGGAAAAGAGACTGAGTAAATTACGAAATGTCTAGATGGACTAGAGGAGGAAAAAAAAAAAAAAAGAGAGAGAAAAAACAACCACCATGGGAGCCAAAATGCAAAAATTTGCTACATTGAAAATCGAGGCACAAGACACGTGCGACTTTTTAAGTTCTTCCTAAACACTATTAGAAGTTTCTCACGACACCCTTTTCCATGAAAAAACAAAAGTGTATTTATATATATATATATATAATGTATATATACATGTACAGATGCTTGATTTTATTATTCCCTTTTGCATGCAAGCCACTCCTATAGATATGATGCTTTACAGCATGTAATCATCTTTGTGGAAAAAATTGCACTTGTTCATGCTAAAGGCCCCATCCTTATTCACAGTGTAGACTTTAGTAACAGGTACACAGAACTGGAGGTCACATATATGGTGCACGTTGAACATGAATTTGGTCTAAAATTGTGGCGAAAGCCAAACTTCTCTGTCACCAGTCTGAATAAGAGAAGAAAATCAAATAGTTGAAGACAGCTATAAAGTTGGTGCTAATCAATAATACGTATAATAGATAAGATAAATTATTGCTTCCTTTATTCTTTTTGCATGTTGAAAATTTAGAGACTAAGAAATAACCCGAATTCTTCCAACGAATTCGAACGACTATATGTGTAATGGAAGATACCATTAATTCTTTGTTTTTTTTTTTTTCCCCTTTTCTAATCAACTTCGACAAATATATATTGAGATCAATCTAGCATTTTCTATATATATTGATTATTTTTGTTTATATCTCCATAATATTCTTAAGCTACGTATATATTATATGAATTTCTAGCTTTCATTTTCTTTCTTTTTGTTTTAAATTTTATACTTAATCTTTAAAGTTATTAAATGTTACAGATTTTTAGATACCAAATTACTACCTTACTTTTCATTAGTTATATTTGTATTTCTCAAATAACGAATGTTTGTCACAGCATCATCATCATCATATGAAGGTAGCCAGTTGATAAATAGAATTTCAATCAAATATATTATTTGATAACTTTAAATACAAGGTGCTATGTTTGATATGCAAAATTTAGGTATGACTTATAGGCATTTTGAACTTGATGTGTAAAATTAAAGAAAAAATTATATAACTTAGATAGTGATTTTGATATTAATTTTTAAGGTCTTAGTTAGTTATTTATACAACTTAGGTAGTATTTAGTTGTAAGGATTGAACTGGACATGATAAGTATAAGAAGGATTAAATAATACAAGTTTGTTGTACTATATTTGGTTTGCATAATACTGAATATAAAATTTATATTAAAAAATTAATTATTTATATTATAAAATAAATAATTTTTTTGTAATATTTAATAAAAATAATGCTTATTAACTTAATATTATAACATTGAGAGATATTTTTGGGAATATAAAATATTTTATGTTTTTGTCCAGTAAATTTCATTTTGTATTTTGGTTCAAGTGGGACAAAATTTAAATATTTAAATTTTGTCTAGTCTATTAACCTAATTTTTGTTCAATCATCAAGCAAATTTATAAATCAAACATAAGATAAAATTTTTTGTTCAATCTAGTATCATGAAAATTGCGCAACTAAATACTAACTTAAGCTACAAGTTGCAATGCATGAATTGTGAAACTAACAAAAAAGTACAAATCTAACACAAAAGTAACTATGTAACTATAAGAATAAGACATTTGCACTTTAGTGAAAAGGAATGAAATCTAAGACTTATTATAATTTTGGGCATAATACAAATTACATATAATATGCAAGTAATACCTCTATCATGTAAGTCTAACGCAACTATATATTAAGAATAATATGATATAGATCAATATATATTACATAAGACTATGTAAATAATATACAAAATATGTAATATATAAAATAAGGATAAATTGCAAATATAATCCCTCATGCTAGCTTCATATGCACTTAACTGCTTATTGTTGAAATCGAGCATTTAGAACTTAAATCTTTGAAAAATTTGTTTTTAGACCCTCTTTTATTATTTTGTGAGTGGATAAAATAATGTAAACAATACTTTAAATTTTAAAAGAAAATGCATTAAACCATGGGTAAAATGGTCATATGAGAGACCAAATATATTTCTTCTAAAGATTTGGGGGGTGCAATGCTTAATTTTAGAAATAAAGAGGTTAAGCACACATTAAAAAAATAAATAAATGGAGTAGTATTATTTGCAATTTACATATAAAACTACACACACAAATAGACACGTGCACATATGGATGTACATATAATATACATATACATATACATGTATGCCAATATGTAAAGGGAATAATGATAAATATAATTACATAATTATGCTCTTAATAAAGAAATAGCTACTCCTAAAGGCCAAGAATAATAATAATAATAATAATAAAAAACCTAGAAGCTTTTTATGTTAGAGTTTTGAAAAATGTTAATTTTCATAACTTAGGCTTTTTGTTGTGTAGGGAGGGCTTTTTGGTGTTGGCGAAGCATATATTTTAGAAAAAAGGCAATTTAAGTAAACATAATGTGCCAAGTAATAAGGAAAATAGAGTCCATGTTTGGATGGATTATGGACCTAGTATTTTAAGTTCAAGTTACACCATTCAAATCTTGATATTGCTAACCTATGTTTGATGGTTGAGAGCATAATAATAAGTAATCCAAAAAAAGTGGCAATTAAAGGAAGTGGTAAATAACATATTAAGGGAAGAAGCTAATGTTACTTTTGCAATTCCTTAACACTCATAAGTGGAGGAAGATAAGGTGTTTTAGCCCTAAGAGAGATCTAACAAATAGTCAAATTTAGGTATCTTAGTCTTAGTACTAAATTATTTGGTGGAATGGATTAGAATGGCAAACACTTCTCTTCCTTCATAAAAATTATGAAAGATCATTTGGAGTGTACATTACTAAAAATGAAGCATTTTATGTAGAAACTATTAGTTTAATAACAAACTTTAATCTTCATAGAAGACACTTGAGAAGAGCTAAGATGCATGCTATTTGTACTAGATCCAAAACACTTAAATACCTACTCTTGATGTATGTCGAGCTTGATGTTTTAGTTTCTTATTTTGATTTTATTTCCCATTTTCTAATTAATACTAAACCTTAATCCATTTAATTTTAATTCTCGATAAGAGAAATTGGAAAATTCTAGTTCTTTAAAAAAAAAAAAAAACTTTTGGAGTCGCCACTCGATCGAAGTCAAGAAAAAAAGAAATCGTAATCAATTGGATAGATTAACTATGATTTAGCTATCGATATTTGATTTCAATTTGATAAAAATTAGAGGGTCCCGAATTTACGTACTACTTATTAAACCCTAATTGATACCACTATAGATGTTCTGAAATTAGGCGTTATTTTTCAAAATTATCCTTTTTTTTAATATTTTTAAGAAAAATAAAAAATTGAAAATAAAATAAATCAATAAAAACCTAATTTTTATAGATTTTTATGTTGTCCTGAATATGCCTATGTACTTGCTAGTCAGAATTAGACGATTATAGTTCATTCCAAAAACTTTAGTGTGTTAGTTTATTTTAATTTTGAAAAATCGACCAAGTTTATGTTTTTAATTCGTTTGATTATTGTTTAAGAAAAATTTCTAAAGGGTCATAACTTGAGATTTGACGTTATGGAAAATCATCTAACAAAAGAAAACCCTAGTTTAAAAGACAAGTTTATTAATTTGTTATTATAAAAAACGGTTTTTCTAAGTAAGAAATTCTAAGTACTTAATGATTAAAAACAACGATAAATTCAGAAAAGGCATAGCTAAAATATAATTTTTATTCCTTATCCATATACTAAACCAATCATCAAATGAGCATATGATGAGTAAATAAACCAAAAATAACAAATGAACCAACTCACTTACATGATCGAGTGCACGTCGATGTGTATGGTCGTTGGCTTCTAGCTCTCATGAGCGTGATCAAGGAGTGGACAAGTACTACTTTCAAATGGTCATGGGTGTGAACGAGGATTAGATGGTTGCTTCCTTCGATTGATCACAGGTGTGATTAGGGGGTAGATGGTTGCTGTCTTCGCCTAATTATAGGTATGATTAGGGGATTGATGGTTGCTATCTTCAACCGATCACAAGTGTGATGAAGGATCAATAAGGGAGTGCAATCAAGGGTTTATGTGTAAGGCTACAATAGGGACAAGTTGGCAAGGATCTAATGAGTAACTACTGCTGCGCTGTTCATAGGGGTTCTACGGTGGATGGTGCATCGGACTAGGCCTTTGCTGTTCGTAGATTGCTGTAGAGTTTGGTGTGTAACAATGTGTATGGGGAAGAAGTCGAGCGACTAAGGTTGTGTTGTTACGTTAAGGTGAACTGTATGTGGATTGATGCTACATCGTCGATGGGAGAGATGGCGTTTACTAATAGTGGCAATAGGATGATGACAGTAGCTTCACTATGTTTTGAGATGTTGGACAGCTACAACTAGTAGTAGTTGGGTGAAGGAGAGGAAAGATGGCAATGGGGTTGGCGTGTGTTGCTTAAACAATGGCTCCTGATGGAATTGATAGTGGATTGAAAGCTGAGTGTATGTATATGTAGTTGGACAAACCCCCCTCGGGGACTTGCCACGCAATCCCTATTTATAAGACTAAAAAATGAATCTTTCGTATCATATCAAATCTTAGTTGATAAAGATCCAAAATAGATTCAAATCTAACAAATCTTGATTTGAGAAAGATCTAGATTAGACTTGAATCATACAAATCTTTCTTTTATTGAATTTAACGCTATCATATCAGACTTTCGTTTTTCAACAACTATTTAGTCTAAATTCTATCTAATTAATCTTTTTCTTAGTTTTTTTTTTTATTTTTTTAAATTTTCTTTTTCCTAAATATTTCTATTTTTTTTTGTTATTTTCTAAATTAGAACCCCTAAAAAAAAATAAATAGAATTATGAGGGGGCAAAAATGGCGTGTCTATAGCTGCCTCTCTTTGCCGTAAAGTTTGAGTAAAATTTTACCTGAAAAATAAAAGAGACATTATTTTCGCCTTGGAAAAGATTCGGTCCTAAGAATTGTTACAACTAACTATCTATCTTAGGCTTGATCTACTGGGGATTTGGTGACAAAAAAAAAAAAAAAAAAACTAAAAAAGAAAGGTGGTAAGGGTAGCGCTTTTATGGGTTGGCAAGAACCCCAAAAGTACTAAAATAATGGTAGCGCCTTATGAGTTGGCTAACCTAAGTGAATGGGCAAAGTGCTTTTTGAGTTGGCTAAGACCCTGAAAGAAAACTTAGTCATGCTTCTTTAAGCTGACTAACTTAGGTGAATGGGCAAAGCATTCTTTGAGTTGGCTAAGACCCTAAATGAAAACCTAGTCGTGCTCTTCTGAGTTGACTAACCTAGGTGAATGGGTAAAGCACTCCTTGAGCTAGCTAAGACCCTAAATGAAAACCTAGTTGTGCTTATTTAAGTTGATTAACCTAGGTGAATGGGTAAAGTGCTCATTAAGTTAGCTAAGACCCTAAATGAAAACTTAGTTATGCTTCTCTAAGCTGACTAAGCTAGGTGAATGGGCAAAGTGCTCCTTGAGTTGGCTAAGACCCTAAAAGAAAAAGTTGGTCATACTCTTGTAAGTTGACTAACCTAGGTGAATGGACAAAGCATTCCTTGAACTAGCTAAAATTTTAAATGAAAAACCTGGTCATGCTCCTTTGAGTTGACTAACCTAGGTCAAAGCACTCCTTGAGTTGGCTAAGACCTTAAATGAAAAACTTGGTCGTAGTTGACTAACTTAGGTGAATGGAAAAAGTGTTCCTTAAACTGGCTAAGACCCTAAATGAAAACCTGGTTAGGGTGACTCTCTATGAGCTGGTTGGACCTGAGAGTATAAGAGTTAATTACCTTAGAGATTAACTACCATCCCAAGGAGAGACTAAATGTAAATGCAATGTCTTAAATGAAACTGACTTATTTTCATGATAGAAGCTTAGAAACACTTACTTGGCTTTATTGATAGCTCCCAAATAGTCAAATCTTTTCTTAAGCAATCTGATTAGAACCAATGGTCCAACCTTCTCTTCTTTTTCTTCTTCTTCCCTTTTTTTCTCTTTTTTTTTTCTTTTTTAGGAAAGCCATTTAGTCTTGAAATAAAAGCACATAAAGTTATGCTTAGAGACAAATTTAAGAAGGCGACCTTAACATATGAAGTATATTCATTAATTGAGCAAAGATGTTACGTCTTGAATTTCTGACCCTAAACTTAACTGGTTTTCCTTGCAAACTTCTACCCTTAAGTGAGTACTACTCATCTACCGTTGGATATTTTGTTTTTTCTGAATATGGCCTTATACTAAAAGATAGAAAATAAATTCCCCTTTTTAGGGAAAGCGAATCGTAATAGAGTATTAAGAGAATTTTTATCATTTATCATTGTTCCAAATTAAGTGTTCATTTTCTCTAGTGTTTAAGGTATGTGGGGTTTATTTGGATAAAGCAAAGAGTGAGGACTTTTAGTGGAACGAGAAAGGAGTTAGGGGTGTTACCCAATATCGATGACTACTAGGGATACCAACTTTACTCGTAGAAAATGAAAATAAGACTACAATAATATTAAGATTATTTGCATTTCATAATCTGAGCAAAAATTCCATTAATCTTTCAAGGGTAACACAACTTCACTATGTTAGGGTTTACAGGATCCCTTAAGTTTGGACCATCTATTTGAGATAAAATTAAAGCTCCCCTAAGAAACACTTTCTTTTTAATGTGAAGACCTCTATAATTCGGGGTAAATTTCCCTTTAGAGTCTTATGTGGTAGAACCTAACTAATTTTTATTAATCTTTGCAATTGTGAAACTTTACATCACTTATTTCATTAGAAAAAGAAATCATAACAAAAGAAAACTAAAGACTAAATTCTAATCTTCTTATGGCTAGTGAGCTCATCTTGAGTCTTCTTCCTCTCTCGAATTTTGGGGGTTTCCACTTCGTTGTCCTTAATCTTTCTAAGTTGTGTTTCTAATGCTTTTATCTTTTGATGATACTCCTCATAATTGGTTTTCAGCTCCTGCTCTCTTTCACTTGCTTTCTCAAGTTTAGCTTCAACTTAGACTTCTTCTTTCTCCTTTGTCTCCTCCATATCTTTTAGCTTCTTAAGTTGGTGGTAGAGAAGTCCTTTGGTAATTTGACTTTTGCTTTGTATCCCCCTAATGATAGGAGTGGTCTTCCTTGTACACCAAAGAGCTCAGATGCTTAGGAGTTTGGCTACCTTGTTAACCACCAACACGTTGGGGTTATGAATGTTAAGTGAGATAGCTTCTAATGATAGCCCAAGGATTATGTCTTGAGTGAGTCCATTGGCTAGAACGTATCTAGTATAGAGGTTGAAGCCTATCAAAGGCATTGCCTTGAAATCTTCACATTCTTTTACCATTTCCCTGCTTGCAAACCACCTAGGCATCCACAGTAGTTTTTTGGCTTTCATACCCTAAAAGTATTAAATCTAGTAACAGGTGGCTATGTCTTTAGTTAACTCAATTCATTCTTCAAAAGACTTGATGAGATTGTGTCATTGTGTGAAGTCAACTTGATTGAAGTCGAGTTGGTAACTTCTCATGTGGTGGATGAACTAGACCATAAGTAGCACCATATTGGTCTTCAGATCTCTATGTTTCTTCTTTTTGAGATGGTTGAGAGATCGGATTTGTTCAGCCAAGAGGGTAGGGACATACGACTTCCCTTCAAGAAACTGGGTTACAATTTCTGTAACTCTAAAGTAGACTCGATGTCTATCATCAGGGAATAAGATGGTGTTGAAGATGACTAAGATATATGCATTGACTCGGTGTTGGTGCCAGGTTTCCAAGTTTGCACAAAAAGTCTCCTGTTTATCTTTATGCTTTAGCTCGATAGAAAACTAGTCGATGACGTCTTCTATTCGGATGGTCTTCCCTTGAACTAAAACCTAATTTATCTCAGCTTTTTTGACTCCTAACAACTTACTAAAGATCTTTGGAGTTGTAGCTTCTAAGTTTGGAACTTAGATATCATCTATAATAGCAGGGGCCCATAACAATTGAGAATACTCTTCGACGGTTAGGCTCAAATGATGTGGGCCCATACAAAAAGTGATAGATTTGGGCTTCCATAGATGTACTAAGGCTCGTACTAAGGTCTGCTCTAAGGTAATGTTCATAGGGATCTTCTGCAAAGATAGGATGGGCCCAATCTTGTTTTTAATAAATTCTTGCTTATCTGGGGTAAAAAGTTGAAACCATATTTGGAGTAATCTCTTAAGCCAATGAGGTGGATGAACATAGATTTCTTTGAAAGCAGCTTGACTTGATCTAGCCATACCTATCTAAAGAAAAATTCCAATAAAAGCTTATCGTAAACTTTACATGGAATTATTACATGATATTTATAGGGAAATATTTCAACATGACCATTTAGGAAAAATACAAGGAAAATGCAAGGAAATATAGCTTCATAACTACCTTTATCCGTTTAGGTTTGCTACATTATGGGTTTTTGTAATTTTTGAAAAAGGTTTTCATACATGTAAAGGGTGGTTTCTAAATGTCCTCAAGTTCTGCTATCATCGCGTTTTTCAAAATAACGATTTTTCAGTCAAATCTAAACTTGAGTAGAGTAGCCTAATCGGCCTTGGAAGGTAGTTGCATCACAACATACGAAGCTTATACAATAGCCCCCCTCATAAGGTTCTAAGACGACTCGGTTCTAACCATATCTACTACATATTTATAATACGAAAAATAAAGTAAAAATAAAAAATACCTAAAACGAATCATCCCCTCGATGAGCTGCAACACACATGTTAGTTTATAAAAAAATAAAATAAAATAATAATTAACTCAAGTATTTTTTTTTATTTCCAAAAAATAAGCCTAATTTTTGTAAACTTAAGTGGCTATCCCTCTTAAAGAAATTCCTAATAGAGTCACTAAGCTGTCAAATCTGATTTTTCGGTTTCTTATTTTGATTTCATTTCGCATTTTTTGATTAATACTAAACCCTAATCGATTTAATATTAATCATTGACTAGAGAAATTGGGAGATTCTGGTTCTTTAAAAAAAAAAACTTTTAAAGTTGCTACCCGATCATAATAGGGAAAAAGAGAAATCATAATCAATTGAAGGGATTGACTATGATTTAGTTATTTGTCTTTGATTTCAATTTGATAAAAATCAAAGGGTTTCGAATTCAAGAGCTATTTATTATACCCTAATGGATATCATTATAGATTTTCTGAAATTAAGCTTTATTTTTTAAAAATATTTTTAAGAAAAATAAAAAATTGAAAATAAATAAATAAATAAATAACTATTATTCAAGTGCTTACGTACTCGCTAGCTGGGATTAGACTATCGTAATTCATTCCGAAAACTTTAGTGTGTTAGTTTATTTTAATTTTGAAAAATTGACCGAGTTTATGTTTTTAATTCGTTTGATTATTGTTTAAAAAAAATTCCTACAGGGTCTTAAGTTGAGATTTGACTTTATGGAAAATCATTTAACAAAAGAAAAACCTAGTTCAAAAGATAAGTTTATTAAATTGTTATTATAAAAAAAAAAAAATTTTTCTATGTGAGAAATTTTAAGTACTTAACAATTAAAAACAATGATAAATTGAGAAAAGGCATGGCTAAAATATAATTTTTATTCCTTATCCAACTACCAAACCAATCATTAAATGAGCACATGATGAGTAAATAAACCAAAAATAACAAAAAAACCAATTCACTTACCTTATTGGGTGTAAGTCAATCTGTATGGTCACTGGCTTCTAGCTCTTACGAGTGTGATTGAGGAGTAGGTGAGTACTACTTTCAGATGGTCATGGACATAATTAAGGATTGGATGGTTGTTGCCTTCGACTGATTAAGGGTGTAATCGAGGGATGGATTGTTGTTATCTTTACCTGATTACTAGTGTCATTGGGGGGTAGGTGGTTATTATCTTTGATTGATCATAGGCATGATCGGGGATCAACGAGGGAGTATGGCTGAGGGTTTATGTGTGAGGTTGCGACAGGGATTAGTTGGCAAGGATTTGATGAGTAGTTGCTACTGTGCCGTCCGTATAGGTTCTACTGTGGATGGTGTATTGGTGAGTAGCTATTGGTTGTGACAAAGATGGGATTGAGCGTCGGATTAGGGCTTTTAATACAGACTCGTAGATGAACACATGAACCTAATATCACACATAACCAAAGGAGTGGGTTTAAGCCTCAAGATGGCTTGAAAATTAAATAATAGTCGAATGTTAAGTAGAGAGTTGTCGTGTACCGACAAAGGATATAACGCATCAACACCTTACACGAGCTCAATCATACTTGATATGACGCACAAGTATGGTTGAAGGTCATTTGCCACTAGTCCACGCTCGAATGGGCTAGATAAGAGTAGCTCAAGAGTAAGGAGAATACTTAGCTCGAGAGTGAAAAAAGTTTAGTGTATTCTTTATATGTCGATTTTTCAACTTTTACAGTATGACTGTATTTATATCATCCCATTAGGGCAAATCTTAAGTCATAGAAATTGCAAAAAAATGGTCCTTATTTGCTAAAAAACAAAAGAGAATAATTTACAAAGAAAATATGAAATTGTGCAAAAGAAGGAACTCAGACATCCTTTGTTAGAAAGGATAGTACGAATGTTAGTAAAGGACAATGTGAGCGCATTTTTACTATGATTCTGATAATATTGTGGTCCGAGCAGGAGTAGACCTTGGTTCAGGCTTGTTCAACGTCAGAAGGGACTGGATAGTGGTTGGTTCAAGGACGGCTCACATTAGGGTTGACTTCAAATGGTCAGCTTTTGACAGTTCTGCTTGGCCTCGGTACAGTAGGGATTGCTGCATTAAAATTTGGTGCTTAGAATACGGTTTAGTGGAGGGTTTGGCTTAGCATACTAGTTGATCAACTCAGTAACATCTTGGATTGGGGCAAGCACTGCTCCTTGACACTTAACTCACCTCGGACAGCTCAGCAGACCATTTAAGAGAGCCCTCGAGCTCGAAAGTGTGTAATCGGTCCTTAATCCCTATCATCTCCTCTAGGTTGTTTGAGATTTGGGATCAAACCTAGTTTAGGTCCAGTTTGCTCATCTTCGAGAGTGTAAGGTTGGAGGTTGGCATTATTGAAAGAGTTTGAGACTCTGTATCCTTCAGGTAATTCGATCTTATAGGCGTTAGGATTGATCTCTTCAAGCATTCTGAAAGATTCGTCGGCTTTGGGAGACAACTTGCTCTTCTTTAAGTTTGGGAATCTTTGCTTGCTAAGGTGTATCCAGACCAAATCGCTTGGTCAAAATTCTCTCTTATTCCGTCCTCGACTTTGTTTCTCAAGCTTAATAATAGCTTGACCCAATTGCTCTACAACCTTCTAGTGCATGGTTTTGATGGCCTCAACTCTCTCGACAGCTAGTCGATCTTCATTAAGCATCGGCTGGGGTGCTTGGTCCAATGGTAGTTTAGGGTTGAACCCATAGGCGACTTCGAATGGAGACATGCTTGTGATGCTGTAGGCGGTCCAATTGTAGGCGAATTCGATGATTGGCAGATACATATCCTAATCGGCCATGTTTCGTCAGAAAGCGACCCGTAACAAAGTTCCTACAATTCGATTGATAACTTCAGTTTGCTTATCAGTTTGTAGATGGTAGGACATGCTGTACAATAACTTGGTTCCCAATTGCCTCCAAAGTATCCCTTAAAAGTGGCTCATGAACTTGGGGTTTTGATTCAAAACTATGGTTCTAGGTATACTGTGAAGCTTAATCACCTCTTACAAGAAAAGAAAAGAGATAGCCAAAGTATTATTAGTCTTAGAACAGAGCACAAAATGTGCCACCTTACTAAAGTGATGCACAACCACCATGATGGAGTCCTTCCCTCGGGATGTCCTCAATAATCCTAACATGAAGTCCATACTTAGCTTGGACCATGGTTTGGTCGGGATCGGCAAGGGCTGGTAGTGTCCTTGTTCAGCTTAACTCTTCACCTTTTGACAGGGTGGCCCCTAGCTGTAGGTTAATTGTATGCTCGACACCTTGGATTGAGGGTAGACCCTCCAATAGGTCCTCCAGAAATAGGTCAGCAAAGTCTTCCAGTAGGGTTTTTATGTCAATCAACAACTTTTCTTCCCTAGGTCTCATCTCCAGAAGCCTCCTAACAAGCAGATAAGCAAGTCCCTTTAGCTCCATTTCTCTTTTCAATTCAGCTCAGGTCAGTACCAAAGCCTCCTTCTTCAAGGCTCGGCTAAGCTGGGACTGCATGACTTTTACCTACTCAGCAGTCATGTGACTCAATCTTAATCTTCTTTCTTCATGCTCTACAGAACATGTGTTCCTCTTGCCGTCATATATAACTGCTCAATCAAACATCCATGGTTGTCTAAGTAGAAGGTAGGACACACTCATGGGAAGCACATCACAAAGCACTTTATCTTGACACCTTCCTATATAGATTGGCACAGATACTTGTTTATTGACTTATAAGGCTCCCTTATCACTGAGCTAATGAAGCTTATAAGGTTTTGAGTAGGGCATGGTTGGTAATTTCAATTGCTAGACCATAAATGTAAAGGTTGCATTGGTGCAACTCTCACTGTCTACAATTAGCGCACATAGTGATTCATTCACCTTGTACCCAATATGGAAGTGATTTTCCTTTTACTCATCTTCAGGCATAGGACTGATACTCATTATCCTCCTCAATACTAGAGCAGTCGACATGAAGTTACCTTCCTCGCTATAGATAACTTCCTCCTCAGACAGCTTAATCTATTCGTCTTCCTTCGATTCCTCTACTTCCTCGTCAGTACTATTGACCTTAACGGTCGGTGCTTCGCCTTTGATTACCATTGTTCGCCTATTCAGACATTGACTGGCTATGTGTCCAAATCCTTGGCATTTGAAATAGTTGATCCACTCGTCTTCTTTGTTAAACTTTAGCCTTTCTCGAACTTCCTCAATGGTTCCTTCTCTTCTGCTCGAGTAGTCTAAGCAAGTTGAGTCTTAGTGATTTTGCTCTGTCCTGTTTGCACGGGTTTGCTCGGAACAAGTCGGCTACTGTTAGGATGGTTGATGCTTGGTCAAAATCTTCCTATTCGGTGCCTTTCTATCCTCTAGGCAGCTTGGATTGCATCATCAAGCACCCTAATGTCCAGGGTTTCCAAGACATCTCCAATCTCATACTTCAATCTGCCAATGAATCGAGATACAGTTCTGTCTTCTAGCTCCACAGCTTCACATCGAATTATTAGCATCTGGAACTCTTTAATGTAAGCGTCGACACTCGATGCTCCTTGCCTCAGTTCTTACAATCTCTCGAAGGCATCTTGCAAATAATAGCTTAGCATAAACCTTCTCCACATGACTCTCTTCATATCATCCCAACTCTTAATCTCTCGTTTTCCTTCCTTCCTTTTGGTGGCTTGACAGGGGATTGAAAGTTGAGTGTATGTGTATATAGTTAGAAAACCCCCTCCCCCTTTGGGCTTGCCACGCAATCCCTGTTTATAAGACTAAAAAATGAATATTTCGTATCGTATCAACTCTCAGTTGATAAAGATCCAAAATATATTCAAATATAACAAATCTTGGTTTGAGAAAAATCTAGATTAGACTTGAATCATACAAATCTTTCTTTTATTGAATTTAACTCTATCATATCAAATTTGCATTTTTCAACAATTATTTAGTTCAGATTCTATCTAATAAATCTTTCTTTTATTTTTTATTTTTTCAATTTTTTATTTTTCTTTTTCTAAAATTTTTCTATTTTTTTGTCTTTTCTCTTTTTTTTTTCAAATTTTTGTTATTTTCTAAATTAGGACCCCTAAAAAAAAATATTAGAACAATGAGGGGGTGAAAATGGGGTATCTACAATGTATAGTTAGATGAAAATAATATGGTTTGTAGTTAAGATGCAAATTAATGAGTAGAATGTGACTAAAATTAAGAGTTGGTTTTTATCTTTAATGGAAACCTTATCGTATAGTCGATTAAATAGCAAGGACTGCACGGTACAGGTGATAATAGTTTGTAGCATATTTAGAAACATTGAAATAGATGTGTTTTTGAAAGGAATATCTAAACCCAACTTTCAATGATAGTAAGAAGTTAAAGCTTTGTTAATGAACATTCTTATGGAAAATTTATACATTCTGCTATTGATAAATAGGTAAAGGATGCAAATGGAGACACCATAAGCTAAAACTCAACTACGTTAGGGTGTTATCTATCATCAGACTGGTGGCGTTTAACTAACCACTATATCACATATTTATTCATAATCTGGATAACAAGCCAACCTTCTCTTTTTGTTTACCCAAAACTGTTCCAAACTTATCATTCTCAAAGAGTGTCGTCTCTTATTGCCTTAAGCCTCAGTATGTTTTGGGAGGCTCAATATCATAACTGGTTTCAACTTACCATGACCATTGTCAAGAGAGTAGCATTAGCTCTCAGGCAGTTTGCTTACAAGAAGCCAAGCCTACTTTAAGAGAATACTTCATCTTATAAATAAACTACCCATTGGAGCCACTTGCCATACAATACGTCCAAGTTCAACACTACCACTCACCTTTAACCTCTTAAGCCATGACATTCTTCCCTACTAAAGGATTTCTAACCCTCCTCCACCCATTGTTAGACTCCACTCAAGATCATCTTCGCTAGAACCTCGAGTCTCCATAGGCTTCCTCTTTCCATCACCTATGCTATACTCATAAAAGATTGGGTAGATTTTACTGCAAGCCAACTTACGACACAACCCCCTTCTATAGTGATATCTTCCCTCTAGTAGTTGCTCCTTTAAGCTGAACCTACATAAGTTAGGGCTCATGACATTATCACTCCTCTTACAACGATGTCCTTCTCTGGTGGCTACTCCTCTAAGCTTAATCCATACAAGCTTCTTCATGTCAACAAGAACTACCAACTTATTGACACATTTAGTAGTATTTAGGTAGCTCGATGAAAGTTGGAATGTAATTACTTTGATACCATTTGTCATGAGATAGGAGGTTTAACCCCCAAAAGTGCTCATGTAGTACTTGATCATCCATTCCGTTGCATATTTACATGTATTCTAGATGGAAAGCTAGCATTCTCTTCTTATTTAACCTAGAACTGTTCCTAGCCCATCCTTCTCAAGGAGTATCTTCTGGCATTATTATAGGCCTTCATATATTTTAGGAAGCTTAACATCACAACTAATTTTGACTTACCATGGCCATCATCAAGAGAGTGGTATTAGCTATTGGCCACTTTGCTTATAGGAGGCTAAAGCTGCATTTAGAGAGTACTTCATTCCATAAATAAACTACCTGCTGAGACTACTCACCACACAATACGCTCAACATAAGCACCCTCACTTGCCCTTAACCTCTCTAAATGTGATATTATACACAAAAACTCTTGTTGTAGGAATAAGTTTCATAGTGCACGATAGTAATGCCTCTCTACCTGTAGCACAAGAATGTCTTTTAATTCTCAAAGAGCCTAAACTTATAGAAGCAGATGTTATGTTAACGATACTAAAGTATGCTTGTGACCACTACTAGAATAGACTTATTGTCATTACTAACGATGCACTTTTATTTTTAAGCCTTAAGATTTTGATCAAGCTTCTTGGTAAACTAAACCCATTGTGAAGGATATTCTAAATTTATTTTTTGTTTAGTTCATGAAGTTTTAATTTAATAAATAGAAAGACTAATGCTAACATCAATTAGGTTGCTTCCCAAGAGTAATGTGGATGGGCATTCCTTATTGAGATTGTTATCTCCTAATGTCTTTTTTTATTTTATTTTATTTTTTATAGATAAGAAAATTACAATAGAAGGGATGATCATTTAGAGCAAATTCAAATAAGGGATTAAACTTTCAATAAATTAAGACAAACGATTAATATTTTGCAAACTAGTTCAAGTAAGGAATCAAGTTAACCTGTCATTAGTTTGTGTTGATGTGTTACGTTATTTAGCACATGGTGCACATGTACTACTAATGGAGCATTAACTTTGCATTTTTATTATAAATAACATAGAAAAAAGAAGAAAGGAAATAAAATTATGAAAAACTTGAAAAAATCTAGAAATAAAAAAGAAGCAAAAATTCAAATAAAATCATAAATAATAATCTATAAATAAAAATAACAAATAAATAAATAACTAAATAAATAAAATGTTAACAATATAAAAAACTGAAAACTAAGAAAAAAAAAAAAAGAAAACCATATAAAGAAAACAAGTGGCTTTTTGCCACCTTAAGTGAAAGGGGTAGCTATGTGGTTAACTATAGGGGGTCGTATGACCCCTCTTAAGTTGTTATTGGCCACCCCCACCCTCTAGGTACCTATTTGTTTTATTCGATATCTTTTTTTTTTCTTTTTTTTATCATTTTATTTATTTATTTCTTATTTCTTATTTTTATTTCTTAGATTCTTTTATTATTTATAATTTTATTTAAATGTTTGATTTTTTTCTTCTTTTTCTATTTCAAGATTTTCCCTTTTATAATTTTATTTCCTTTTACTTTTTCTATTTTTTTATTAAAAAAATGTCATATCAACATTGATCAGAGCTACATATTTAATAACATGACACATTAATACAAACTAATGATGTTATAACGGCTAGTTAACTACATTCTTTTTTTAAAACTAGTTTATAAATATTGATCATCTATTTTGACTTGTTGAAAGTTCAATGTCCTATTTGAACTTGTGATTTATGTCCTTATAGTTATTGGGTCTTGACCTCCTGATGCATAATTTTTATTACTTTGAAATTGGTTTACTAAATTGTTGTTTAACAAAAAAAAAGAAAAGGTGTTTAATAGGATTACCCTACAATATTATTGAATAAACCCTATAACCAAAAATTAGATTGATATATAAAAAGAGATAAAGAAAATCAAAGAAGACCCTAACATTAAATGAAACAACACCAAGCAACCGCCCCTATAGTCGTCTACCTTGTTCCTCAAGTCGATTGCACAAGCTCAAAAGGTGGAAATCCATAATTCAAACTATATACCTTGAAAAATCATTATTAAAATTACGAGTGACTTAGAATCAAGAAAAGAATAAACTTAAATGAATATAGGATTAGAGTGCTCAATGTATCAATATTGGATATCATGAAAACCAAATATTGAGAAACGGTTTTACAAGGAAGAAATAGTGAGTGTTATGCCACTCTTTTGCTTGGATAATAATTATAAGTCTGTTCAATTTTGTGCGTATTGCTTGTGCTTGGCCATTTGGACTTTATGGTTGGCAATTGACAAATAGTGGCTAGGAGGATAGATGTAGGCGTGAACGTCATCATATATATGTAGTCAAGCAAGTCGTCGACGTGAGGGATTATCGAAATAAACAAATAGTCGCATTAATATATTAGACAGAGAGAGAGAAAGTATGCACAAGTCCAAGGCTGAAAATGAAATGCGGCATCTAATATCGTCAAGTCTCCAAATGTATGTCTTATGGGGTTTTAGACCGCTAATGGAGGAAATAAAACAAGAGTTGTAGCAGTTTGGGGATGTTTCAGTATTTTACATCTCTAAAAATGTTAATTCATACCGGATTGAATAGCAACTCATAATTTAGAATAGTCGTTAGACACCTCATCCACTCTCCACTTTCATGCGATCTATCCTCAAGTTATTTCTTGTAATTTGTTAATGGCTAATTGAATGATCGTTTTCCCTCTCTCTTTTTTCTTTAAAGAAAAAGGAAAAGAAAAACGGCTCGTAGCCGTTTTATGTCAATTACCAGCCATCCAGCAACTAGGGAAACCAGCACTTTCCTGCACGTTGCGGCTTCCTCATGAATGATGTTATTTTTATCTTACGTGACTACCTAAGTCATGTATACAGCATATATAATTATTCATTAAAAAAAAAATGTGAATCTTGTATATTTCTAAGATGTTATTGAATAAAATACATGTTCTTATGCATTCGATAATAAACAATCAATCAAATAATTATTGTCCTTTCATTTTATTTATTTGCAATAATTGAGACCCATATATGTAATTATTGCATATTTATAATAATACCGTTAGGAACATTAGCCACAAGAAATAAAAGAACATATTTCTTAAAAAAAAAAATGGAATTAAGAATCCTTTCTTTTCGTTCCTGTTGACCGTGCTCTTTTCCTAAACAATATCGATATTCTTTTGCCTTATACAATGGAGTCCTCATGCTTAGAATCAAACTTCCAAGCGTCTTGAACGTTTTCCCCGACTTGCGAGTACTCGTGGCAGGAAATTCTTGATCTTTATCTTTGTCTGTTACTTGTCTTATGGAATTCACGCAGGCCGCGAAATTAAGACTCGCATTGACTTTAATTTGATCGTTACTTCGAAACGATCGTAAGCTTGCCGCAGATGGAATAATCAATATAACGAAAAGAGAGAGCTTTTTGTCCACGCATATTGTGGGGTTTTTTTTTTTCCTCTTCTTTTCTCCAAGTGCCAAAAAAAAAGAAAAAAGAAAAAAAAAAACTGGGAAGAAAACACTAAGATGTAAAGGATATAAGTTGATGCCTCTCACTAATGATGAATTTTGATATCCTCATACCACTAATTAAAATAATGGTAAATTAAAAATACGTTACCTATGATTCACTTTATAAATAACTTATTTGTGTTTATTTATTTATTTGACAGAGAACTTACCTATGTTTTCCTCCATTCTGCCCATCCAATTTGTTGTTATGTAAAGCACATGTTGCACATGTAATGAGGGAATACACTTCCAAGATCAAACTTCTTCATCACTCTTCCATTAAGCACCAACAAAAGCCCTCAAAGAAACCCTAACCCCTTAAATGCACATCATTATTTGTATCTCTATAAGATTGAGTTTCTTTTTGTTTCTAGTTCATCATCATCATCTCTCTAGAGCATAGCATTGCATCACCTAGGGCGTATTTGTTTGATATGACTCTTAAGGTAACTCCTGAGCAGTAGCACTTAGTGGCTCAAAATTGAGCATGCAATTTTATATGTTGAAAACCGAACTTTTCAAATCTATGATCCACATATCCGTTTTGGCTATTGAGCTTTAAATATGATAATTTTTCTTAAAAAGCTTTCAAACATTATCCTTAGGTCTTTTAACTAAGATTGAGTGTTATAAAATATGGCTCTTAAACTGCTTTTATGCCATCCCATGAAAGCACATAATGTAAATAATTTAATAATAACCAAGCAACAATTATCAAGCATGCATGAGTCAATTTAATAATAACCATTCAACAACTATCCATAAGTCATGTCTACAATTTGAAAAAATGTGCTCATCAAAACAACAATTATCAATTTATGATAATCTCACTTCCATTCACAATTTATAGAATATCACTTACAACACAATATATAATTCCTATCTCAAGTCATCATATCTAAAATATGTCCATTACATACTCTTACTAACAAGTTACATGATAGTCAAATATCACTACAATTATTTATAAATTTATTAAATCCTACGACTCACTTCAGTGAACTCGAAGTAACTTATTTAAATAATGAGTAGTTGTAAAATTTGATGGTCACTTTGCATTATAACAAGCAAGAAAGGGGTGTTCATAAAATGCTCTTAGTGATCTTCGTAATTGTATTCCTTTGCAAGTATATCTGCTCTATTTCCAATATCACCTGGGTATTCCAATTTCAATAATGCCATGAGACTTTACTAAGGAACTCATCCCATTAACTTGTACAAAATCCCTATCCTAAATATATGCATATGTTTTAAGTTGATAAATTTCTTCTTACATGTGCGCAATTATGCAAAAATAATAATAATGCACTAAACCATTCAAAGGACTTGACCAAGATTGGATTAGATTAATAAAATAACCATGGTGCACACTCTCTAAACCATGCCTCTTAGGCACACTTAACTCAAACAATAAGGGTCTTTCTCTTCATATATTTTCCATGTAAGACTTACAATTTGGAGTGTAGTTTGCTTTTGTAAATTGCAATTGCAAAAAAGCAAAAACCACCAAGTCTATTGTGATCTTTCTCCTTCAATTTCACTTCCAATTTCCATAAGCTCGCCATGTTTTGAATCTATTACAAGTGTGTATTGAGATTAGGTAAATATTTCTTAAGAAAATTGCCTAAACACACTCATAAGTTGGACTAAAATGACACCCATAGGTCTATCATGGTTTTTGCATTAGCAACAACTTATTGTTGCTCAACTTTTGTCTTCTATCTCCCTATTCCAATCACCTCCAAACTAAAAGAAGATGTTTCTTTAAGAAACTAATTCATAAAACCTTTCTACTCATGTGAAAATCCTTACAAATACAAGCCTAAAGCATGGTCAAATCATGCATTAAAGATGCCTTCTAGTTGCAAAAATGCACTAACATATTTCAAACTTAAAATTCATTCTTCAAACATTTCTAAGTGTTTTCTTTAGATACAAATGCTTTACATACCTTCTAATATGTAATAAGTTTTGTTTAATGCAACCGTATAAAGATTCATCTACAAAAATAAAAACTTTATTAAAACTAATTGTGCATGTTCATATACATAATAGTGCATATTTGAAATGAAGAGTGCTCAAGTTTTAGTGTGACTTCTTACCACGTAGTTAAAGTTAGATCATGTCGATGGACCGATCTTTTAGTTTTCTATGACTACAACACTGTGGTGGCAACAGCTCATTGATTGGTGATTGGAAGAGTGGAATCGTCGCTCAAAGTGAAGAATATGAAAAGACCAAAATTGTAGATTTTATTCCAAGTGTCAAATTTGTTACATAAGATAGGGGAACTCCAATTTTCTACTTTGAATTCCTTACCATACAATTATTTTTTAGTGTTTTCAAAAGACATTATCGGAAGCTCTCTATACCTAAAGAGGAGTGGTGGTGGTGGTGGTTCTCCAAGTGATGCTCAAAGATGGAAGTTATTAAGTCTCAAATTAGTTGGGTTGAGTTGTACTATTAACACTTGGAAAAATTCTAAGTGTTTACATATCAGCTTCCTAAGCTATCTTAAGGGGTGTTTTTCGAGATGTTGAGTGGTAGTTTGGCCAAGGTGGTGGCAGTGGCAAGAAAGAGACTTTAGAGGAGTACTAAAACTTAGATTTAGTTTTGCAAGAGAGTGAGTTTAAAGAAAATGAGAGAAAAAGTTGATGGTTCGAGTTGGTTACCTTTAGTAGAAGAGGAAGTAAAAGAATTATAAAAGCATGGTCCCACATAGACTAAATGTTATTTCCTCTCCCTCAATAAATTAGACTAGGGAGCATCGTGACATTAGCAAAATAAATGTTGAAGACAAAAAGGTAGATGGAGGAAGAAATTTTTTTATGCGAACCTCTATACTTCCTCGGTGACTCAATTCTCTATGATCTTTGTATTTCTTAGTAACTTAAATCCTACAGGATACTTGGGGTCTTCTTTTTTTTTTTTTCTTTTTCTTTTTGATAACTATTATTCTCATTGTTATAATTCATTTCAACATACTAGTTACACCTTTACTACTACTGTCATTATAATAACTTATTTCCACTTATCGCTTATACATGTAATAAAATTATTTTTGGTATCACTTTTTAGTGAAAATCTACTCGTAAGCATAAAATAATTTCTACTAGTAAGCATAAAATAATTTTTTTAGCACATAAATACTTAAATCATGTAATTTTTACATTGCTCCTTGACATTTGAGATACTAACAATTATTTTAGTATCTGTTAACCGATTAATATCAAAACTTA
The DNA here is from genome assembly GCA_024138015.1 of Lumnitzera littorea. Taxonomy (NCBI): domain Eukaryota; kingdom Viridiplantae; phylum Streptophyta; class Magnoliopsida; order Myrtales; family Combretaceae; genus Lumnitzera; species Lumnitzera littorea. The sequence continues at coordinate 27,274,023 of JAMXBB010000006.1, forward strand.
GTATTTTGACTTTCTATTTATGGTTTAGTCTTCGTATCTCATTTAGACCTTAAACTTTAAATTATTATTATTATTTCTTATTTATTATCATTAGTTATTACATATAGTCTTTGAAATCTCCTAAATTATTATCTTCCTTAGCTATTTCTTAAGTTGTATATATTTGATTCCTTGTTTTCCTAGTATTGTTTCTTTGAATCTCCAATTCTTCCAATTCTAGAATTTTTATTCTTACTATTATCATTAGCATTCTAAGAATCAACTCCTTAAGAGTTTACCAAAATTTCCATTAGTATGTTCATATCCCCTAATTATTATTTATTTTAATATGCCACTACTACTTAATTTATTTAAATGTTCAGGGCATTACACTCTCGCTCTCTCTATTAAATGCTCATCATGATCATTCCTCTTACTCTCAAACAACAGATCTTGGGTTTTAAAAGGGATAAACATTTCATCCTGATGGTAACAGCCATAGGAATATTTGTATTTAATGGTCCAACATGATGAGGAAACATTAATGTTATAGGAAGAAAAATTCCTATTGTAGGGATTCTATTATAAAAGTGGTCATTGCCCCGTTAAACATGTTTGATGGAAAACACATTTGCTAGCAATAAAAAAAGAAAAAAGGGCATCTTGTCTCTTAGTTTTCATTAACTTCAATTTTGTATGCTATTGATATGGAGTGACAAAATTAAGAAAACATAGAGGTTCCATTCACATTGTTGAAGGGTAAGTGGTGATTAAATACGATTAAATTCTTACCCAGCAACATTAGATAGAGTCTAGAAGATCGAAAGCAATAATGAAAGGTAATTTCATGTACTCCACATTATATTTTGATTTCATCGCTTTATTATGTTTTGTGATGGGTTTTTTGCTATCATTTGGTATCAAAGTATAAAATAACCTCTGCCTTACATTATTATATCTCTATTCATAAATAATGAAAATTGCTCATATGAATTATGATTTTTCAATTTTAATTATGTGTATAAAACTTCAATTTTTATTTTGCAATTAATCTTGATTTGAATCTTTAATGGATTTTGAGTTTTGTTACATGGAAATTACAATTTAGTCCTTGCAATACATTATGGCTTCCATTTTTTATTTCATTAGCCAAACTCATAAAATTGTTTTAACTTCTATATACTTGTGGTGATGCTTTAAAGATGAAATTGGCTACCATATGTTTCAATCTGTCAAGATCCCACCTTGGATAAAGTTGTTGCAAATTTGACCTTTAAAACCTTTCTTTGTTATTGGATGAATTCATTTCAAGAATTCGAAAGAAATTTGGAAAAGTTTCTTATTTTTCCTTATTTAATGAAAATACATAAAGAAATTCCTACATGAATTGATTACATAAATTTGATGTTAGTGTGAACTGAACAATAATGGATATAGGAAACAAAGGGGTAGTAGGGCTATGCTATAGTGCTGCAATGTTAGTGGTAGTGAAATCAAATGGGGGAGAGAAGGGAATGAGCTTTTGGTTTGCAATTAGTGTTGGTGAAATCAAATGGAGAGAGAGAGGGGGTGATTGGGTAGCCAATGGCGATGCATGAGTAGGTGGCTAGATAGTAGTAGTACGAGCGTATCTATGGTATGTGTAAGTGGTTTACGATGGTGGTGGAAGTAGAAATAAGGAAGAATAAAATTGAAGGGGAAAGGATGGCAATAAATGTAATTGTGCCATTGAATTGCAATTCATGGTTGAAAGTAAAGAATTGCAATTCAACATTTTATTAAATTGCAACTCCTTTTAAATAGCAATTCTATGAAGTAAACACCGTAATACAAGTGATTCAAGGTTCTACTTCCTTTAGTAAACAAGATGTTATTGAAGTAAAGTATAGTCAAATATAGCAAATTTAAAAATCCAAGTTACATAATATCACTAAATTAAATAGAACCATTACTTAGATAAATATTACAATCAATATTAACTTCCAAATATATCACATTGTTAGTCGGATCAGGGATATAGTCAATAAATCTACATATGAGTTCGTAACCTTTTACCATTTAAATTATGATACTATAAGAAGAATATATGAGTAGGAGTAGTGAATCTTAGTGCTTTAATTGATATCTATGAGTTGGAAAGAAGAGATTTGTGCAATAAAATGCAAATATGGATTTAATTGATATCTTGTTTGGGAGATGTACAAAAACTTGATCATGAATTTAAACAAGTTTGACCCATTTATGTCTTGTATTGATATTTTTTTGTAACAAGCCTATTTAATCGTATCATGTCATGTCATGTCATGTCCAAATTTCAAGGGTCAAGTCCCAAATTGCAACCTTAGTTTCTTGTTATTCATCAATTGTGTTTATAGTTGAGTTATATATTTTGATTTGCGATGCAAGTGTTTTGAAATGTTTTGGAATATTTGTTAGGGTATGATTATATTTGGAAAGATCATTTGTAGTTGCTTATGTGAATGGCTAATTTAGATTAAAGTTAGAGATTTAATTCAATTACATGTTCAATAAATTAAAAAGGATTGATTAACTAATTAACTTTTTCTAGAAATAGGAACACTTAGTCAGTTTTGCATAACTAATCACTTTGGAAAAATGGGTTTTTCTTAGTATTTTATTAATTAAGATCTTAAATTGGTTAATTACCTAGCATAAGCAAACATGATAAGGGTTAATAGCATACTTAGCAGCAAGTAATGTTTCATTCGATTAGTTCTTGATGGAAATCAATTTAAGCATTGGAAATCTTACTTTATTAAAGTAGTTTTAGCTTTAGTTTTTACAAAATATTATAAAATCTTTTCATTGATTTGCCTAGCTTTAGACAAAAATAATATAGCTAGAAGCTAGCACATCATTCCTTATGGAAATAACCTTGACTCCTTAAGTTTACTACTTGCATGACTTGGTACACTTGTTGGTTTTGACTCACTTTGAAATCAATTTTTGTAAAATCGTGCAATTATTGTAATTTTCAAGTGTAAGTAAAAGAAAATCATATTCGAAGTAAAGCTTTCGTAAAAATTCACATAATTCATAATCATTGTTTAATTTACAAAGAGAGCCTTACATAAAGGATGTCACAAAAGACTACTGATGGTGGATGCTAATGCTGCTAAAATACTGGACTAACTAATCTTCATAGTTGTCCCTCGAGAGTTGAGTTGGTTACTTAGTTAAGCATGATAGTGTCATGTGTTTTTGGGTTAAGGCCTTAATGTAGCATGACCTAGCGAGCTATTGATTGCCTTCGGAGACATCAATTCTTAAAGGCGTGGAGAATTTAGCTTGTGAGTACTTGGACAATGTGGTCATACCTAATTTATTTTGGAATGACCTACTAAGGATGATATTATATGGTGACTAGGAGTTGACTATAAGGAAGTTGACCATTGTTTTAGTACTTGACTTTTCATCACTAAGCTCAAGGAGCATAATAATAAAGTTTGCCTTGACTAACTACCTAGTGAAGCTAAAAAGGTCGTAGTTTTATGGAACGGGGGTGCTTCACAGTGTTCTTATCTAATTAAATGTTTTCTTGAATGTGATATTAGTAGACTTTCTATGTCTACGAGCACTTTATGGACCTCATAGTTGGTAACCCAAGCCCAGTTCATTAATGCATTGTTAAGTGGTATGTTGAGCTACTTCAAGTCTTCATTAGAGAAGGATATAGTATTAGCTTTCTTTAGAGGTGTACGCTATGGAGTAGGCACCTTATGGTGGGTTGCTAAATGTAGACAAGCTTTAGCGTTAGAAGTAAGTTGTCCTTCAGTACTTGGACTACCCAAGATGGTACATATGGTACCATATAAGGGCTTATTGTTTATGTTAAGGGCATTAGCGCATTGGTCAAACTACTAACCACACTTTAGTCCATGATTGCCTTAGTAGTATGTTCTTGAAGGTAGCCCCTTTGGATTAAGTCCTCAAGGGTGTTTCTAAGCTAAATATAGGTATAGTTGTCTAGACTTTGGTTATGTAGAAGTAGTAATACTTGTCTGAATTCTTTATGGCCATGTTGTGTCACATTTTGTCTAGCTAAGTCAAGATTCCTTTATCACATATTTTAAGCAATATTTCTGCTTAAGGCTTAGCCAATAGGGCATGACACTCATAGAATAGGATTACATACTTCTTGCTCTGTAAGTTCAACCTAGCAATCCCTGTGTTGTTACCGCGAAGGTTAAGCTCATCTTTAGTTAATGGTTAGTATTTGGGCTATTTTTTGCTTTCTTATGGAAGGCGTTCAACGTGGCATCTAGCCAAGATGTTGTCTTCTTGATTGATATACGTCATGGCCTTGGTTTGAAACTCTGCATAAGATTGAGGTCTCTTCTTAGTTATGGAGTTGAAAAACTAACAACGGTCCTTTACTCTCTAGATGGCCGCGATGAGGGTTATGTTTATGTTAAAATTTAGTATTCTGATTGTCGAGCCTGATTTTTCGGTTTTATTTTCCTTAATCTGGTATCAAAGCTTAACCCATTTAATACTAACTTTCGACTAAGAATTATGAATTAAGAAAAAAAAATGGTTTTTCATAATTCTTAAAATATTTGGAGTCGCCACCCAATCAAAGTTGAGTAAAAGGTTAAGTTAGAATCGATTAGGTAGATTGACTATAATCTTTAAATTTAAAATGATTTTTAAAATACCAATCCTTAAAATAATTTTTAAAGAGCCATAAATTCGTGAATTTGAGGGTTAATCTATTAATCTCTAAATGAATACCTTTTTTAACCTTCCAAATTTAGTTTTATTTTTTAAAATACCTTTTTAACTTAAAAGAATAATTCTAAATTTACAAATTAAGAAAATTAATTTAATTTACAAAAAGGAGAAGAAAATAAGAAATTAAATTTATTTACAAAAGGTAAAAAAGAAAAAAAATCCCTATTTTAAGTTACCTATGTATCCTCTAAGATCAAACTTATTGTAATTCGATTTTTTTTTTTTATAAAAGTTAGTTTGTTGTTTTGATTTTATTTTTGAAAAGCGACCAGATTTAAATTATTTTCCATTCACTTTATTTTGAGAAAATTCTATGAAAAAGGCTCTAAACTCTTTTTATGTTTATTTTATAATAATTCCTAATTTGTTTTATTTTTAAGGAAAAATAATAATAAAAAAAACTCAATTAAATTTTATTTTATTTTTGAAAAAGGGAACTAAGTGACAAAAGTTTTTTTAATTATCTTTTTCTTTTTTTCTTTGTTTTTCCTTTTCTTTTATAAATTTCAAAGCAAAACACATATAAGCAAGTAAATAAATAAAATAACAAAAAGTAAAGGGAAAAGACATAAGTTAGATCGGGGTTTAGGGGGGAATGTTGGTTTACTCATGGTAAGGAGTTGAATTTTAAGTCAAACTTCGAATCATCCAACCCAATAACATGCAACGTGCATAAGGTTGATAAAGATGAAGGAAATGGTGATGAGGGCTTGAATCAAGGTGCTCTTATCACTCTTTTAAGTGGAAAATGACATTTTTCATGTATTTTCCATTAGTAGAAGGTCATCTTGTGATTGTGTAGTCATGTGCAGTAGTTGTTTGGCGATTGTCGGTTGGTGGTCGAGTAAGGAGTGGTAGTGTGCAACACTGTGTGGTAGTAGCTATAGCTTGGAGGAAGGTGGTTAAATTATAGGTTTCTAAGGTTAGCGAGTGTGGTGGTGGTGTTAATTTCAAGTGGGGTAGTTGGAAGTGGATGGGTTTCGACTAAGGGGTGGCAGCCAGCTTTTGGCTTATTAAAGGTGGTGGAGAGGCTATAGGTTAGGGTTAAGGACAAAAGTTGTGGTAACGTAGAGCTCAAACAGCGGGGAACTTAGTAGGATCACTTGTTTAGCTTAAAAAAGATTTGAGCTTAAGCAAATTTTAGAGAAAGAGAAATAAGCAAGGGGTAGAGAGAGAGCTTGAGAAAGTGTGTGATTGGAGGATATAGGTATGAGAGTCAATGATCCAAATGAATATGAGAGAATCTTATTTATACTCTTTTGAGCTTTATCAAGCGTAGAAAGCTCTTTAATGGCCTAGCTCATTTAATCTTTAATTTCATGGAAACAAGCTTGATTTGAGTGATATTATCAACTCTGGAATTGATTTTATTGCTTAAATAAACAATTAGAACCTTGTGTCTTATCCTATTTAGCTTAGATTTGAAAATCATGGAGGATTTAAAATCTTATATGATAGCTTTTTGTGATTTTGAAAGATCAATTCAAGCACTTAACAAATGAATCTAAACGTATAAAAGGATGGAATCAGTAGTTTGCTATGTTGGAAATAAATGAATGTAAAGATTTGAAAAGGATTTTAATGGAAAATGAAGAAAAAAAGATGATGACATGGTGTACATGTGGTACGACATCATCTATGTAGACCAATAGACACTAGCTACATGTCCTTACATGATACATGGCTCAATCATATCTCCATGCGTGGCATGGGGAAGGTGCAAAAATAAAAGTGCACTCTACGCTTTTAACTAGGATTAAACCCAAATTATTCAAGTTGTAAAGTCCAAGTGCCTAACCAAATGGGTTGTTCTCTTATGGGCCTACTTGTGCAAACACAATGTAATTAAGCTCTTTAGTGGCTTGCACCAACCTTAAATGCAAAGGATCAGTTTAGGCCCAATTGCAACGGTTCTCAAATAATTGAAAATGCAAGGCCTTTCCTAAGCAAGCCTAGTACACATGTTAAATTAGTTTTCAAATTGAACCCAGTTTAACAATTCTACAAGCTTTGGTTTGTTGATTACGTAGTTAATTCAAAAAATTGTTTTTCTCTTAAATTAATCAATTTAAGCTTGATCAAAACACTATTTGAAACCACTATTAACTTAAATTAATTTTATTTCTATGAAAAACAAAAAATTCAACATCAACCATGGTTTGAATATTATTTTTTTTTAAATTCAATATTCTCAAATATAACATGGAATCACTAAATAGTATTTGTGCACTTTAACTTTTTTGATGTTGAAAATTAAATGACCCTATCTAAGTCACTTAAAGACCTTATAATTAACTTAAGACTTAAAAAACCTATTTTCCTTTTTCTTTTTACTTTTTTCTTTCAAATTTTAATTTTATCTTTTTGTTCTAAAATTTTCTAATTGATATTTTTCATATTTTCTAATTAGGACCCATTTATTTTTATTCTAAAAAAATATAGGGGACAAAAATAGGGTATGTACATTGAGCACAAGCAAGAAGTGGGCCATATAGCTTCTTAACGCCTCATTTGGTCCTTAGAGAATGACTTTAAGGGTGGATGAGGCCTTCTCAAATTGCTTACTAATAATGAAAAGTTGGCAAAAATGTTTGCAAGTCTTTGAAGCCAAAATTTTTAGGCTTACAGTTATAGTAATGAGTGCAAGCAAGGGCTTTTAGGCTTCTTAGGAAAGCCTTGTAAATGATGGTGTCAAAGTCCCTAAGGAGGTTCATTGGAGCATAGTAGAACTTGAACTTTGGTATTTTGATCTTTGATGAGAGAAATTCTTCCCTAATTGCCCTTATAAAGGGGCTTTACTCGATATTATAAGTATCCCAAGGGTCTGTCCAGTTAGTGGGTTTTATGTCCATAAGCATCTTGATGAAGTTATCTATGTCACCAGCAAGTTGTCCTAGAGTGTACATTAAGCGTGGTTCTTAGAGTTGCTCGTTGCACATTTGCTGTTACTTATGCTCTTGGTAGGGAAATTGTTGTGCTCTTTTGTGGGGAACATATGCGAGCTAAGATGATGAAGAAGAATTGTCTATGGCCTCTTTGTTTTAGTATAGAGCTTGTTTATTCTTGGTTTCCTTTGATTGTCAAATTTGTTAGATCTCCTTATGGAGGTGATTGTATTCCTCCTGGAACATGTTTATATCTTGCTCCATCTTCTTGAATTACTCTATGATGTTGAGCCACTCATTTGTTTGAGTTTGGTATTGGTCAATGTTTATGTTCTTAGTTGGCTAGACTTATTGGGTGCTTTTGTTTATTATGTTTCATGTGTTTGTCATTATAGTTGTATTTGCATTAGTACTGTAAAAGGTGGGTGCTAAAAAGTTGGTGGTTAATTCTTGGTCTACAGGGCCTTCTTAGTTGGTAAAGTTAGAAAGGCTTGCAAAGAAAGAGATATGAGCTAATAAGGGACATCAAAGGTTGCTATGATGTAGCTACTTTAATGCTCAAGTTAGCTTGAGGGTGAATATGACACTAACCTTCAGAGAAGAAAGGGTAAGGAGTAGGGGGAGAGAGAGAGCACTTATAAGGCTTTTTTGAATGGACCTATTATACATGGAGATGTATGTGAGTTTAAATAGGGAGGACAAATGGGCTATGATTGACAAATTCCTACCACTTAACCTTCTGTAGGTGTTGGTATTATGGGTAGTAGATCCTTAAAGGAGCAGCAGCATGCAACTCATTCATGCCATTTGTCCTTATTTTGTCTTCTTCATTAGGGGCTGGGACTTATGTGTATAGATCAAACTTAAGGACTAAGAGGCCCATAGTAAACATGAGCCATCAATGTAATGTGCCTTAGGATTAGGACATACAAGGATGCACCAAGTGAAATAAAAAACAAAGGAAAGGTTAGCAAATTTAAGTATGACTGACTAGATATGCTGCACCAATTAATCCATACGACTTAGTAAGCACTTAATATAATATACAAACACTTACAAGAGTCATTCACTACTAACTCTTGCTAAAGGAGTTAGATAAAAGTTAGGGAATTCTCAAGAGGGGATACTCTTGAAGAATAACGAAAATTTTTATAATTTTTTTTTTACTTATTGTGGCTAGTTACAAGAGTGGCATTTATACTCGATCAGTAAGTTTTATAAGAAAGAGCAAAATGACTAAAGGGGTAAATTATAGTGTTAGTTATAGGAAGACTCATGGTATATTACTAAAAGGGTAAAATGGGAAAATTAAATAAAGAATCTGTCACAATAGTATCGTCTTGAAATCATGTAACAAAGACGTGTATTGCCTATAGGTTGGACGTTTTGACATAGGTTGGAAAACATGCTCGATTGACTCTTATGAATAAGAAGTTTGGGACATCAAGTAGTTCAACAGCTAGGTTAAATAGCTTGGCAATGAACATGGTAGGGTATTAAACGAGTTAGCCGACCTAATTTAGATTAAGTTAGGATGGTGGATAGATTAACTTGGCATTAGGTTTACTCGGCATCTAGGTAGCTAAGTCATATATAGATCACCAAACTCACATGGGACTGCCAGCTTGTTCTAAGATCGTAATGTGTCTTCAGGGTTGTGCACATTAAGTAACACCACAACAAATAGGAGTGAAAAGAAAATAAAGGGGATTAGCAAATTCGGGTAGCTATTGATCGAATATGACATAACAATTGGTCCTATTTGGCCTACAATTTATCGAATATGAGTTATCGGTTAGAACGATAGGGTCACTTGATGCTACTCTTTACTAAAGGGAATAGATAAGAGTTAAAGAGATAAATAAGAATACTGGGGTTGCTCAAGAAAGGAAACTTGTAATAATCTGATATAATGTGTTGTTGTTTGTGTACAAAGGTAGTGAGGTCTTTATATAGCCTCACTAGGTTATATTAAATAAGGAAAAGACAAAAATGGATTATATATAAAAGGATTCCCAAAACATTATTAAAAGGATAAATAATACATTGTACAGAAAAGTAAAAAATCATTCTAGACAAATGTACCAAAAAACACATGTCGAGAAGCAATTAGGTTCTAAAATTAGATTGTTGTAATTTGCTTCTCAAATGATTTGTACAAACTTGTTAATTGAAATTAAATTATTATAGTTCTCTCATCATTTGAGAAAACCTTTAGTGTTTGATGAATTTCATCTTTCAAAACTATTTAGGTTTACATTAATTAAGATTTTGACATTTCTATTTTGAGAACACTAATGAAACCTAATTTCCTAATTTAGATATATTCTTAAGGGGTTCTATATCACAATCTGTTTTATACTTATAAGGTTAGATTTTCTAAACTATTGTATTATTACAATGGTTTGGAGGAATGCCTTAGAACAATATGACGAATTACTTAATGACTTAAATAACTTCATTGAGATTTACTTTTTAGCACCATAATTGAAGAGATCAAGAAATATATCTCTATGATTGAAAACAACTAAGGAAACTTATTCTTCACTTTTTGATTTCTTATCTTTTAATTATTTTCTTATGATAATTCTATTGCTTGTCCAAAAGAAAATTGAAATGAAAGGATAATAGAGTTGATTAAGGGAAAGTTAATAATCGATCTATTATATTCACCCCCAGAACAATGATGGATTTATGTTAAGATTAACCTTTTAACAAACTAATAAATACTACCGTAGTCATTGTAGACTAATAGTATAAATATTGGTTTCTCAACATAATGGATCAGATTTTATTCCCTTTTTTTCTAAAGTTGTAATATGATAGTTTGCAAAAAGAAAAAAAAAACCTAACTAATAAACACTGAGGAGAAATGCTTGAATTAACAATTCTTATATTGATAACTAACAGTCACTAATGAGGAAAAAAATTAATAATATGATAGTTCGTGAAAAAGAAAAAAAAAAAACTAACTAATAAACACTAAGGAGAAAGATTTTAGTTTCAGGTGTTATTGGCTTTTGTTAAAAACCTGGAAATGTGATAAATGCATTGAGAAGGGATGGGGTGGCAAGGGTTTAGAGAGGGGAAGACTAAGAATTTTCCCTTGAGTGAGCTTAATTAAGTTCAAGATATTAGAGTCTTAATAGAAAAGAAGGGGTTTAAGTGTAATTTATTATATTCCTTGTAGTTTTGAATTATTTTTTAATGGTATTTTATTAATATTATAAACATTGAGTTACGTTAACTAGTTCTATAAACATTATAGATGACATTGACACCCTACTTTATTTAATACAACATTTATCCTAATGCTTTTGCTTACACAGATTCTGCTTGGCATAAAATATGACTTGTCATTGCCACATTATTTTATTTAAATAGTATAATTACATATAATTAATTAACAAAAATAATAAAAATAAACTATTATATATATATATGCATACATAAATATATACACGTAAAATTAAATAATTAAATAAAATGATAAAAAAAAAAATGAGGACAAAAATTAAAAAAAAATAGTGCAAGTCGTTTCTAGCCATCCTAAAGGCTATTGAGCTACCAAATATCTAGGCCATTTTTTTGCCACATAAAGGTGGGTTGGTTGGCGGCATACATAGGGTATATGTGTATATGTATACATCATACATACATATATGTATGTATTTATATATACATATATGTATACAACATTTTTTAAAAAAATTCTTAATTTATTTTTAATTTTTTGTTATAATTATTTAAATGTATATAATATACGAGTTAAAAATAATGAATAATGTTGTTGTATAATGTGGCAATGACATATCAAATTTTCTACTAGACAAATGGGGGTGAATGGATACATGATTAATAAGGTATTAAGTCTTACTATTCCGTACTTTATACAGTATATGTTTCTAAACTTTGGAATCAAAGCCTATTTTATAGCAGGCTAGATCTACCTTATAAAACTTACAAAGTACAAGATGCTCTATAGAAGCTATGTATTATGTCTATTTTTTTTTTCTTATATTCAAGGTTATATAATATTAGAAAAGTAATTTATATATAATATTACAAGTTTTTCATATGTAAAACTATGGAACTTGTAGCAAAATTTGTGAAAAAAGTGATTTTTCCTATCTTTACAATTTCAAATTTATATTATTTTATTACTTAGCAAATGAGAAATAACAAGGATAAAGAACGGAACATATAAAGTTAGGAGAGAAAATGGGGAAAAATAAGAGAAAGAACGAAAATCGTTAAATGAGAGATGTAATATTAGGTTTAATCATTTAAGATTATTAACTTATTAGCATAGCCTTAATCTTCTTTTGATTTTATTAAAAATTTTATTAGTTGAAAAATATGATATTATAGTTTATTATTCATTTATTAAAAATATTTAATAATTTTTTATAGGATTGATACATAATATTTTATAACTTGTACCCTTTATACTTTAAACTGCGGGTTTTAAGATGAGTATGGGGGAAGGAAAGCCTTGTATTATACCCCACTCTATAGAAGTAGGCTTCGAAAAATTTATATCTAGAGCATACCTTGTGATCGTTAATACCAACCTAAAAGCTACCCAATCAAATAAGGTACAAGTGAGTATCTTTTATAATAAGATTACTTGCTCATCCTTAAAAGTTAGTATCCAAGTAAGCAAAAATACAAAGATAAGTGTTATACATTGAAAAGATGAAGTGTCAGTACTATATACAAGATTTACAAGGTGATTAATACAATTTACTCTACTATAAAATTGTTGTTTGTTTTATTTTCATTTATTAAATACTTATAGGCATTGGTTATACTTTTTAAATTATTGTATGCACCAATTAAACTTTTGTATTTGACTTTGGCAAAATGTTAAGATTGTGTTAGATGGAATTTTGAATGTGTGAAACAATCAAGTTAATTTATCTTTGTGATGGTGATATATTTTAGATTTCAATACAGGCACACTTAAACCTTTAAGAACATTATACTTAGTGGTTTTTACGAACATGATTGATATAATGCTAAAAACATTAATAAGAACGTTGGGATCTATATAATCGTAGTAAAAGATGATTTTATTTAATCTTCCTTACAGGTTTGAGAAACTCGCAATTGTTTCAAGCATGGATTTTTTTTTCTCCCTATTATTTTGATTAGTTAATTCTAATGCATAATTTGATCACACGAGTTTAAGCATAAAAATCTAAAAAAAGCTAGATCGAACATAAGCGATTAGTGATTTTTTTTTTTTTGTGGTGGCCATTTTTTATTTTTCCTAGTGTATACAAGGTTATTTGGTTCATAAATGTATAGCATACTGTGTGTGAAGAAAATGGAATTCAAACAAATACATCAATTTTGTAACCCTTAGTATTCCTGTTTGAGCACAACAATTTAAATTGTTTTTTTTTTTTCATCTTTTTTTCTTTATAGGCTTCACTGACACTGTGTATCAAAAAATAACAATTATTTTGGACAAACAAAAAAGATAACAGTTATTGTGGTGAATATTACATAAATTTCAATTTCATATGTACTGTGTAAATCTTAATTTTGTTTAGTATTATCTTGAATTTTTCAGTCCTATAACTATATTTGATTTCTTATTAAATTTCAAATATTTATCTTAATTACGATATGTGAAAAATTAGAAAAAAAAAGTTATTTTACGATTTAATAAATGTATTTAATTTGTGATTGATTTATAAAATTAGTTTAATAAAAATATATAAGGAAATTCAACTATTGACAACCTATACTACTCATGGTTAAGGCTACAAAGGAGCCAAGCCAAACCAAGCTAAGCTTTTAGCTAACCTAAAAATTATAAACTAGAGCTCAATCTTGTTAAAGAATTTAAAACTCAAACTCGATTTGTTTAGATCAATAGGCTTGAGCTTGTTTATCTAAACGAATCGAAGGTGGAGTTCATTTAGATAAACGAGCTTAAACTTAAGCTAAGATTAAAAATTGAAATTAATTTAAAATCTCAAAATCTACTTATTTAATCTTTTTTTTTTCAATGAAATTGATTCAAATTTTTTTTATTTTTAGTTGTATTAACGATTCTTTATTTTCTTTTACTTTAGCTCATAGTGTTTATTCTTTATATTATTATATTCTTATTTATATTTTTTTATTAATTTTTAATTATACTAGTCTTTTTTATATTTTCTTATGCTTAAATGTTTAATATAATATGTTTTTTTTTTAATATGATGTATAGCTCATGAGCTTACTTTAGAGTCTACTTAGAAGGTGCTTGTTAACAATATAAATAAATCTAGCCATGAGCTAGCTCATTGACATAAAAAATGAGCTTACTCATAAGGCTTAATTAGTGCTCAAGTTTATTTAAATAAATAGATTTTATTTTAATCTCAAACTTAATTGGTTTACACATTGAACTCGAGCTAGATCGAACATAACACAAGCTAAGCTTGAGCAACTCGCAAGCAACTCGACTTACTTATAGTCCCTTAGATCACTAATCAAATGGGCCTTATAAAAAAAAATAGAAAAGGTAAAAGTAACAATGAAAAAGAAACAAGAAAAACATTTTAAATGCATATCAGGGCTTTTAAGGTCAATTTAAATTGCCGAAAAAATTCATATTTCTTTTAATGATAACATAAATCTAGTGTGCATGTATATACATATAGTTATTATATTATTTTATAAGTTTAGTATTAGAAGTATCTATCTATGGCCAAGTTTATAGTTTACAATAAAGAACTAAATCAAATACGATCCATTCTTTAGAAATTAAAAATGATGTTAATACCAATTGAACTAGAAAGTCCTATTAAATATTATTTATTTACATTGTCTTTTGTGTACGAATTTGTACTTACAAGTATGCATAAATAGTGACATGGTTATGTGTAACGCCCTTAAACCTAAAACGTTATAGCCTACCACGTGTCCCTAGCCTCTATTCATACGTCAGGCGTCTAGGAACCTACAACTTGTCTAAGATCTACAAAATAATTACATGAAATTTGCTGACTCACAATTTAATAACCTCAAATCTAAATTAAAGTAAAATGTTGACCACCCAATTTTCACATACTGCAATAGTAAACGAACTCAACTGTTACAAGTGAATGAACTTGAATACGATATAACTCTACGACAAACAACCTAAAGTAACATCATCTAAAGGAGTCACAAGTGACTCCAAGCAATCAATAGTCTCTAAATATATATAACATGAAACAATAGCATATGATCTTCAATAGTTCTATCCTAAAAGCTAAGCTACGCTATGTTTGCTGCATCACCATAATAATAAAGATCACCTTCCTCATCATAATACAGATAATCACAGCTAGCATCCCCTAAGAATAACTACGATAAACTTTACACCTTGAACCTGCAGTTGAAAAACAACAATTCCTTGAAGGGTAGGCTAATGCTCAATATAGGATACCATACATATGTGCATGAACATACATGTAATAAGCTGAATACACATGAGTAACAATCATAAATGTAATAAACAATCAATTAGATCTAGTTATTTATGTCTACAAATAGCATAGTCCCAATGTCTCGAGACTTAAGGTTACACACACAATATATAAATACTATATAAGTATTGGTGTTGGGTCTTCTTCAATCACCCAAGTGCCAAAAATCATCATAGACCCACCTAGATCCTTTTAGTATGGGATGCCATTGGGGACAGCGTCACGTAAAGATCATCAGGTACCTTACTAACACCATTGGACCCGACTAGTGGGTAATTGAAGCCAAGCATAAGCAACACTATCAAT
Organism: Lumnitzera littorea; assembly: GCA_024138015.1. Taxonomy (NCBI): domain Eukaryota; kingdom Viridiplantae; phylum Streptophyta; class Magnoliopsida; order Myrtales; family Combretaceae; genus Lumnitzera; species Lumnitzera littorea. The sequence continues at coordinate 27,289,420 of JAMXBB010000006.1, forward strand.
TAAGTCCAATTTACATACATTCTAGCCTAACACATACAATCAACAAACATGTATTCTGTACCTGGTACTACCATCTCAACAAAGTCCAACACGACGCGACTCATAGTACTTGGTCACAAATACAATACCAGATTCAAAACTTAATCCATTAATCATTAACTCAATTCAATACTCTTCCGCTTTTATTCAACCCTTTATTACAATGTCTGAGTTTCTGAACTATATCTTCTCATAACCTTCCATACACTTTTCAATATCCCATAATATAACTCTCTTTCTCTTTCAACCTTTCTCTCTCGTCCCATCTTTCTCTCTCCTTATTGTCATCTTTTCTTTTTCTCTTCCCTTCCCCATAAACAGTACATACACTCGTACATCGCCTGCGCACGAATTCACATATACTAAAAACACACAAAAATTCGCTACACTTATGCACAACGCGTACATACCACCTCACTGCACACCCCAACTCCATACACTCCAACATTGACTCGGCAATGCCAACAATATGCAATTTACACTGTAACCATATCACCATTGTTCCTATCTACCTCATCAACCGCTTTCACTAAACTCACACTAAAACCATAAAACTAAGAATTCCTCAAAGAAAAAGAGCAAGCACAATACTTACATGTAATTCGTGATAAAAAAACACCTTAGACTTGAATTATAAATGTGTGAAGCTATAAGAACGGAAATCTTTATGGTTTTTACGACATCTTCTTAAAGAAAAACGAATTTTTATGTTAGATAAATGAAGAACTTACTTAAAATCATTGTATCTTTGCGTTTTCTTGAAGTTTCATTAGTTTTTCTCTTGCCTAAACCCCTAGATTCGAATTTTGGCTTTGAAGTTGAGAACCGTAAGTTTTCTATTCATGTAGAAAAGTAACGTGATAATTTGGTAGGGAAAAGATATAGGGTTTATTTGGGATAAGAGATAGCAGGAAGTTTGAATCTTTTACCATGACTAAATTGCTTCTGCTATCCCTTATAAATTACAAGTTATACTATAGACACCCAATTTTTGCCATTTTTATTTTTATTATTTTTCTTTCTTTTCTTAATAGGTCTTCAATTAGAAAAAAAAATAAACAAAAAAATAGGAAATTAAAGAAAACCTAAAAAATTAAGAAATTTAAAAGAATAAAAAAATTCAAAAATAAGAAAAAGTATAAAAAATAAGAAATTTGGATAAGAAACACAAAAAATTGAGAAATTTTGAAAAAAAATTAGAAAATTGAAAAATTGCAAAAAAAAATGAAAAATTGAAAAAAAAAAACATTTTATTAGGGTAGATTTTTTAATTTTGAAATAAGTTTAGAAGTTGGACTATTGAACTTAGGTTTAGATTTAAATCTAACCTAAGCTGACCAAGTCCATATGTATAATTTAATTGTATATATAAATAATACATAGGTCAATGGCTTAACTGATAAGCATATAAACATTGGCATTGGGATAAGTATGTGGTTAAGGGTTCAAATCTTAGAGAAGACATGTATAAAATTTTTATTTTTCATCACATTAGGGATTGTTACGTGTCAGGATCTTATTATGCTATGTATCCTAACACATGGTAGCATTAGGTTGGATAACCTGTACTGATGTGGTGCCACATGGCATGTTACATCAACTATCGCGTATCACCATTAACATGTAGCCACGCCGTGATCGATTGGATTGGCTAACATGGTGCCACGTCAGCACTTTCCCTCAATTTTCCCCCATTTTCTCCAGATTTTCCTCCACATTCCCAGTGAAGAACAGCCCACTCCCTCCACTTTAGCTCCAATTTTTGCACAAATTTTACACACTCACACCTAATCTCTTTCCTTGATTTTGTTTATTACGTAGCCTACTTTGAATCAAACATAAAAACACATCCAAATTTAGTCAAAGGAGCATTCAAATTGAGCTTTAAAATTTAGAAATTACTTGATTTTCAAGGATTTTCTTTTAACTCCTAATTTGATCTTTCCTTATTCAATTGGTGTTTTCGTATATAAATAAGAGGCTTACGAGCATCCAAAGACGTCTACAATTATACACAACCGCTCGAAATAATCTCTTTCTCCTCTGTGATCACTTTCTCTCTCTAACTCACACACACTCTCTCTCTTCGAACCCTTCTTTACAAAGCTCTTCACCATGACCTAGCACTATGGTTGTGACCCCCACACCACTAGCTACCCAATCCATCTGCTTTTATCCATCAGGGTACCCTCTAGCAGCTCCATCAAACCACTACAAGCCAAACCCTAACCGTCAAGTACCCACCTTCAAAACCACCATCTCTGACTCTCTCCAATGCAAACTAAACCCATAATCGAACTCCTCATACTCTAAAACCCCTACCCCAGTCACCAATTGGAACCCAGCAACCACCACCTAACTACTGCACCAACTACCGCTGTCAACCCCTTACAAACGCCCACTAAACCACCACCCCAAGTTGCAGCGCTTTGCCTATCCCCCTCCCCCTTAAACCCAATTAAAAAACCATAAAAATCCCCTTTCCTAATCGATTTGGAGCCTTGAACAAATCAAATCACGTTGTCACTGTTGCTATAGTGGAAGCCTGACCCGAATCCAAAAGACCCAACTCGAAATCCAACCCAGTACCCAATCTGACCTACATATCCCTTTTTTGGTCTAAGCCCTTGCTTTTCATTTTAGTTTCTTGTAAAAAAAATTTTTCTCTTTTCTTTTTATTTGTTTGTCTTATTTATTTACATGTAAAAATGTAAATGTAAATGAACAAAAGGGGAAAAGGACTAAAACAAAAAAGAAAGAAAAGAAAAGAAAAAAGAAAAAAGAAAAGAGTAATTTTGTTTTATTTTTACTAGCTTAATAAAAATAGGTAAAATATAATAAGTAATAAATAAATAAGGTGATATAATAAAAATAAAATAAAATAAGTATGATAGGGAATAAAATTGTTTTATCGTTTAGAAAAATTGATTTTCCAAAAATGAAATAAAAATAAATCAATCATTTTCCAAATTAAGATCATTTAGAATTTCCATAAATAAAATCCAATTTAGAACCCTCTTTTTTAGAAATTTTCTTAAATAAACCAAATCGAGTAAAAAACATAAACTCAATCATTTTCAAAAATTAAAATCAAATCACCCACTAAAGTTTTTATAAAAGAACTATGTACATTTGATCCCGAATAGTGGGTATATAGACACCTATGGAGTGACGATAAAAATGGAAAAACCTAATTCCCCTTTTTTCTTTAGTTTAGATTATTTTGTTTATCCAATTAGAGTAAGCAATAACCAAGTTCTGTCTTTCAAAATTAAAAAGTGATTTTTAGGTTTAATTTTAATTTTGGAAAGTCAATGGTACCCATAAGAGTTTAAAATTCCTGATCTCCGAATCCAGATTCTCTAGTTTCAAAAATAGTTTTGCAAAATTGGTTTTAATCGTTAGACTAATGGCTAAGTTATAACAAATTCACCAAATTGCTTATAACTTAACTATTTTTCCCAACTTCAGTTGAGTGGCAACTCCAAAGTTGTTTTAAAAAAAAAAAAACAGTTTTCTTTAAACCTTAGTTGAGGATTGGTATTAAACGGGTAAGGCTTAGTATTTATTATCACGCTCCACAGGAGCAGAGTCATAACAGTTCTACCGTGTAAACCATTCTAAGATAAAAGTTAGCTTTATAACTGCTATCCTAGACCTGACCTACACAAGGCGTCCACGACTAACCTGCTTTGAAGTAAACAGTTCGTAATTTAAATAAATCATTTACCTAAGAAAGCAAGAATATATATATATACACACACACTAGAATTCAGTTATTACAATTAACGTTTACAACGTTTCACCGTATCTATTTCCTAGTTAATACATTATTCAAAAATGAAAATTTCTAAAATAAGAGCTTAGACCTTAAAAATATATATCTGTTCTTCAAATGTTTTTTTTCCTCACTCTTCAGGATCTAACAGTTGCTAGCTTCAAAGTAGTTGTAAGCCGCTTCTTAGCCAGCACCTGCAATAATATCTATAGGGATGTAAACAACTACAGCTCAGTAAGTTAGGATGGAGGACTTAAAACTACATTACAAACACAAACAAGGTTATCAACCAAATCATTTGGTGCAATGCATATTTAAGCAAATACCATCGCATGACGTTGTCTGGCCCGTCGTAAGATTAGAGAAATTACGTCCACTCTAATTCGGATTGAGGAGTTACCTTTAATGCAATAGCTCACGACTAAACTCAGGCTTGTCCAATGGAGACACCGCTCCTCCCGCGACTACCTTCGAACCATTAACTTCACCCTTGTTGTGACCTCCTCACCTGTCATTTAGTTCGACTAAAGATGAAGAAGGGACTTATTTTGCTATCCAATGTTATCCCTTTCGAAGGGGTCAATATTTGGTCGGAGAATCCTAGGTTTCCCCTAATGAGTTGCTATGCAGGTCTGATTTATGATTATAAGTCATATCTTTGTTAAGATCATTTTAGGGTAATCGATCACCTCATATAATATAAGCCAAAACAATAAACAAAATCATAGCATCACTCATAATCAATCACATATACACAACTAACTATTTAATAAGCATAACCAAGTATAATCTCAAGTCTCTAAAATATAGCAACGTATTAATCCCAACTTACTTGGGCTCCTCGCTCACTCACTCGAGGTCACATTCGCTCAAGCCATCGCCAATTATCCCTATAACATAAACGTGGTTTCAGTTTTCCATATAACTATTATAAGTTAGTTTTATCCTATAACGCTTATTGTTATCTTTTATTTAGGGTTTAATATACCTAATTATCTAGGTCTTAAGTCTTTTACAATTCTTCTTGAATTATGTTAAGTTCTGTTTTAGTTTTTGCATCGATTTCTAAATTAGGTCTTTAACTTAGTTTTTTTGTTAGAGATTTATATGGACACCCTAAGAAATCATTCCGACCCATAATGTGAAATTAATCGCATTATCTTTAGATATCCTAAATATCATTTTTAGTCTTTAACTAGTGTTCTAGTCCGTGTAATATACCTAAATCCTAATTTAATAATCAAATTTACTCTCGTTATAAAAAAATCTTACATTTTTCATATAATTACCTTAATTTAATTTTCTTATTAGATTTATTGTATATTTCTATTATTATCATAATATCAATTTTTATTCTAATATATTCTATTTATTATATTTCTAATAATTGTGTATTATGTACTATTAATTATTATGTACATAATATACCTCTAAGATTTCTATCACTCTAATTACCATCTCCCAACATCAATTATTATTTCAAAATGTCTAAATTCATCCTAAATCAAATTTTACACCTAATTACTCTAATTTACAAAATTAACTCAAAATTTATTATTTTTTCCTATTACTTATTTACTACATAATTAGCCCAATAATTACATTTAACATCCTAAATGCTATAAGTATCATACTTCATTAGATTTCAACATCCTAAAACATATATGTATTCACTAAATTAGTAATTAACTATTTAATTACTTAATTAACCCTAAATTACCCATTTTAAGGCCTAAAAATTATCTAAAAATTTCAAAAATTAACTTTTGAAAACGGTCTTTATAGCACTATTTTATATTATCTAAGTAGTCTACACAAAAATTTTAGGCTTAAAACTACACTCCTAAGATCATTTATTTCTAAACTGAAACATTCTCGGTTTTGGATGATTTCTTAAGAACCATATATCACAGGACATATTTTCATCAAACTAATATTTTTTCCTAAAAACTACATACTAAAATATTCCAGAATAACAAAATTCATAATTTTCTAAGAATATTTACTATTTTTATGAAATTACACAAAATCAGGCTGGAAATCGAACTCACCGGTTTGGGTGGCCCTAGGTGTGTCGGCCTACTTAGGCGCAGCCACCACCATGTGGTGGTGGCGGCGATCCACTCCCAGCTACTCATTAGGTATAGGTTCTCCTTACAAGCCTTGTCTATATAGATTTTTGCTAAATTTTTGTAAAATCCTAATTTCCTCTCAATTTCGCCTCTCTCTAAATTTCTAGAGTTTCAAATTGATCAAATAAGCTTTTGAAAAATTTGGGGTATTTATAGAGCTTTAGAGAAATTATTATGCATTAAATTGATTTGACAATTGTCTTATCTCTTCTTTTTTTTTACTTTCTATTTGGCTAAATTTAATTGGTTAATTTCCTTCTTTAATTTTCAGATTGCCATACCCTACTTCTGGACTTTTCCTCATTTTTCTATATTTTTCTTGATTTTTCATTAATTAATTATGAATATTCTTTAATTATTTAGTATTATTTTAGCACATTTCGCGTATTTTAAGTAATTACACGTATTTCTACTTATATGTAAATTCATATATAGTACAAATAAATATTCCTAAATATTATTTAGGCAATTTTATGATTTTTAGTATATATATATAATTTATCTCTAACGATTCGTTAGTCATCAAAATTTATTTTACACATTTTCAATAAATAACGAATTATATACTTAAAATTTGGAAGTTTTATATTATATTATTTTATTACTTATTTTCTTAAATTCAAACTTACGGGATCATTTTTATTAATATTTTTAGCTTTACTTTATAATTTAGGCTCAATCAGATTTTTCAACTGATCGGAACCCCGAGTAGCTGGTTATGGGGCTTACACTTATCGATTTAAAAAAGACTTAATTGTATAAAAGAACTGGGAGGGTGAAAAAACCAAGCTCAATAGCTTAGCAACTCTACTAGGGACGTCAAGAGGGTTAACCATTTAAAAACATTTCGAAATTAAAATTGCTTTTCAAAATACTTATGTTGTTTAGTTATTTGTTTATTTATTTGTGTATACATTTGTTTATTTGTTATTGATTTCGTGTATATTTTTGTTTTAATTAGCATAATCATTTTGCAAATAGCATACATCGGGACATGGCGGGTTCATTTGTTGCATCAAAGATGCAGGGTAGATACGGTCAAACCTAGGTTGTCTTAGGACCCTAGGATGGGGGCCATTGTATAAGTTTTGGGTGTTGTTGGGTAACCATCGTTCGGGGCCGATTAGGCCACCTCACTTAAGCTCGTGTGATTGATGAAAGTGTTTTCTAAAAATAAGTGAGGTCACAGAGTTTAAGGACCTTTTAAAACCCACCTTAATTGCATATACTTCCTTCTACGCTTGAGTTAATACACTACCCTTAAGAAATTGCAACCCTACTGATCATTCAAGAGCTTTTGCAAACAAGTTTTTGAAAATTATAGTAGGGTTGCAACCTAAGGAGTAATGTATTAACCCAAATGACCTTAACATCTGCATATTTCTACGTTTTTATTTTTGTTTTATTGCATTGATGACTAATCTTTGTTCATAAAATGTGTAGACTTAGGACGGTAGACAACCAAGTGAATGATCAGGCGAGCAATAGGCCACTGGACACCTTTAAGTTTTGTGAGCAGGTGCTGAGAGATGAAATTGCCTATTTAAAGGAAAAATTCGAGCATTCTGAAGCTTACAACCGAGCCTTAAGGTCCCTTTTGGCATAGGTTATTAGGGATACTTATGAGATGATAGAGAACCTTAAGGCTCGTATGCAGGACTTAATGTAGGATCTTTCCAATTCAGATCTAAAAGAGCCTACAACAAAATTCCTGAATAAATTTTAGGTTCTCTACCTTTACTTTTTGTATTTTGATCCTTCTTTTTTTCAAAATAATAAAGATCTCTTTAGTTCATTATTCCTTATTCTTTTCCCATCTTTGTAAATTGTCTCTCAATAAACAGTTATCTAACCACTATTTGTTCCAATTTAGAGAGATGTAAATAAAATCCATAGACTAGTAAATAAAAGTAAAAAAATCACCATCCTTATTTGTAAATTATTTTCTGAAAATAAACTTTACTTTTCTCTCTCTTAAAAAAAAAAAGAAAAAATAAAAAAAATGAAAATGAAAAGAAAAGTTGCCAATGGATATAAATCCTTGTCAGCCTAACTAAAGAGTCAACATAAGCTTGGACCTCTGGCCCACTTAAGTAACCAACCCAAATATTTGGTTTCCAAACCACACGAGGTCCCTTGACCTATTAAGGAAGCCAACACGAGCCCTTGACCCATTCAATAAACACGAGCCCTTTGGCCAACTCAAGCAGCTAGCCCAAACACTTAGCTTTCAACCCACACTAGATCCTTCAATCTATTAAAGAAGCTAACACGAGCCCTTTGTTGCCATCTAATCCAAACACAAGCCACTTGGCCAACACCAACCTTAGGCCCATTCAGGTAACCTACCTAAATATAGGCTACTTGGCTAGCCATTCAACTTAAACACCAACCTTAGGCTCATCCAACTTGCCTACCCAAACACAAGCCATTAGGCTAGGTAGCCAATCCGAACATGAACTACGGCCCATCGAAGTAGCTGACTTGAGCACAATCCTCAACCCCTAAAAATAACCCAGGTAAGCCAAAACCCCTAACCTATTTAGAAAGCTAAGTTCAATCATAAACGGAACCAAAACACAAAATCAAATACTAGGGCATAATTTGAGAAACTGGGGGCAAAACCAATCCTCATCTTGGGAAAATAAAAAACAGACTCCCCTTAACAATTGATAACTCACTTTTTGAAAAGTTTAGGATGAGAAGAGGCAAACTGTATCCTATACACCAACTTGAAACACTTTGAGAGCTGAGCGATATAATGGTAAGGATACTTTGGACTCATTCCTTGAAAGAGGTTCACTTTGAATGTGATATGTAGATTAAAGTGAAGTTAGGCATTCATTTGTAAATCTTAAACACAATCATCTATTGTTCATCCCGTTAGACCTATTGGGAGAATTTTCAAATTCAAAACCCTGTCAAGAACTACTCCACAATGGTGTAATTCAGAGGTTAGGGTCATTGACTAGAAGATAAGGGTAAGATTGGTTTATGCTTGTTTAAGTAACACTAATTCAAAAACAACTTTTATTTTTGATAAATTATTTTTCTTTGAAATGAAGAAGAGCTAATTTCCTTTTCAAACACCTTAAGTCCATACATTAGAAATCTATGAATTTAGGGCCTTGAATTGTTTAAAATGAAAAAGACTCAACAATGGAAACAATCACTCTTAGGGCTAAAAGAAAAGAGAGAATAGTAAGAGATAGTGGGGCAAAGCAATTAAAAAAGAAAATAAAAAGAGAAGAAAAGAGGCCAAAGAATTGGGTCAAGAAGTGTAGGACGAAAAGCCCTAAGAAATATTTCATATCCCAGTAGGGGCAACTAAACTAAATCAAAGGGTAGGGAGTCAATGCCCAAATAGCCTTAGAAAACATAAGGCCCTAAATCACACTCCTAAGCTTAGAAACCCAAATTTCCATATCCACACTAACACTCTAAAGCCTCTCTTACCTAGAGTAAATCACATAAGGCCTCCTCACCTACAATACCACTCTTACACATGTAAAAGTTCTTCTGATCTTGAAAGATAATTTATCTTTAATAAAAATTGTTTTTGAAACTAGGACAAGCGCAATCCTAATTTTCCCCATGGTTCTTGATTTGTACACCCAAGATTAATAAAAGTATTTCTGTCAAAATAAGCCTTTTCATTAATCCTTTTTGAAACCCTTGGACCAAAAGCCTAAATTCATAAGGTTAAATCGAAAAAGACCTAATAGATTGATTATGGAGTATCACTTACAAAATGGACTATAATTTTTGGAACTGAAGTCAAGAGTAGGATCTAGACCGAGAGTTAGTAAGGAAGACCTCTTTGACTAAACTAATTCTGAGTTACCTTCTCCTTAAGAGAGGAATGTCTTAAGATTACAAAAGCCCTAAGAGAAGCCCTAAAGTCAGGGGCATTAAGAAATTCTACATGATTACCAAGGATAGGGGTGGTTATAAGATTGCTCATTTATAAGAATTTATACCTATTGGAAAAAATTTCAAAAACAAAAATAAAAAAAGAAGACAAAAAAAAAAAAAAAAGAAGAGAGAGAAAGTAAAGGCTTGTCACAAATTTTTTTTGTCTAAATCCATGTCAGCTAGAATAGCTAAGCTTTTAATCTATGTCATCTGTTTCCTTTCCAAGATTGTCATTTTTTTAGTTTAAGTCATTCTTCCCCAATTGTAGTTTTTAACATCCTTTAAACTCTTTTTTCAAATTAAGGGGCCTATCCTTACTCTTTTCCTTGTTTATAAATGGTTTTTCAACAATCTCTTCGTAAATATTTTTCCAAGTCAAAGAGTCTTTTGAAACTGGTTGCTTGCCTTCCTTTAGTTTTTCAATCCTTCATCATTTTCCTTTTAGGGTTCAATCCAACTCTTAGAGTACTGTCCCCTTTTCTATTCTTTTTTAGGGTTCAAGCCAGCTCTTAGAGCACTATCCCCTTTTCTATTCTTTTTTAGGATTTTAGCTAGCCTTTAGGGTGCTATACTGTCTTTCTAAGATGTTAGCTAGCACTTAGAGCGTTGACCTCTCTTTTTTCCTTTTTTAGGGTTATAGCTAGCCTTTAGGGCACTATTCTACCTTTTTAGGGTGTTAGCTAGCTCTTAGAGTGCTGACCTCTCTCTTATTCTTTTTAGGGTTCTAGCTAGCCTTTAGGGTACTGTCCTATCTTTCTAGGGTGTTAGCTAGCTCTTAGAGTGCTGGCCTCTCTTTTTTCCTTTTTTAGGGTTCTAGCTAGCCTTTAGGGCGCTATCCTGTCTTTTTAGGGTATTAGTTAGCTCTTAAAGCGCTAACCTCTCTTTTTTTCTTTTTAGGGTTTTAGCTAGCGTTTAGGGTACTATCTCGTCTTTTTAGGGTTCTAGCCAACTCTTAGAGCATCGATCCCCTTTTCTAAGGTTTGAGCTAATCCTTAGGGCATTGTCTCATCTTTTTAGGGTTCTAGTTAGCTCTTAAAGCGTTGATCTCCTTTTCTTTTTAAGGTTCCAACTAACCTTTAAGGCGTTATCCCGTCTTTCTAGGGTATTAGTAAGCTCTTAGAGCACTGACTCCTCTTTTATTCTTCTTAGGGATTCAGTCAGCGTTTAAGGCGCTATCCCGTCTTTCATTTTAAGGATCCCATTAGCCTTTAGGGTGTCGTCTTATCTTTTCTAGGCTGTTAGCCAGCTTTCAACCCTTCTTTCGTCATCTTCTTTAGGGTCTTTAATGAGCCTGTAGGGCACTTCCCTTGCCAACTTTCTCTTAAAAAGCCTACAAGGCGTGTCTCCTCATAAGTTTTCTCTTAGCAAGCCCATTGGGCGCTTTCTCTCATCAAATCCTCTTAAGTGAGCCCACTAAGCGCTTCTCTTTCACTAATCTTGTAGCAAGCCCATAGGGCACTTTTCTTCATCAAAATCTCTTAGCGGGCCCATGAGGCACTTCTATTGCTTTAGTAAGCTCGTAGGGCACTTTCTTTCACCAATTCTCTTAGCAAGCCTATTAGGAGCTTCTCTTTCACCAATCCCGTAACGAGCCCATGGGGTGCTTCTCTTCATCTAGTTTCAACTTAGGGTCTTAGTTAGTTTAAGGAGCGTTTTGCCTATCCCGCTTAGGTTAGTCAGCTCAAACGAGCACTACCAAGTTTTCCTAGATCGATTAGTTTTAGGGTAGTTAGTTTTCAAGAGACGCTCCTAACTAGGTTAGTGAGCCTAATGAGGTATTACTAGGTTTTCCAGATCGATCAAATTTTAGGGTTGTTAGTCTTCGAGAGACACTTCTGTCTAATGAAGTATGACCAAGTTCTAGATCAATCCAATTTTAGGGTAGCTAGTCCCTAAAAAACGCTCCTACCTAGGTTAGTAAGCCTAATGAGGCATGACCAGGTTCCAAATCGATCTAATTTTAAGGTTGCTAGTTCTTGAGAAATGCTCTCACCTAAGCTAGTTAGCTTAAAGGAGCACTACCAAGTTTTCCAGATCGATCCAAACATTAGGGTTGCTAGTCCTCAAAACACGCTCCCACCTTAATTAGTTAGGTCATTGAGGCACAGCTAAGTTTTCTCATCTCAATTTAAGGTCTTAACCAGCTCTAACAGCACTTTACCTACCTTGGTTAGTCAGCTCATTGGGGTACGACCAAGTTTTCCCATCCAGTTTAGAGTCTTAGCTGCTTTAGGAGCAGTTTACCCGCCTTGGTTAGTCAACTCATTAGGGTATGATCAATTTTTGTCATCCAGTTTAGGGTCTTAGCTAGCTCAAGGAGCGCTTTGCCCGCCTTAGTTAGTCAATTCATTGGGGGCATGACTAAGTTTCCTCTATCAGTTTAGGGTCTTAGCTAACTCTAGAAGCGCTTTGCTCGCCTTAGTTAATCAACTTATTGGGGTAAGACCAAGTTTTCTCTATTAATTTAAGGTCTTTGCCAACTCCAAGAGCGCTTTGCCCGCCTTGATTAGTTAACTCATTAGGGCACAACCAAGTTTCCTCTATCAGTTTAGGGTCTTAGCCAGCTCCAAAAGGGCATTGCTCACCTTGATTAGTCAGCTCATTAGGGCATGACCAAGTTTCCTCTATCAGTTTAAGGTCTTAGCTAGCTCTAGGAGTGCTTTGCCCACCTTAGTTAGTTAGCTCATTAAGGCATGACCAAGTTTCCTCTATCAGTTTAGAGTCTTAGCTAGCTTTAGGAATGCTTTGCCCGCAATAATTAGTTAGCTTATTAAGGCATGACCAAGTTTCCTCTACCAATTTAGCTAACTTTATCCACCCTGGTTAGTCAGCTCATCGGGGCATAACCAAGTTTTCTCTATCAGTTTAGGGTCTTAGCCAACTCTAAGAGCGCTTTGCTTGCCATTGTTAGTCAGCTCATTGGGGCATGACCATGTTTTCTTTAGCAATTTAGGGTCTTAGCTAACTTTAGAGGTGCTTTACCCGCCTTGGTTAGTCAACTCATTAGGACATGACTAAGTCTTCACTTTCATTTAGGATATTAGCCAACTCTAGGAGTGATTTACTTGCTTTAGTTATTCAGCTCATCAAGGCATGATCAAGTTTTCTTTATTAGTTTAGGGTCTTAGCTAACTATAGGAGCGCTTTGCCTATCTTGGTTAGTCTGCTCATTAGGGTACATCCAAGTTTTCTCTCTCAGTTTAAGGTTTTAGCTAGCTCTAAGAGTGGTTTGCCTACCTTGGTTAGTCAGGTCATTGGGGCACAACCAAGTTTTTCCATCCAATTTAGAGTCTCAGCCAGCTCTAAGACCACTTTACTTGCCTTAGTTAATCAGCTCATTGAGGCACGACTAATTTTCCTCATCTAGTTTAGGACCTTAGCTGTAAGCTTCCAAAATTAAGTTTAGGATAACCGAGCTCAGATTTAGGTCTTTTAGGGTAACTTATCCAATTGAGCCCAAACTTTGCAACTAGAATGAAAAAGTTAGTCGAGATATTACAGTGAAGTTAGATTTTAGTAATAATGACCCGAAATTCCAATTTTGCCCTTAGAAATTGGAGTATTTACTAAAGTCCTAAAATGTTCGGAACTCCTAAAATTGAACTTAGATTGCAACGAGAACTTAGAGATAAGTTAATTGAGCTATAAAATGAGATAATGTAGTATATTTTACTATAAAAAAATACACGTAATTTTTTAGTATACCCGGTACAAATAATAATTATACTCGTAAATTAACTTTAAATTGAGTAATTATATATATATTGTGTTGAATTCATGAAATTAACCTTAGAATGTATCTTAAAAATAAAAGATATGCTAGAAACTTAATTATATGAGTAAAGTTATATATTTCACATGTTATTACATAGGGTATAATCTTGTATATTAATTAAAATAATTAATTCTAACATATAATATCTATATTTAAGTAATTATTTAATAAAAGAAAAAGAAAAATTAATTAAATAACAATGAGATTGCTGGAAGGAGGCGTGGCAGGACAGAAGGGAAAGCAAAGTGCTGAATCAAAAGTAGAATTATAAAATTAGGACACCACATGCTTAGCTAAATAGGAAAAAAAAAAACAAAAGAAAAAAATAAAGAAAAATCCTTAGGCGGTGAAAGAAGTGTATAAAAATTTTCCCAGTAGCAAAATAACAACATTTGACAGTTTGGAACCAAAAACAACAGAAAGAAAAAATTAGAAAAAATCGTAATAAAAAAAAAACAAATTTAGAAAAAAACAGAAAAATTAGTGAAAGTGTGGAATCCTAACCTAGGGTAGATCTGCTGTGAAACCCAGCCAACCCCACACGGTCCACTTACCGTGCCAGCCGTCCGACAACCGCCCAGCTGCCGTCGGCCACCGGAGCATCCAAGAACACCAAGGTCAAATTTCTGCCTTGTTTTTCAATAATTTCTAAAAAATAGTAAATCCGCCCAAAAAATTATGAAAAAAATTACACTTAGGTTATTTTAGACATGCTTTCATGTGATATTTTTATTTTTGAAAAATTAGTAATATTTAATATGCTTTATTAAGAAATCTATAATTCATCCGAATATATATTAGTGAAATAAATGTACTATATGATGTTGTTTCTAGCCGAAAATTTTTGTGTAGGATGTGTATGATATATGGGTAATTGCTACGTAACCCAAATTTTTATTTGAATAATTTTAATATTTATTGAATTTTTAGGCCTGAAATTGGTTCGAAAATAGGCTGAAATTATGAATTTAATAGGAAATTATGAAATTAATTGATGAAATGGACATGTACTGATCTATAATAAATAATAATGGTATTGAGTCAGATTGAAATTAATTGGATGCTAAAAGAATTATAATTGGATAATTTATCAAATTTAGGGGTAAAATTGTCGATACAAAAATATAGGCAATAGGTCGAAAACTTGAAACCAAGTGATAATTGAATTCCCTATATTTTTAGAAGTCCATAGAAATTTTCAGGGAATTATTAGGTAATCCGAACTATTTACTACGAATTTATTAAGTAAAATAGCTTAAATTACAAGTCGGGGTGTATTTGTAATATTAATAGACTAAAATGAGTTAAATAGTTAAATAAAACCTATATATAGGATTGCTAATCGAATTGGGTTAAATAGAGATTTTTATTATAATTATTAATATTTTCTGATCGGGATATACTTTAGGTGTATTAAAATTGAATAATACTTATATTATTACAATATAAGGACAAATTGAATAAAATATAATTTAAAACTGTAAATTTTGCATAATACGGTCGTTTTTATATAATTATGTATAATTGTATTAAAATTCAAACTACCCGTTAAAATCCATCTCTAGGAACAGGACTCATAAGATGTGTCGTTAAGTCTATACGAACTCAATGACACTAGTTTAGTTGAAATCGGATAACCTTAAGCAATCTAACTTATATCTATAACATATTCAAGAATATACACATTTCGGTAACTTTACCGGAATCAAAACGTAAATTAATAAATAAAAAGTACGTTTCGATACGATCAAAACGATATATAATACGTAATAATAAATATGATGTACAGTGTCAATAATTAATAATTTAATTCGATATATAGTAATAACATGACTGCATATTATGAAAATAATATATATATATATCCATTTTAGATTAAACCCTAATGTTTTCGTAATTATTACGAAAACTAAATTTAGACCTTTTGTGTAATTAGGACCTTCCAAAGACGGCTAACAATTCAAGTCAGAAATAACGAACGTCTGAACAAGTAAGTTGGGATGGTAGCTTCACCGCTGTTTGGGTACTATTTAAAAGTATCCAGAGACCCAAGAGTACTTCTGGTTGTGTTTGTAGTCAGATGATTATGCGCATTCTATGTGTGCGAATGATACTCTGTTGTGACAGGAGTTCAACTCCTTGGTGTGCTGTTCTGCATATTTACATGGATTCTGTATTGTGTGAACTTATTGGTCACCCCTGATTATCACTAATGATTATTCGACTAAAGTGTAATTGGTCATCCATAATCACCCGTTAGGGAAAACGATTAAGAGTGTTAAGCCAAACACCGACTTCCTTCGATGAGGATAGCTGAAATGGTCCTTTCCCAATCCTTAGTCGAACTAAGTGATAGGCGAGGAGGTCGCGACAAGGTTGGGGGCCGTGGTTCGAAGGCGGTCTTGGGAGGGGGGTGTTCTCCATTGCACAAGCCCGGGTTTGGTTTAACTTGAGTCGCGATGAAACTCCTCAATCCGGGTTGGAGCGGATGAAATTTCTCTAACCTCACAGTGGACCGGTTAACACTGTGCGATGTTTTCATTTGAGTGATTGCATTGCATTTCATCATAATTATTAACCTTATTTGTGATTGTATAGTACTCTTCTGACTCCGCCCCACTTACTGAGCTAGTTGTGCTCACACCCCTACAGACTCTTTTGCAGGTACTGAGTAAAGGCAAAGATGTTCAGGTATCACCGTTCTCAGGTTAGTGTGCTGCTATGTAGGAAAGTGAGGATCGAGGAATTTAACTGAACCTGAGCTTTTGTTTTGTCTTTAAGTTTTGAAGAAAACTAAATGGGAATTCTTTAGGAGCCCACTAGTTTTCTAACTTATTGTATATAAATCGTATAACCTGTGGTTTTTAATAAACTCTGATTGTAATCTTTACCCTTGAACGTGAAATGTTTGTATAATTACTGTTGTAGTACTAAACAACAGATTGTATAGAACAAGTATTTTGTAAAAGCTCTACCACAGGTTTGGATATTAACAAATGTCAGAACAGACGTTTCAAGCTGGTTGAGTTGTACGCCTTGTGTAAACTGCGTCTACGATAGTAGCTGTGAGGTCAGCTTCTATCTTAGATTGGTTTACACGGCGGGACTGTTATGACTCTTCTTGTTCGGGGCGTGACATTAGCTAACTCAAGAAACGCTTTGCTCACCTTGGTTAGTCAGCTCATTAGAGCACGACCAAGTTTCCTCTATCAATTTAGGGTCTTAGCTAGCTTTAGGAGCACTTTACCTGCCTTGGTTAATTAGCTCATTAGGGCATGACCAAGTTTTCTTTATTAGTTTTGAGTCTTAGCTAGCTCTAGGAGCGCTTTGCTTACCTTGGCTAGTCAACTCATTAGGGCATAACCAAGTTTCCTATATCAGTTTAGGGTATTAGCTAGCTTTAGGAGTGCTTTATCTACCTTGGTTAGTTAACTCATCAGGGTAAGACCAAGTTTTTTCTATTAATTTAGGGTCTTAGCCAACTCTAGGAGCGCTTTGCTTACCTTAGTTAGTCAACTCATTGGAGCACAATTATGTTTTCTCTAGCAATTTAGGGTCTTAGCCAGCTCTAGGAGTGCTTTATCTGCCTTGGTTAATCAGCTCATTAGGGTATGACCAAGTCTTCTCTTTCACTTAAGGTATTAGCCAGCTTTAGGAGTACTTTACCTACCTTAGTTAGTCAGCTTATTGGGGTACGATCAAGTTTTCTCTATTAGTTTAGAGTCTTAGCTAACTCTAGAAGCACTTTGCCTGCCTTAGTTAGTTAGCTCATTGGGACACGACCAAGTTTTCTCTCTCAGTTTAGGGTTTTAACCAGCTTCAGAAGCGCTTTGCTTGCCTTAGTTAGTCCGCTCATTGGAGTACGACCAAGTTTTCTCACCTCAATTTAAGGTCTTAGCCAGCTCAAGAAGCACTTCGTCCGTCTCACTTCGTTTCATTAGTTCATAGGAGCACGGCCAGACTTCAATTCTTCTTTCAGTCATTTGGCCATCTCTTAAAGTGCCACCCCTCTCCTCACCAAATCCCCAGTAGATTTTACCTAAGATAGTTAGCTAGCTGTAGTAATTCTTAAGATAAAATCTATCCTTAGGGCGAAAATAATGTCTTTTTTGTTTTTGTGATAAAGTTTTGCTCAAATTTCACCACAAAGAGGGACAACTGTAAACACCTAATTTTTGCCCCCATTTATTTTTCAAAATAGGTTATAGGGTCTTAAGTTAGAAAAAAATATAAAAAAATAGAAAATTAAAGAACCTAAAAAATAAGAGATTTAAGAGAAAATGAAAAAAAAAAGAAAAATAAGAAAATCCAAAAATATGAAGTTTAGGAAAATACCAAAAAATAGAAAAATAGGAAAAACCACAAAAAATAAGAAATTTAGAAAAAAATAAAAAAAATGGAAAAGTTTAGAAAAATATAAAAGTCATAGAAAATAAAAAAAAATGATGAATGAAAATAAAGAATTTAGAAAATAATAAATTTTTTGTTGCCTAAATAGAATAGATTTTTAATTTAATTAGATTTAAAATAAAGGACCGTTAGACTTGTACTTAGATTTAAATATAACTCAGGCTGACCTAGTTCATATATACAATTTAATTGCACATATGGATAAGGCATAAGCCAATGACTTAATGGTAAAACAATTAGACTAAGACAATGGATTTAGCTGGAGGTTAAGAGTTCGACACTCATTGGAAGCATGGGAATGTTTTTTCTATCTTTTTTGCATGAAATTGACACATGGCATTTTGTGATTGGGTTAAATAGCAAATTTTCTTTCTTTTTTTTTTTTCCTTCTCCCCTTTCCTTTTTTCCCTTCATTTTCTCATTTAAATAAAGAAAACATAAACACAAAAAGGAAGTCCATTTAACACATGCACAGTAGGAGATTCATTTAAAAATAAGCAACACAGTACAAAGGAAGGGGGGATTTTTCGTTAAAAAGGGAAGAAGGGGGATTTTAAAACTTCAAAAAAAAAACACGTATATAGTGGGACCTATACACTCTCTCTCCTCTGTCTCTCTCCCTCTTTCTCTACTGCATTCTCTCTCTCTCTCTCTCTCTCTCTTTGACTGATCCTCTCTCTTTCTCCATTGCACCCTTTAACTCTCTCAACTGACTCTTTCCTTCTCTCACCACCACCCTCTTTTTGACAGTAGTAACCCCAACCACATTAACCAAACGCCTGACGCCAATTCACCCTTACTCTTAGCCAACACCCCATTGCACAGCGAGCACACACACAAGTTACGAACATAACTTTCTCTCTCTCAAACCTACTCTCTCTCCCTTCGAATCCTTCTCTACTAAGCTCTTCACCTCGACCTAGCACCATGACCGTAACCTCCACACCACCAACTACCTAACCATCCACTCTCGTCTATCATCGTACCCCCTAGTAGCCCTACGGAACCACTACAAGCCAAACCCTAACTGCCGAGTACCCACCTTCGAAATCACCATCTCTAACACTCTTCGACCCAAACTAAACCCACAATCAAACTCTTTACACTCGAAAACCCTTACCCTAATCACCAATTGGAACCTAACAACCACCACACCAACTAGCGTTGATGACCCCTTACAAACATCCACTAAACCACCACCCCAAGCCGCGGTGCTTAGCCTACCCCCCTAAACCCAATTAGATAACGATAAAAATCCCTTTTCCTAGTCGATTTGGAGCCTCAAACAAGCTGAATCACATTGTCATTTTTGCTGATGTGGAAGCTCGACTTGAATCCAGTAAAGCCGATCTAAACCTAACTTGAATCCGACTTAGCGCTCCATCCGACCCGCACATCCCTTTTCTGGTTCAAGCCTTTGCTTTTCATTTCAGTTTATTGTGAATTTTTTTTTTCTCTTTTCTTTTTATTTATTCGTCTTATTTATTTACATGTAAAAATGTAAATGTAAACGAAAAAAAAGGGGAAAAAGACTAAAAAAAAAGAAAGAAAAGAAAAAAAAAAAAGAAAAAAGAAGAAGAAAAGATAATTTTGTTTTATTTTTACTAGTTTAATAAAAATAGGTAAAATATAATAAGTAATAAATAAATAAGGTGATATAATAAAAATAAAATAAAATAAGTAGGATAGGGAATAAAATTGTTTTATTACTTAGAAAAATTGATTTTCCAAAAATGAAATAAAAATAAATCAAACATTTTCCAAATCAGGATCATTTAGAATTTCTAAAAATAAAATCCAATTTAGAACCTTTTTTTTTAGAAATTTTCTTAAACGAACCAAATCGAGTAAAAAACATAAACTCGATCATTTTCAAAAATTAAAATCAAATCACTCACTAAAGTTTTTATAAAAGAAATATGTATATCTGAGCTTGAATAGCAGGTACGTAAACACTTACAGGGCGACAATAAAAATGAAAAAACCTAATTCCCCTGTTTTCTTTAGTTTAGATTATTTTGTTTATCCAATTAAAGTAACACATAACCAAGTTCTATCTTTCAAAATTATAAGGTGATTTTTAGGTTTAATTCTAATTTTGGAAAGCTAATAGTACTTATAAGGGTTTAAAATTCCTAACCCCTGAATCCAGATTCTTTAGTTTAAAAAACAGTTTTGTAAAATTAGTTTTATTCATTAGACTAGTAGCTAAGTTATAACTAATTCACTCAATTGGTTATAACTTAACTATTTTTCCCAACTTCAGTTGAGTGGCGACTCTAAAAATATTTTCAAAGCAAAAGGAAACTCTTTTCTTTAAAGTCTAGTTGTGGACCGATATTAAATGGGTAAGGTTTAATACTAATTAGTTTAAAAAAGACTTAATTTTATAAAAGAATCGGGAGGGTGAAAAAACTAGGCTTAACATATACTATGTCTCTAAGTTTTTATTCTACTATCCTATTCCTTCCCTTATTTTATATTTCTAACATTATTATTATTATTATTATTATATAATCTATTTTCTTTCTTTTTTTTTATAGGGTTTTACACTATGGTATCAATATTGATAGTTTCTAATTGACTAGATAGGCATTTTCTAATCGAAAGTACCGATGCAACTTGGTTTTTCTTCCTTTAACGAAGAAGCTATTATTTTGGCCCTTAAAATCTTAGGGAACCAATTCTTATAAGAAGTAGCTTGTAATATCTATAGAATTTTGATATATTATTATGTGCAAAATTTAGATAGTGGTTTGTAATTCCTTGGATCCTAAGGGTACCACTAGTTACCCTTAGTTTTTTAATGACATATTAAGGCTATAAAATAAACTACAATCTCTAAAAACATTTTTTTTGTAACTATCACTGGTATAACAAAGCAAATTTCCATAATTTAGACAAGCTAAAACAATTTAAACAACTCATAGGTAGTCATCTCTATAATAATCATACTTCAAGATAATATTCTCATCTTATACAAAAATAGAGCCTAACATTGGATCTAAACCACATACTAACATTTAGCTTTACTAATCATCCATAAGTAATCAATACAAAATTATGAATGCTTCTCAAACCTGACCTACTAGTAGTAGTCTTGATCACAATGTAAGCAACAAACTTTGCCTTAATATCTATAGTTGTAAATACAAAAGAATATGTCAAAGCTAAGTACAAATGTACAAGCATACATGAACGCCAAGTGAATTAACTTACATTCAAGTAAATAAATTTACCTTAGGGATAAAGCCAACAATAGATTTATTATCTTTAATTTAGGCTAACAACAAAAGGGGTACTCATGACCTCACCATACCATTACCTTTGTCCATATATATATATATATATATATATGTGGATATAAATATACGTTTTCCTTTAAGGCATTTACGCTCAAGTTTAGAGTGCAAAAATTGTAGAATTCTAGTTATGACGTCTCATATAAAAGTTCATTAGGGAAACCTCGCATATGATCAATAGTTGCTTCTTGCTTCTCTAGAGATCTACCACTATGGGCCCCTAAAGCGAGCAAATTAAACACAACCAACATTCAAGTTTAATTGGGCCGACTATAAATTAGTTTGGTTTGCTTAATAAGCCCTAACAAGCACAAGCAAACAATTAAGTACCATGTACTTGAGTCGCTGAGCAACTTAATAAACTAGCAAGACAACCAAAGTTACAAGAATCTAAGTACTTGGCTCAAGGAATGATATATTTCACTTAGCTCCTTTGTATCTCAATCCAAGTAGACAATTGTATAGTACTATTCTGAACAGTTATTAACACTAAGCATCTTTACAAGTTAGCCTCGATTAATGTTACCTAAATCTACAATCATATTACTCAATTAAATCCAACTTATAGTCCCATTGAGTTCAATCACTATTTCCAACTTCTTCTTTTTAGTCTCCTAATCAAATTACTTAAGAGCTTCTAAATCTCTACTTTTCATAATAAAGATCAAATCTTTTGAAAGTGA
Organism: Lumnitzera littorea; assembly: GCA_024138015.1. Classification (NCBI taxonomy): domain Eukaryota; kingdom Viridiplantae; phylum Streptophyta; class Magnoliopsida; order Myrtales; family Combretaceae; genus Lumnitzera; species Lumnitzera littorea. The sequence continues at coordinate 27,311,454 of JAMXBB010000006.1, forward strand.
GAAGGCTAAGTAAGGAGTTGGTTGGACTAAGAGAGATAAAAAAGAGGCTTGGGAAACAAAAGGGTTTTGAACAGGGTAAGGTGTCCATATGCTACAGAGTATGGCATTCAGATGCTAAGTTGAAGCTACATACAGTGACTCGATGTCTAGATGCTATAGAGCAAGGCTCCTAAACACCTTGCTACTACTCTACAAATCACAGAATAGTTCAAGCTCGAATCCAAGCACAAATTCGACCGACTCCTTCCTAACTTTCATACATTTCCAAGTAAAACTTCAGATGTAATTTCAATGATTCTCAACACTAAAACTCAGCTACAAACTTCAAATCTTAACTCTAATAACAACAAGTCTTTGTAAGATTCAAATTAAGAGTGGAAGGTCATAAGACTTTCTTGCAATTATTCAAACACTCAGTGAAGTCTAATTAGTGGAGTCTTTTACCACCAATAGCTACAAGTAATCATTTTTTTTAGGTCAAAATCTTAATAAACCTTAAGTATAACTTCCCTTAAACAAGGTTTTCAGTTGCGAAACAAGTAAACTTATGAAATCCTTCACGAAGCTCACATTTCATACTTGAATGAGGTGCTGTTAATGAGAACCAAGAATCTCTACTTAAAAACACTTAAGAATGAGTTGAAAACAATAAGAAACATAAGGATTTAGGGTGCCAAAAAGCTTAATATGAATTTCTTTAAGTTGGTTCTTCATAAATGTTAACTTAATCACCTCTTAGTTTCCTCTTTGGGGTGGATTTAAGGTAGCTACCCTAAGTTTCTACACAAAGAGTGAAAATTAGGCCTTTTTGGTATAAGTTAAGGTCTAAGACAAAAGGGAGGTAGGTTTTAGAGAGTAAGGTTATAGGATGATTTGAAATACTTAAATACCCTTGTTTTGGAAAACATTTGTTGATATATTACATCCTTCCCCCCATAAAACAACTTCCATCCTCATAAGTCACCTAATTCTTGAAATAACCGGTTAATTTCTTCTCATTTCCTTCCTAACTCCTAAGTCGTGCTCTTGTTAAAACGGTTTGCTTAGTTGTTCTTCCTCCTAAGATCTCTTTCCCAGCATTTCCACTCTTAGTAAGCCCTTTTTTACTCCCAATCTAACTCTTTAGCTTTCGATCACTCTTGTTTTATTTGCCTCATGGTCCTTTTGATTTGTATATTTCTATTCTTGTCTCCAAAATGGCAAAGTATTCACTTCTTCATTACTAAATTGATTAATCCATCTCATGTCAACCTTTGTATTCTCATTCATGGTTTTTGCGACCACAATATTAACACATTATACTCCAATACATTAATTCTACCTTTCTACCATCCTACAAAATCATAAGATATGGTAGTAATATGATTGTCATATAACGTCTTCAATATAAACTTCATCTGCTGAAAGATCAAAATCACTCTCAATAATAAAAGGCATTGATCATTAATCTTCATGAGCCTTTAAGCAAGTTTATAACTCCAAGGTAATTAATACGTTTTATTATGTCTGTATTATTCATCGAATAAATTCCATCTCCTCATAGAAAATAATTCTTAGCTTAGATCATAATCCTAAGTTCAGCTCTAAATCAACACCTTACATAGAAGCAAAATAGGATAGAAAACATCCACAAATCTTACCTTAACTAAAACCATCTATCACCAAAGAATTTTCAATAATTGCTTCCATGAATCTAATTAGATGTCTCTCTATAACATGTATTAAGCTACCAAATCGGTTCTTATCAAGGTTTACTTCATCCTTTACTCTTTATTCATCTCTAGTTACCCCTAGTTGCAAAGGTTTTTTAGTTCCACACTTATTTTCTAACTGTATATTGTGCTCCTAGATCATTCGGTACTACTTCCATCGCTTGTCCCCAGATCAATTTAAGTGGATTTAGAGTTGATTATGATTATCATTGATAATTCATGTGTTTTTTTAACTTATTTAATAAAGTTTAATTGATTTGTTGATGTTATACGAGCTAATTTTTTCTCAATGCTTATTTTATCATTTATATCTTTTATTTAATACCAAAATGTTTATATTCTCTTGTAACTTTACATAACTACACATATAACAGGGCTAATGAATGTTGGTACAAAACCAACTTTACTTGACTTAGACTAACTGACCATATGCGACCTTTTATTGACTCAAAACAACCGACATGACATGCTATGACATGAAAGAAGGACTCATCCATTTGTCCTATGATAGGCATACACATGCTAACCTTCCTCTATTCTTTCAAATCCCATTCCTTAAATTAGTCTTCTTTTCCATATTATATTCTTATGTGTTGCTACTTACCACGTAAGGTCTAGTAAGTGGCTACATGTTTATACAATTCGTATATAAGTGTTAGGTTTATTGCTTCAATAGCTGTGTCCAATTTATACAAGTGAGTGTAAAGTTATGAATTATGAATTGTTTCTCAAGTTCGTCTCTTCTCTACTTAGAGTTAATTATCCTATGTTACACCTTGTGAAGTAGTAAAGTTACAGCAATCCTATCATGTAAACCAACCTATGATAGTAATTGGTCTCTCAGTCTTTATCGTAAATGCGATTTACATAAGACGTCTACGACTACCCACTTTGAAGTAAATAGTTCGTACAAGATTATTGATAAAATTACACATAGAACCTCAAGTCATATTCATATATTTATACATTGTCTTATGATCCCAAGAGATATTTATACATCATGGTAGTCTGATAAGTAAAATATTACATAGTCAACTCATATAGCTAAGAGTTATTAACAAAACTCTTAAAGACTCTTGTAGATCAACTAATTTGATCCTCACTCCCCCAAAGTTCTTCAAAAGGAAACTAATCTCTTGGTAGTTATAGTATGGCATTTCAGTTAGCACTTGTAAGATCTATAAGGATGTAAGGAACCAACAGTTCAGTAAGTAGGGATGGAGACATAAGACTATATAACAAAAACAAGCAAGGTTCTTAAGTAATTAATTAAACACAATGCAATATGCAAATGCTATCACATAACGTTATTCGATCCATTGTGAAATTAGAGAAATTTCACCTACTCTAATTCGAGTTTGAGGACTTTTAACGCTTATGCAATAGCTCATAACTAAATCTAGGTTTATGGGATGGAGGTACTGCTCTCTCCATGACTATCCTTCGAACCACTGCCCTCATCTTTACCGCAACCTCCTTTCTTATCACTTACTTCAACTAAGGATGAAGAAGGGATCATTATGCTACAGCGTTAGCCCTTTCGAAGGTATCGATATTTGCTCAAAGAATCCTATTTGTCTCCTAAAGGGTTGCAATGCATGTCCAATTAAGGGGTTTAGGTCAAATATAGCTAAGTCCAATTTAGAGTGATTAAATAATTTTACTTCACACAAATCATAACAAACCACCATAATAAAGTGTCAATATTTAGCCAAATAATCAGAGACGTACAGGTATATGCATAAGCATCTACCTATAAGCACAACAAATGCAATCCTAAGCCTCTAAGTACCATAATATTGTACTCCAAAATATGGTAACTTATTGATCCCAAACTTACCTAAAATCCTTGATTTGCTCACTTAAACTTAATGCAAGGTCAATTTGTTACCGCTCGGTTCTATCATATAAATACCCTTTTAGTATTTATACCCTTATTATATATATGCTTCAAATCATAATTTTACCCTATTTGTCTAAGTTTTATATTACTTATACTCAAATTAATTCTATATTAGTTTCAAATTCAGTTTCTGAATCATTTTTCGATTTATATTTTAATTCAACTTCTAGTTTCAGTTTTTATTATAAATACCAGAAACTCCTTCCAAACCAATATGTGAAATTCATCCAACTATATTTAGATATCCTAAATCTCCTATTTAGCTCCTAACCAATATTCTGGTCTGCACGGTACATCATACTCCTAATTTAATTACTGAATTTGCACCCAATGTGAGAATAACCTACATTTTTCATACAATTTCCTGAATTCATATTCCAAATCAAAATTTATATTATATTACTAATATTATAATCTTATCAATTTAACCTTACATCTTCTACTTATTATTTTCTCATATTCACATATTACCCCTTATTACCTAATTTACGCATAAAACACATATCTAACCTCTTCAACATTACAAATATCATTTCTCATTAGTAACTAACATATCAAGATGTCTAGTTACACACCAAATTAGAATTTTCATCAATTTAACATTAAATCACTAAAATAAGCCTAAAAATTTCTTTTTATATATGATTTTAAGGCCTAAAAATTAAGTAAAGTTTTAGAAATCTAATTTTAAGAAAATTTCTTAATAGCATTACAATATATAACCTAAACAATATATATAAAAACTTTGAGGTCAAAACTATATTATTAAGGTCAATTAAATCAAAAGCGAAAATTAGCTCAGGTTCAATGATTTCTTAAGAGCAGTATATCTCAAGACCTAATTTTATCAAATTGGTATTTTTTCCCCTAAATTACATACAAAAAACACCCTAGAATACTAGATTTCATAATTTTTCATATACATTTGATATTTTCAATAAATTAAACAAATTGAAATGGAATTTTAAACTCCCTAGGTGGTCATTGAGTGTAGGATCTCGTTTAATGCCCTAATTGCACACTATTTTGTTAATTTTTTGTAAATTAATTCTCTCTTCTCTTCTCACCTCTCGCTATTTTTATGTAGATGCTAAATTGACCAAAATAAGTTTTGAAGAGTGTTTTTTTGAATTTATGGTGAGGTTTAGGATTTTTCTTGCATTTTTCACTTGCTAAGTATCCTTTGTCCTTTCTCCTTTTTACTTTCTAATTGTCCTAACTTTATTGATTGATTTTCTTTCTTTAAATCCCAGTATGCCATGCCCCTATTCTAGAAATTTCTGTACTTTCCAGTATTTTTCTTGATTTTTTAATGAATTTTTCTTAATTAATTAGCATCATTTTAACATATTTTAGGTAATTAAAGTAATTTTGGGTATTATTACTTACACGTAAATACATATATAGTACAAATAAATACTCTTAAATATCATATGTAGTATTTTATGAATTTTAGTGTGTATATAATTTATTTCTATCGATTTGTTAATTATCGAAACTCGTTTTACGTGTTTTTAATAAATAACGGGTAATATACATATAACTTAATATTATAATATTTAATTATTTATTTTCCTAAATTTAAACTCACTGGATCATTTTTACTAATATTCTTAACTTTGTAGTAAATTTTGGACTCAATCGAACAACTTGTCCAATCACCCTAAATTTTACATATCGACTTACGATTGCTTGATTGCAAGGCTTACATCTTAGCCCTTACACTCAATTGCTCTTCACGCTTCTATTGTGCCACTTTGATCAATTACCTAAGTCTTTCTAAGATTAACAAACCTAAGCGTACCTATTATTAGTCATCCCAAGTCGTAAGTGATTCGTCTCCTAAGCTATTTCATGATTTTTTTTTTTAACCGGGTGTCTCTAGAGGCCACCAACTTAACTCTTCGAGCATTAGTTAAGCTAAGCTCCCTAGTGATCATCAAACCTAAGCTGCCATGCAATCATAAGACTTTCGTTTAAAGTTTGTAAACATAAGCTCCTTAAGGATCAAACAACCTAAACTCCGATACCATTAAGGTTATAATGCCCTAGAACCTAAGGGCACCACTGCCTATTAAGTATCTCTAGTTTTTTAATGGTACGTTAATGCTCTAAAAAAAACCATAATCTCTAAAAAAAAATTTTAATAACTATCATCAGTACAACAAAACAAACTTCCATAATTTAGACAAACTATAACAATCTAAACAACTCATAAGTGAGTCATCCCTTAATAATCATACTTCAAGACAATATTCTCATCTTATACAAAAACAGAGCCTAACAGTGAAACTAAACCACATACTAGCATTTAGCTCCAATAATCATCCATAAGTAACCAATACAAAATTATGAACACCTCTCAAAGCTGACCTGTTAGTAATAGTCTCGATCACTATGTAAGCAATAACCTTTTCCTTAATACTTGCAATTGTAAAAATGAAAGAATGAGTCAAGGCTAAGTACAAATGCATAAGCATACATGAATGCTAAGCAAATTTACTCACATGCAAGTAATGTAATTTACATAAGGGATAAAGCCAAAAATAGATTAATTATCTTTAATTTAGGTCAACAACCAACAAAGGGGCACTCATGACCTTATCATACCATGATCTTTGTCCATACACATAGGTAAATATAAACATACATTTTCCTTTAAGTCATTTACGCCCGAGTCTAGAGTCTAAAAATCATACAATTCTAGTTGCAACATTCCATATGAAAGTCTACTAGGAAAATCTCACATATAATCAACAGTTGCTTCTCTAAGGATTTGTTACTATGGGCCCCCAGAGTGAGTGAATCAAGCATAACCAGCTTCTAAGTTTAATTGGGCCTAATATAAATTTGTTCGCTTTGTTTACTAAGCCCTAATAAGTGTGAGTAAACAATCAAGCACCACATACTTGAGTCGCTGAGCAACTTAATAAACCAACAAGATGACCAAAGTTAGAAGAATCCAAGTAGCTAGCTCAAGGAATGATAGATTTCACTTAGTTCCTTCGTATCTCAATCTAAGTAGGTAATTATATAGTACTATTTCGACCAATTATTAACACTTAGCCTCTCTATAAGTTAGCCTCGATTAATGTTACGTAAATCCACAATCATATTACTAAACTAAATCCAACTTATAGTCCTAATGAGTTACATTACTATTTCCAACTTCTTCTTTTTAGTCTCTTAATTAGATTACTTAAGTGTTTCTAAATCTCCACTTTTCAGAACAATGATAGAATCTTTTGGAAGTGAGAAGGCTAAGCAAGGAGTTAGTAAGACTAAGAGAGATAGGAAAGAGGCTTAGGAAGCAAAAGGGTTTTGAATAAGGTAAGGCATCCGGATGCTAAGTTGAAGCCACATATAGTGGCTCAACATTCGAATGCTATAGAGCAAGGTGTCCAGATGCCTTACTACTACTCTGTAAATCCCAAAGCAGTTTAAGCTTAAATCCAAGCATAAATTCGATTGGCTCCTTCCCAACTTTCATACATTTCCAAGTAAAACTTAAGGCATGTAATTTCAATGATTCTCGATACTAAAATTTAGCTACTACAAACTCTAAATCTTATCTCCAATAATAGCAACTCTTTGTAAGATTCAAACTAAGAGTAAATGCTCATAAGACTTACTTGCAATTATTCAAACACTTGGTGAAGTCTTATTATTGAAGTCTTATACCACCAATAGTTGCAAGTAATCATCCGTTTTGGATTAAAACCTTAATAAACCCTAAGTGTAACTTCCCTTAAATAAGGTTTTCAACTGAGAATCAAGCTAAACTTAGGAAATCTTCCATGAAACTCACCTTACACACTTGAATGAGTTGTTATTGATGAGAACTAAGAATATCTACTTTAAAATACTTAAGAATGAGCTTTAAACAATAAGAAACAGAAGGATTTAAGATGCCAAAAAGCTTAATATGAATTTCCTTAAGTTGGTTCTTCATAAATCTTTCCTTAATCACCTCATGGTTTCCTCTTTGGGGGTAGGTTTAAGGTGGTTGTCCTAAGTTTCTGCTTAAAGAGTGAAGATTAAGCCTATTTGGTATGAGCTAGGGTTATTCTAATGCCCTAGAACCGAAAGATGCCATAACCTATTATGCCATGTGTCCCTAGTTTTCAAATAACACATTAAAGCTCTAAAACTAACTATAATCTCTACAATCACTTATAATAACTACTTATCGAATATAAAATAATAATTCTTCATGTACATTAATCTAAGTGACTCATAGGTGAGTCACTTTAGCTACAAATATGCTCAATAACTAGATCTTGATCTTTTAGAACATACAAAATTGATTACCTCTCTTTCCTAACTTGATGATAGCAATTACCATACTATTGTAAACATATCGAATCAACCTGCAGCTCTAAAAATAAAAGAATGAACTGGAGCTGTACATAGTACACAAGCATATACGAATGCCACAACATGTCATCTACATGCATTTAATGCAAGAAAAATAAAATACATCATGATATGCCACACTAAGAGTAGACAAGGGCAATTGTATTGAGGTAGGTCTAAGCCTCTAGAAAGTTTGAAAATGAAGATGGGAATGTACAAGAACAATGAAGTAAACAAGCAAACCACGATGAGCTTTAAGGTTGTTACATGCTAAGGAACTACCGATGACTTAAAGAGTGAACTCGATATGATGCATGAGCTAACTTAATGAAGATACTTTTTTGCTAGTCTTGTTTAAGGGTTAGGATAAGAGTAAAGCAAGCAAAAAGAGAATGCTTACAGAAAGAGTCAATGAAGTATATTCAATATCAGATGTATGATGTTGCGACTACATATTATAAGGGTATTTATACTCGAAATGTTAAGGTGACCTACCTAAAAAGGAAAAGACAAAAAAGAGTATTGGCTAAAAAAGTAATGCACAAGGAATAATAAAGGGTATAAATGAAAATTCAAAGAAATTGATGATTGGTGCAATAAATCCTTTCACATAAGGTTGGACATGTAGCATTTGAGCATTAGGATGCTTCTCGTGAAAACAGACAAGTTATACAGTCAAGCTGGAGATTAACAAGCATATGTGTTGACTAGACTTGAGGGTCCTTCCAAGAAGATGTAGGATCGGATGTGGTTTAAGGTTCTTGGCATAAGTACTGCCTAGTTACTAGTCAGTATGGACATGGGTGAGCAGACATGAATGGACCAAGCTTTAGTGGAGCGTATTTTAGGTTAGTACTCGATTACTAATAGACGAGAAGTTACTAGGCTCGGCATTTGAAGTTGGTCGATAGTGAATATCAGCTCAACCTTGGCAGGACTTGGCTGGAATGATAAAATCCGCTTCGTCAATCCTTTAAGACCTCAAGCTCAAGCTTAGGTTAAAGGTCTAGTTGTTTGATTTACATCATCCCCTCCGGGTTGATTTGGATTTGGGATCAAATTTGGCTGGTCTTTGCTCAATTCTCCTTCAAGTTGATAAGGACTGAGGTCGACAATATTAAAGGTGTCAAAAATTCCGTAGTCTTTAGGTAATTCTAGTCGATAGGCATTGTCGTTGATCTTTTAGAGTACTCTAAAGGGTCCTTTGGCTTGGGCAGACAACTAACTCTCTCTTGTTTAGAAACCTCTCCTTACTTAGGTGTAGCCATGTTAAATCATTGAACTAAAATTGTGCCAACTTCCTCCCTTTACTCTTTTCTCTGAACTTCTTAGTAGCTTAGTCAATTTGTCATACAACCTTCTGGTAGATCCGTTACAAGATTGTACTCAGGCTCTTACATCAGGGTTTTCTTGCTTGGGCATGGGTGCTGGAGTGTGATCAAGGGGTAATTATGGGTTAAAACCATAAACAACTTCAAAGGGTGTTTGTTTGGTGCTGCATGTATCGTATGGTTGTAAGCAAATTCCACTACAGGCACATAGACATTCCAATCAGCTAAGTTCTTCCCTATTGTAGCTCGGAGCAATGATTCCAAAATGCAGTTAACTACCTCTGTTCAACTTGGGGATTACAGGAAGTTCTAAAGAATAGTTTAGATACAATACCAAAGAGTTCTCTAGAAATGGCTTAGAAACTTTAGATCTCTATCTAATACTACACTTCTTGGAACGCCATACAAACGAACAATTTCTTACAAAAAGATAAAAGTAATAGCTAAAGCATTGTTAGTTTTAGAATAAGGCATAAAATGTGCTATCTTACTGAGTTTATCCACAACGACCATAACAGAGTCTTTGCCTTGAGTAGTTGATAGTAACCCGAGTACAAAATCTATGCTTAATCCAATCCAGGGTCTGGTTAGGACAAGTAAAGGCATTACTTTCCCTTATTCGGATCAACATGTAGCTTGTTAGCAAGTAGCACAGTTCTTAACAATCCAATGCACATCTATCTACATATTAGAACAAAAAAATTCTTTCATTTAACAACTCATATGTTTGTTTCTCTCCAAAATGTCTAGAAAGCCCACCAAAATGAGCTTCTCCATCAAGTAGCTCTCTCAAAGAGTAGGTTGACACACATAACTTACTTCACTAGAATGGATACTCATCTTCCATGTGATAGTCATCTATTGTCCTTCCCTCTACACATTTTCCAAATATAAGACCAAAATGGGGGTCTTGAGTATATTGCTCTTTAATGCTCACAAATCTTGTGATATCCAAAAAATTAGCAATTAAGAGATGAACATTTGAATATTAGGGCAAAGCCCTGTTCTTGTATGATTAGTGTCAACAGTTGATTTAAGGTTTTCAAGAGACTAAGTTGATTAAGCTAGAAACATACGAGTAATATGATAATCCTAATTGAGAAATTCTCATAGGCTTGGAAGTTAAAAATATAATAAAATATCAAGAATATAATCAAAGTAGTCAAGATTTACTTTATGTGAGTCCTTAAAGTCGCATTTAGGATAATCGTACTTAGATTTGGGGCTTTCAGAAAAAAACTTATCCAATTAAATCCAAACTTTACAACTAAATTAGAAAAGCCAATTAAAGTGACTTAGTAAAGTTAGATTTTTTTTTAAAAAAAAAACATCCTAAAAATTTAATTTTAACCTTAGAAGTATAGTTATTCAATATAGTATAAAAAAAAAAGCATCCTAAAAATTTAATTTTAACCTTAGAAGTATAGTTATTCAATATAGTATAAAACTCGTCGGAACCCTTAAAATCAAGCCTGAAATGCAACGAAACCTTAGAGATAAGTTAATTAAGCTATAAAAGAAAATAATATAACACAATAGACTATATGAAAATATATGTATTTTTTTACAAATATATCCAGTATATATAATAAATATACCTATAAATTAACCTGAAAGTCTAAAAATGTATAATATGTAATGCCATATGACTTCGACCTGCTAACTTTCGAGTAGTTTATATTTTTTATAAAAAAAATATATTTATAAGTTAGGTCAATAAGTATAAAACAGTTTATACTAATGTTACTAGTAACAACAAGAATATGGATTTCGATAATAAAATAATTTGTATAATAATATTACTAATGACACGAGATAATATGTAAAATTACTTGAATTAGTATAAACTCAATTAGTCGGATATCCTTTCTTGATTAGATTGATTGGAAGCATTCATAGGTGTAAAAATATTTGAATTACATCTAGACATAGATATATAATGATATAAATTAATAAGAAACTAATTAAAAAATTTAATGCTTGAGAGACATTCTAGAAATTATGATTTATGATAACATTTATGGAATTAAGTTGAATTCTCATGACTATGAGAAAATTTAACGAAGTAACTATATAGCTTTAAGATTTCAATTTAAGCTCATTTTATATGGAATTTTCTTAGTATTAAGTTTATCAAGTCTAGTCGCTAAAACGTAGAGTTTCGTAATTTTAAATATAACTTAGGATAAATCTTTTAGTATCAACTACGTGATTTTAATAATTAATATTAGTGAGTAAAATGTCATATAAGATATATATAAATAAGTCCTAAATAATTAATACAACTTAACTATATATTATATGTCACTAATATTTTTACTAATAATTACGTCAAAACTCACCCGAAATAACAATTTATGGGAGAAAAAGAAATTTTATGATTATGAATAATGTTTACGGTGAAACAATAGAATATTCTAGAAATTTGAATAGGTATAAAATAAAATATAGTAAATTTACTAAAATATCTTTAAAAAATGAAAATAATAATAATTATATATTTCAACTGCCTTATAAAGATGGTGAAATTTGTGGCTATATATATGTGGATTTACGCCACTTATGAACTAGAATCAGGGAGATGAGGTGAGAGAAAGAGAGGAGAGGGGAAGAGAGAGAGAGAGCGAAATGGTGAGAGAGATTGAGAGTTATAAAAGAAAGAAGAAGAAAAATAGAAAAAGGAAAAGAAGAAGAAGAAGAAAAAAAGGGGAGACTAGGAGACTTAATTTTTCAATAGTAACCTCGTTTCTATAACTATAAGTGTTGTCTTTTAATTAATATTTAATAGTTATAGAAAAAAAGATATCCATTATCTCACTATTTTTCTAAATTGAGTATTTTATTCGTACAATTTCATTCTTTTTGAACTATAAACTTATAATATTAATAATTGTAAGACTTATGTATCACTAATACTGATTTTTAAAATAAGTGGATCTCTAGTAATAATTATTTACTACAATTATTAAAATTGAACTTTACATTCTTACTAATTTAATATCATTACTTTTGTAAATTTGAGTATATATGAACTATTACTATACCTACTTATTTTTTAGGAATATATTTAGTTCATAAGGATCGTCATTATATAACCATTCATCAACAGATGCTGCTTCCCATATTGGGTAAAAGTGTAAACCTATAACTGTAGAAGGAGGAATAATGGCACCAGAGATAATATTGTTTCCATAAAGTATATTTTGTTGCAAAATTATATGAAAATATATTTTTCATTGCTTAATAGGATGTTGGTTACTATATAGCTTTATCTGTATACTAGAATTAGAAATATCCTTTAGAGATAATTTTTTAAATGAAACACGTGACACGTATAGTCGAGTTCATACAAACTCCATGATATTGACCTAAGTAAAACTAAATCACTCTAAGTAATAAAGTAGATGTTTTCTGTAATATTACGGAAAACATCATCTTATGGTGATCTTTCTATAATTAAAACACACTATAAATAATAGTAAGCATGTTTCGATATAATCAAAACAATATAATATAAATAATAGTAAAACTACGTATGTTATTTATTACTAAGTAAGTTGCTATAACTTATATGACAAAATAAAGTACTTAAAATATATGTGTGTGTATATATATATAATGTATATGTATATAAATATATATATATATATAACTCTTCTAAATGATTATATAAATAATATTCAACGAAATACTAAATAGAACCCCAACGTTTTCGTAAACCTTAAGAAAACTAAAAATGAGCTTTGGTATATATAGGACTTCCAAGTAAGTAAAGCCCGAACGTCCTAGATTTGTCAAAGTGAGCTTTAATACAAGTAAGTAGAATCAATGCTTTACAGCATTTTAGGATATTATTTCAGAATATCTAGGGACTTTGGTATGTATTAGCTTATAATTGTAGTTAGCTGTTTGTGTGTATACAACACTTGTGGTTGAGTTTGATTTGCCATGGTGGAAACTAAGCTCCATGTTATGGTTGTTCCATGAATATTATGCTTGAATTGGTGGGAGCTAAGCTCCATGTTATGGCTGTTTCATGAATATTATGTTTAAATTGTTTGAAATTGGTTGATCTCCTAAAAAATGTACAAACTCTAACTCAGCTTAACACCCAACTTAATACGCATCGCAACCTATTAAGGGTAACGGTTAGGATTCTGAGGCCAAACATATACTTCCTTTAATGAGGATAGCTGAAATAGTCCTTTCCCTACTCTTAACCGAACTAAGTAATAAGAGAGGAGGTCGCGGTAAGGTTGGGAGTCGTGCTTCAAAGGTAGTCATGAGAGGAAAGTGTTCTTGATAACTCTTATTTTAAATACATTTTACATGGTGATTTTATAGTATTTCTCTTACATCTTTGGTTTTCTTTAAAGAAATTGATACTTAATTGAGTAAAATTTTGATATCAAGATTTGAATGCATTCTTAGATTGAAAACAAAGAAAAGAAATTAAGTTTCACTCAATTTGGAGTTCAAATGAATGAGTTATGAAGTTTTGAAGTTGCATAAACAATACGAATCAAGGTCAGAAAGTTACACAGTCTAGGACACAACTGTGTCCCTAGGCTGTGTCCATCTAAGAAGATTTGCCAAGGTCAGAAAGTTACACAACTTGGGGATACAACTGTATCCTAGGCTATGTCTAGTGACGAAAAAGGAAACCTTACAATACATTATAAAAGGAGATACTAGGGTTTCGCACAAATGATTGGACATTCAAAAGTAAAGAGACTTGAAGAGAAGGAGGAGCAAAAGGTGAAAGCAACACCCAACTTCAAGATTGAAGAGATTTTTCATCAACAAAAAGGGGTTTTTCATGTTTTATTTCTTGATTTTGTTGTAACTCGTTTTTAGTTTCGTTATGATAGCTTAAGATTCTTGTATTTAAGATTATGGAACCTAGGGTTTCATGTGACTATTAGATTGATTGATAATTTTCAATAAAGTTTCTATCTTTTCTTGGTTCAATTATGTTATTTAATTGTTAATTGATATTTTTAGGATATCAATCTATGATATTTTTAGGATATCAATCTATGATATTATGCATGATGATTAAGAAATCACATGTGTAATGAGATCTTGACATAATTGGAGAGAATTATATGTGTACTTAGAGATAAGATACATGTTTCTTTCAGAAAGTTGTTCTTTTGTATAGGAATTCATTATACATTAATACGATTCTAAATTATATTACTAAGTGAAGAGATTCTGGTAAATAATTTAGGATTAGGGTTAATATGCTTGAGAAAGGTGTTAACTTTAATTGTGAATCCCTCCGGTCAAGAATAATAGAGATTGAATTAGATACATTTTAAGTGGTCACATGTTAAACACTAGGGGAAATAATTCCTAAATACGTTATTACCTTCTTGAAGTCGTTCTCAATTTTATTGCTTTCTAAATTGCTTAATCAAGTCTCATAATTAGGTTAGTTTGTTAATTTTAGTATTTTTAATTCATTCAACTTATCACAATTTTCCGGTTAGATAATATAGCTAAGGTTAATATTAGTACTCGAAGTCTTTAAGGGATCAACTCAGACTCACGTCTGCTATATTAAAACCGATAAGTGCACTTGCCTGATATCATTTCTCCATTGCACAAGCCTCATTTTGGTTTTGATTCACGAATGCGTGACGTTAGTCTCCTAAACCCAAATTAGAGCTGATGCAATTTCTTTGATTTCACGACAAACTGAATAACGTCATGCGATGGCATTTGCTTGTACATATATTGTATCTAACCGACTTGTACATGCCCTAATGTATATTAAGCTACAGATGAGACTATTACGATTTCACCTTTTTAGGGCATGACAAATCCTAAAAGTCTTATCTATAACTCAATAAGAAGAACATGTCATCTTGACAAGGCATTGGCAACCACATTGGTCTTTCCTTATTTGTATTTGATCACAGAGTTACATCCCTCCAAGAATTCAACCCATCGTGCTTACCTCTTTGATAACTTAGTCTGACTTCTAAGGTGCCTCAAGAACTCATGATATGTGTAACTGACAAGCTCTCTAAGTAGTAGATAATGTTGCCATACTTGGAGTGCTCGGATAAGGGCTAGGAGCTCTTTATTATATACAGAGTAGTTCAATTGAGGTCCTCTCAACTTTTCTTTATGATAAGCAATAGGCCAGCCTTCTTGCATCAAGATAGCATCTATGCTAACACCAGATGCATCACATTCAAGCTAAAAAATCTTCTCGAAGTCAGGCAAAGCCAGTACATGTGCAAAGTTCAATCTTTCCTTGATCTCAGTTAAGCCTCTCTATTCTTTCTCTCCTCATGTAAAATCCATATTCTTCTTTGTCAATATAGTAAGGGGTGTAACAATGGTATTGAAACCCTTAATGAATCATCAGTAAAAGGATGCTAGTCCATGGAAATTTCTCACCTCGATACAAGTAGTTAGGGTTAGCCACTCGACAATCGTTCAGATCTTCTCATCATCAACTCCCAAGCCTTTTTCACAAACTACATATCCTAGAAAAATTACTTCTTCTTAGCAAAAAAAAAAAAAAAACACTTCTTCATGTTACCAAACAATCTCTCTACTCATAAAACATTAAAGACTGCTCTAAGATGTTCAATATGGCTAATTAGGTTGGCATTGTATATAAGGATGTCATCAAAGTAGACAACAAAAAGCTTCCTGATCAGATTTCTCAAAACATGATTCATCAATCTAATAAAAGTGCTTAGGGTGTTTGATAGTCCAAAGGGCATGGCCATCTACTCATACAGGCTATGTCGGTTCTTAAAAGTAATCTTCCATTCATCCTCTCATCTCATTCAAATTTAGTCATATCTTGACTTTATATTTGTAGGAGTATAGGTACGGATGCAAGGGTCACATGTGTACTATGTGAGAAGTCACGCTATACGTAACTAAGGAAATAACTTGAGTGACTTATGTAGGATGATCAGGAGAGAATTGTAGGAATGAGTAGGCAATCTTGATAAGGCTCTAACATGTATGGTGATAGGTAGAGGAGTACGATGGCATCAAACTTCAAGATTAATAAAGAATAGGATAGAGTTCTTAAGGTTTTAGCAGAATAATGGCATTAATGGGGGTTTTTCTCTTATCCAAATGAGGAAGTGGATAGAGTATTTATATGAAATGGTAGTTGATCCCATCCGTCGGATCATGATGGTGATCGATGGTTAAGATTAAAACCTTTTATTAATGGATCTTAAGTAGGCTACTTTCATAGGTTTAAGCTCAGATAAAGGCTTTATTTATTATTTTAGTATAAGCTAAAGCAAGAAAGGTTGGATTAGACAGACCGTTCTAACGGGCTCTACTTTAAGGCTACTATACCAAATCTCCCTTAATCATTTTGGATATTTAGACTCGACTCTTTGAGCCCTATCACCTTAGCCTAAATAGTCAAACCCAATCAATTAATGAGCTTAAAGCCTAAACTTAAATTTAGCCCTCTACATTTTACCTCATGACCATAGTCCTTTAGATAAAGTTGAAGGGGTTTAGGCATCGATTGAGTCTTTTAGATGACTTAGGCTTGTGTCGCTGCCAAATTCATTTAAGAATTGTCTTTATACACGAGTTTGCAGCACCTTTTAATCGTGTGTCAATCCTCAAGTGGATTAGGTTGTACATTACCCCTAAGACAACACTCTGGAATAAATCTTCTTTAAGCTGTCTCTTCTTAAGCTAATTTGCCTCTTCAATTTGATCCATGTGAGTTATTGATTCCATTAAGTTGAATTTGTATGCTAACATCACATTAGCAATCTCATTGGGTTGACTCTATGTATCAATATTGCCTTGATTTTCTTCTCATATAGGAGCATTCTTCTTGTAAGGTCTTTACATATAATGTAAATACTTTTTGTTACTCAAATCTTATTTGTTGTGCTATAAATATAATGCTCCCGCTAGATAGTTAGTGGGCAGGGGTCAAGAGGACAGCGTCCCCTATGGGGTTTTCGGCGTAATGTCTCAGAAGCTAAACAAATTTTCAAATCTCTATTTAGAAAACTTCTTTGAAAATATTTTAAGAAAACATCCTTATAAACAGTTGCCCTTAATTCTTTCCATGTTGAGCTTAGATTTTTTTAAGTCATTTCTCCAATCTACTTAAAGTCTAATTTTTTTTTTTTTTTTCTCTATTGGTTCCAAATATAAGGACCAATATATTAGCATATGTGCTACTGTTGAATTTTCACAAGGCCACAAATTAAAATGCTCAGTCCATTCATTAGCCATTAAATATTAGGATGGAGGCCTCAATATCACAAATAGGAAATGGAATTAACAAGTGAGGACCCATCTCAAATGTACAAGACCCTACTAAGAAGAAATACACCCAAGCCCGCCATTTCATCAAAATGAGTGATCATAGCATTCACTTTGGAAAGGAGCGCCCCTTTTTGTCAACTATGGATAAACCCTAGTAATTACCTTTATCTACAAACTTCTCCAGCAAATCTCTTCATGCACAAGAAGCTAAGCCACTTTACAATCAACTTCATCTATTAATCCTACCTTCTTCTTCTTGATTCACTTTGGACAAGAAACATTGGCCACTACACATCCATATTTCAATTATCTACTTAGCTGCTTTTGGTTCTTATTTTCTTATTTATTTATTTTTTCCTTCTATTCTTGCTGCATCCCATTGTTCCCTTAGTCAACACCCTTACTCTTGCAACTAGAAATAGGCAGCAAGTTTGAGAGATTCAAGTCAACTTATAGCTCAACACTATGTACCTTGATAACAAATTCGAGTAAGGCGAATGCCTCCACACTTTGACAATCTAGGGTGAAGTATCAAGAAACTTATGTAGCAGCGTGTGCTCAACAAGAAGTTGGAGATGCTGCTTGATCATAAGAGTAGCTATTAGTGCCTATCCTCTTGTAGGTCTACTTAGATGTCAAGCAAAGATAAGTTTGGTCAGATTTGCATGGACTTGAAGTTGCAGCTTTGGTTTTCTTTATCAAGTAGCAGAGCGCTAGTTGGTGTTCTCACTGTTTGTCTCACTATTTGAACCTTGGAAAAGTGGATACAGTTGATCGGAAATTTAGTTGAAAATTTGCAATAGTTACTACTTGTATGGTGACCGATGGATACTTCTCTACTGTATTAGCTACCATTTGATGTGGCTTGGAATGTGGAGCTTCATTGTTAGTTTGCTCTATCATGAATAGCTGTTATGGATTATGTCATGTAGCTGTCTCCTACTTCTTGATCTAGGTTAGTTTCAATTTTTTTTTTTACAAGAGCTTAGTCATACTATTAATGCAAGTGAATGTGTGGCCCGTGGTTGTGCTCTTCAGGGTACAATGCTTAGCCCCCTATTTTGTGTTAAGGAATATGAGGTGGAAGATTCATTTCCCTTCTCAATAAAGTTTTCTTCAAATAAAGGTACCATTCACATGCTTTCTAATTCTATCCTTTTCCTTAAAGGCCTCTCATTCCCAAATCTAAAGATTATTACATTGCATAGAATGCATATGTTTCATTTTGAGGCTTATTATGTTGACCAACAAGAAGTAACCTCTTGCATAATGCCAAAGATATGCACTTTCATGATTGGTCATTTCCAAACTATGCAATCTTCCATGCCTAAAATTAAAGTGAAAGTGAATCTCATCCTTCATGAGATTGTTACTATCGAGTCTACATTATTTCTAAAAGACCGGTTTGGTAATCATTTGAAGATGAACGAGGCCGATCATTTTGATAAATCTAAAAAAGAATCTAATTAATGTCCAGTTGGCACAACTGATAATACCACTTCATCAAACCTTTTTGCTGTTAAAGTGAGCAAAAATGAAGTTAGCACAAGCAGTTTGTTAAGGCATAGGATGGTGTGCACCAGATGGATACTTTAAGTCTAGAGAATATTGCTCTCAATAGCTTTTATGGGGCTCAATAGAATGTGCAAGGACTGTTAAATGGAGCTCTAGAACAATGTCCATTATGTTAATCAATTTGGCATTCAGAGGTTGGGTCATTTAGGTCCAATCACAACTAGCCATGATGGATGCTATGGGAATTAACAACCGATGCATAGCCTGTAGCCAATTGATTTCCGAACACCAACTATCTATGCTCATAGCTTGTAAGGTCATGACTTTATAACAATTTACATAGAAAAATGTTATTTCTTATCTCTAGCTTAAGCTCATATCATATGATGCATACGTAGCTTATGCTCTACAATAATATCTATATATACCAAACTTGCATTAAGTAGGAAGTTCCCTTCTCCATCAATCTACTCCTTGCTTATGCAAACTTTTCATATGGTGCTCTTATAATTATTTTACTAGTCAGTTTCCTAGTTACTCCCTCATAATCATCTTATCATGATAAGTTGCTCCTTATCTCATGAGAAAGTAACTTGCTCTAATAAATGATGCTTTAGCTAAGAGCTACTTATATTTGTGTTGAGTCACTTTTAGCCCTATATTTGATTGTACTAACTTATATTCAAAATCTCTCTCAATCTTTGTACTTCAAAATTTCCATGGGAATAGTAAGAATCCATAATTGATCTTAAAACAACTTCATTAGGAGGCATGGGAATTTTAGACATAACATTTTTAAACATGCTATTATGTCATATATGATGGGCTATCTTGAATCTTGAAATAGCATTGTACTGCTTGTAGTGAGTTTGACTTGAAAATTACTAAAAATGAACGATTTGCTTTTATAGAATGGCCTCATTATGCCTTACTTCAGACTCTTATATATTTTTCTTCTTTGCTTTCCTTTGCAGGTGTTGGAGACCAATACTTAGGGAGCTCATGGTCATAATAATAATAATAATATTTTTTTTAACATAGGCCGGAATGATCATGAATCCTTCTCCCTCTTTTTTTCTTTGTTTGTTTAACTGTGAAACCGATATCTCCTTGTTGTTCATTTTTTTTTTCTTTTGCAGGTTGCATAACCAATATTTGAGAATTTACAATCACATTTTAAGTGGCCACTATCTAGAACTTATCGTAGCTAGTTAATCGACTTAGTTTAAAGAGGATCATTTTACTACTCAAACCGCAGTTGCTTGCAACTAAAGGTCAAAAGTTTGCAATCGTAACTTGAGGACCACATCTCAAACTAGCAACAGTTAGCAAATCGGCACAATTTAAAGAGAGTAGACTTTTTACCGCCCAGACCGTAATTGTTTGCCAACCAAGGGTTAAAAGCTTGCAATCATAACTTGAGGACTAGATCTTGTTTTTGTATTAGTTACCAAATCGGCACGATTTAAAGAGAGTAGACTTTTTACCACCTGAACCATGATTTTTTGCAAATTGAGGGCCAACAAGGACCGATCTTCATTAGTAGGTGATAGTAAAGAGGTATAATGCTTGGGTCATGTGTGGCCTCCTTTTGTAATCTTAATAAATCCAATTGCAACTTGTAATATGAATTGAACATAAGTCCCAAGTCATAAGGGCATGCACACATGAGCATAAGAGAAGCGAGCATGAGCCTCACACATGAGATGAATGAAACATGAGGCCTAAACTTTAATACATGAGAGTAGAATGTGAGCCTGTGAGTTGAGCATACATGAATAAAAACATGAGCCTTGGATATCAACACATAAGAGTTTAATGAAAACCCATAAGCTAAGCACACACATTAATAAAACATGAATCTTGAACATGATGTGAGTGTTAAGCATAATGTGATCTCTAATCATGACGTAACTCTTTGAACATGGGACAACGGATTCTTAAACATGACATGATGCGAGCCTTGAATATGTAGATCGATCATGAGCTTAGAATAGGAATTAGACATGAGCTTCGAACCTCTTTAACATAAGTACTTGTGAATTGAAAATCTAAAATGAACATGACCCCCTTTAGCATGAGTAGTTGTGAGCTAAATCATGTAAAATGAACATGAAGCTTCTAAGTAAGCATAGCATATGAATTGAACATGAACCCTAAGCATGAGCATGTGAAAGTTGAAAGCGAGTCTACAACTTAAGCACACATGAACCAATTATAAGCCTTCTACATGAATACACAAAAGTTGAACGCTTCAATTCAGCATAGTCCCTTCAGTACGAGTACATGTAGGCTTATAACATGAGCACTTCTAAACCTTCGATATGAGTACACATGAGTTATGTATATGAATCGAACATGATACCCTTATCATGTGAGCTGAATATGAGTCTCATCATATGAATCGAACATGAACCTTAACATATGAGTCTTGATCATGAGTGAACATAAGGATTGCACTTGAGCATTGAATATGAGAGAGAATGCAAGTCTTAAATATTAGAGTTGAATATGAGTGAGCATGAGTCATAATTACGAGCCTTAAACTAGACGTGAGTCTTCAAAATAACATAATTTATGAATGTAACATGAGCTTTGAATATGAAATGAATCTTAAACATGTCACGAGTGTTAAATATGATACAGTACAAAGCCTAAACTCAATGTGAGGCTTGAACTCGATGTAGGCTTGAACATGACATGAGTCCTGAACACCACATAACTCTTGAACACAATGTGAGGTTTGAGCATACCCTGAGGCTTGAACATGATGGGAGATTTAAACATGGCATGAGGTTTGAATATGATGCAAGGCCTAAGTGCGATGTGAGGTCCCATTACACGAGTTGAACATGAGACATTGACTATTAATCTTCTAGCTTGGATACATGTGTGTAAATGAGTTCAACATGTGAGTTGAGCATGAGTCCTTTAATATGAACATGGGTGAGCCAAATCTTCGAGTTAAACATAAGTCCTTAATAAGGCTTCATTCCTTGTATTGCCCTTATCATTTTTTCTTCAACTTCCTACTTGTATGGTTGTACAATTTCTATCCCATTTGCACTTTACTTTACTAAATCACTTACTTTCTTTTATTTTCACATGTAATCACTTCTTCCTCCTCCCCTAAGTGATAGCAACTGTATGTAGGCATTGCTGCCACTTTGAACAATTAATAGGAGAAGGTAACCTGACATTATATGTGAGTAGTCTCATATAATGAACAACTCTAGTAATGTCATTCTCTATATTGAGAAAAGGAGATGTTATAAATCAGCGTAATGTATCAAATATCAAGCCTTGTGTGTACGCTTGCTTCGAGCATCATGAATACACGTGCATCAAGTCTTGCAAATACACATACATCAAACATCATGCATAAGGAGTATTGTATAAAGCAAATATAATAGGTAGCAATCATCACCATGCAAGAATAGCTTCTTCATATACCATATCTATTTATAATTTTCCTCTCCTAGTTATTGACATATGGAGTAGGTGCAAGCCAACAAGTCCTGATGCATCTCATTTCCTTAAGACACCATTAAAGACCCAGTGTTGCATTGTAGTACATTAGTTTTTGAAAGTCAATTTACCTTGAAGGGGCACACTGATTTAGCCTTCCAACAATGCATTGTTTCTATAGGAGCACTTATATAAGACCTTGGTTATATGTGCATATCTTTAATTGACCACTTGTGTCAGTAGTCACCGTTATAAGCCTTATTTCATATGATCTTGATCACTCAACTGTAACTCTTATATTTCCTTGTAAATACGAGTTGTACTTAAATATGTAGAATCAATAATAATTAAGTTCATTGATCTACTTTCGTTATAGCGTACCAGACAATAACATAGTAGGGCAACTTTAATCCCCTTAATGACTTGCAATGTCTTGACAGATAATAAGAAACATATCTTAAAAACTTCACGCGCTTAAGAGCAATACCTCAACTAAGCAACACTATTATCTAGCATAAAGTAGTAAGATTCTCTTGTTATCTCTTCTTTCTTCTAAAAATGACACTACGTGATAAGGAGTAAAGGCTTGACTTAGTTACACTAGTGTTGAGCAATCACAAGCTTCAAATTTTAGATTGACATAACTTTGAGACTGCTTAGACTTTTTGATCTAAGGGGCCTCCTGTACAGTAGATATAATTGCAAAACTACTTAGACTTGGTGATTTAAGGGATTTCACATGTCATCTCACATATTAAAACAAGACTTTTGCTTACTAATGATAATATATGAAAGATCCCTTTTTAAGAAGTGTTCAATTGCACATACACAGTAATAGTAGCACTAATTACATGGGATTAATAATTCTTTTTTACTAGTCAAGGGAGTATTTCCCACTATTTGACTACACAACGTGGCTTACCAGGATATTACCTAGGTTGGATTGAAAATATGTTAAAGTGTTCACTAATAGGATTGTTTCCACTACTTGATGGCAATAAACATAGAAATTAGATAGCATGAAAGCTATACATAATTATCATGGCATAATATACGTTTGGGAGCTAGTGCTCATACCAGTTCATGACATACGAGCTAAGCTCATCATCGTGCATTTAGGAGATCAAGCTCTTACTAGCCAGCAATGATGTATGGTTTGTATGCTATATTCATTGTTACTTTCTTTCGACCAATCAAGAGGTTTAGTTTCCTTTGTTCAAACATAAACTATTTTGTAAAATTAACTTTGCGTGCTAAGGAGACTAGTCTCTTACTTTGCAGCAACAATAATAATAAAATGAAGATACATAAATACTTATCACATTCTCATTAGAAAATGGTGATAGAGAAATAAACTTCTTTCATTGATATAAAGTGAGTACCGTTGAGCTTACACATGAAATGAAAATACAACTGAGATAGATACAATAAAAGCGTATGCCAGTTGTCAAGAGTTCTTGCATTTCTTAGCTTATAATGTTCGTTCTGCCTTCATAATATCATTAGTTATCTATCATTTCTTCGAGCCCCCATTGCAATTGCACATCCTTTTCTTCTTGAATGCTCGTATCCAACTTCTTCCCTTATGGGAAGATGTGCCTCAAGGGGTTCCACTAAGGGTGTCTCCTCTTCATTTATTTGTTCATCAAGAATGCTACTTCAATAAAGTGAGACTCTTTCCGTACAAATGGGTTATTTATTATAGGAATGAAGATGTGTTGCTCATTCCAATGACCCTTCATGCGTTGATGCCATGTTGAAGGTATTATGTTGTGATTATACAGCCATGTCCTTCCTATAAGGAGATGGTACTATACAGGTACGTCGATCACATGGAACCATATGGAGCAATAGATAGGTCCGATATCAAAGTCTACTTCAACACGCCCCATTGTCTTCATGGAAGACCCATAGAAGCTATTTAGTGTGATTGGTTATCTTACTAAGTTTCAAATATCTATCTTTGTAGCTTTAAAAGTTGACATTAACATAATATTAAGTGAAGATCTATTGTCAATAAATGTCCCCATGATAAAATGACCATTGGGTATGCTTTCCACATATAAAGGGCGATTGTAGTTAAGATTCATTGTACAAATACCAGGATTAGTAAAAGTAATTGTCCCCTTATTCATTGAAACAATTCTCTTCATAGGATGTGCTATAAAATGTTTCTTATATTGATCTTGCGAGATCCCCGTGAGTCCAATTGCTACCTTGAGTTAGGCATCCTCATCAAAGCTAAGTAAGTCAAAGAAATTCCTAACATTAACCGTCTTCAACAAAGCAAGAGCAGTGTTATCGTTTCCATTTGTCTTGATCTCAAGTCCCTCATGCTTAACTTCGTATGCCTCAACTGGCTGCACATCCATACTTTTCGTCTTTGTAGGGTCATGAGTTATAACATTTACAACACTACGTTGGGTGTTATGAGCTAGAAGCAGATTATTCCTGATATCATTATCTTTGATGATTAATTCTCCATTTTGAACTTACTCATTAAATATCTTCTTCAAAGTCCAACAATCTTTCATAAGGTAGCTTACACTCTTGTGAAATCTACAATACTGAAGGTCACTCTTCTCTTCATTTGTTGGTAAGTGCTTAACCCTTAGGAGTCTAATATTCCCATTATGTAGCCATTAGTTAAGGAATGTGTGCACTTTTTCCATTAAGCATGGGTATGCCAAAGATGGTTTAGTGCTCATAAGCTTCTTGCTTCTACATTTTTTTGCTCCTCTTGGATCATCTTCTTAAACTGAGTTCATTTATGGTATGGCTTATTAAATGTTGTGTTTTCACCTCTTTATTGTGCCACTAAATTGTTGGTACTTCGTGCATTCTTAACCAACACAACGAAAGAAACCAACGAGAGGTTCTCAAGATGCATTGCATACTTAGTAAACATCCTTTGGATAGACTAACTCTCTTTTATCACAAACTTCTTGTATGTCAAATGAACACTCCTTAAAGCACTCAATGTAATCTATGAGATCTTCCTTAGGCTTTTGTCAAATTCTCCTCATGTTAGTAAGGGTAACTCTTTCTTTAGTGGAGAAGAACTTTTCCAAAAACATCTTGCATATGCTTCCCCATGAATCGATAGATCCTCGGGAAAGGTTGACATACTAGGTGTACACCTTCTCGGTGAGTAGCTTAGAAAATTCTTTTAGTTTCAAATCATCATCTAAACCATATACTTCCATGGCTTCAATGAACTTTAATAAGTATTTTTTGGCACTCCCCTTTTTGCCATTACACAACATGAACTTCAAACTTACATTGTCCCTAGGGTACAGCTTCGCAACAATACATTAGTGATATAGGAGTTTTAATTCCAGTACCCCAATTGTCAACTTTGCTTATATCTCCCTCAAATACATATCCAAATCTTCTTTGGTCACAAATGAACCTCTCTAAGTGGATGCTTCCTCCTTAAGTGACATCGCAAGAGTAGGGTACATGGGCGATTCACAGGTATAGATCTTGCAAATGTAGGATTCGTTAGTGTTGGTTATACAGAGTCAACAATTGTGATATGTGGTATAGCGTATGAGGATGATGAGCCTCCAATCTAAACTCCCTGGTTCCTTACTTTAGGTAATGAATCTTACATAGCTATAGGTTCCATAGTAGGAAGTTGTTCTTCAACTTTAGGAGTAACTTACTCGTTGACAACAAGAAGGTCAAGTGGTCTAGTTATTGCACCACAAGGAAGTTGCTCCTTGTTGCGTAGTAGCAAAGGCAACTAAAGAAGGCACATATTGAGTAAACATTGCCATAAGTTCACTTAGGTTCCGATTGGTCTCTCGCAACTCACACGTTAGTTCCCATCAATAGGATTTGGTTATCTTCGCCTTTGAAGTACCATGATATAAGTATCAAGTCTTCCCTCCCCAGTAGAGTCGCCAAAAATGTAAGGCTATGGGTACAGATACAAGGTTTACGTGCATACCACATGAGAAGTCGCGTTACATGTGACTAAGGAAATAACTTGAGTGACTTACGTAAGATAATTAGGAGAGAAGTGTAGGGAAGAGTAGGCAATCTTGATAAGGCTTTAATACGTATGGTGACAAGTGGAGGAGCACGATATCATCAAACTTTAAGATTAATGAAGAACAAGGTAGATGTCTTAAGGTATTTAGGTGTTTGATCTTTAAAATGAGATTCAGGCAAAATAACGGGGTTAATGGGAGGTTTTCTCTTATCCAAATGAGGAAGTGAATGGGGTATTTATAGGAAATGGCAATTGATCCCATCTATCGGATCATAATGGCGATCAATGGTTAAGATTAAAACATTTTATTAATAGATCTGAAGTAGGCTACTTTCATGAGTTTAAGTCCAAATAAAAGCTTTATTTATTATTTTAGTGTAAGCTAAACCAAGAAAGGTTGGAACAGATGGACTGATCAAATGGGTCCTACCCTAAGCCTATCATACCAAATCTCTCTTAATCATCCTGGATATTTAGACTCAACTCTTTAAGCCCTATCACTTTAGCTTAAAAAGTCAAACCTCATCAATTAATGAGCTTAAAGCCTAAACTTGAATTTACCCTCTACAATATTAATCTTACTAAACACTTTAGCATTACTCAAATTCGTCTAACATATCATTTAGCCTCAAAATGGAGTACATGTACTTGATTGTGATCTTATTCATAAGTCTACTATCCACACACATTCACCAAGTACCATCCTTCTTCAACACAAGCAATGCGAGCACAATACAAGGGCTATCTCTCTCACATACCCTTTTTCCAGTAGCTCATTGACCTATCTTTAGAGCATAATGGCTTGTTTGATAGGCAACGTTAGGTATTAAGTCAATGTAATGATCGATACCTCAAAATGGGTGGTCCTTCGAGTAACAACTCGAGAAACAAGTCCTTATGCTCATCTAGTAGCTCCTTAATCTTTAGGGGTAACACAACTTGCTCCTTCAACTCTAATAGTCATCTAACCATTAGAAAGGTCGGCATGTCAACTTTAATAGCTTCTTGGAGCTTGGTACGGCTCTGAATTAGGGCCTTCTTTGATCCCTCTAGTAAGTTTAGCTAGTAGCTTATTAACTTGGCTTGATGTCATAGGGTTCAGGGTGATTTTTCTCCCATCTTTCTCAAATGCATATGTGTTCTAAAACCTATCATGAATAACCTTCTAATCAAATAGCTAAGGTCAGCTTAGCAATACATGAGATGTACACATGGACCACACGTCACAGAGAATTTCATCAGAATAGTTCTCAATAGAGATCAATAGTAGTACTTGCTAGGTGATGTATAATGCTCCCTTCTCATTTAGCCAATGTAGTTTATAAGGCCTTAGATGTGAAATGGTTAACAACTTGAACTTCTAAACTAGGTCAGCAAATGCAACATTTATACAATTCCTACTATCCACTATGAGCAAACAAACTTGCTCATTTGCTTTGCAAGTAATATGGAACAAGTTCTCTCTATTTTTCTCCTCAATAAAAGATCCTAAGCTCATTGTATGTCGGACAACTAGAGTTAACTTGTCTAAATCTTTAGCAAACACTTCCTCTTCAACAAGCTCATTTTCTTGGGTGGTTTTCTCCTTAGGAGAATCCTCCCCCTTAGGCTCCTCATCAATGCCATCCACGTTGAGCTTTGGGACATCTCCTTTGATAATCATAGTTGGCCTATTCAGACATTGAGCAACCATGTGCCAAAATCTTTAGCATTTAAAGTACTTGATCTAGCTTGTCTTCCTCCTAAATCCTTATCCCTTCTCATAAGTTCTTGGTTACACTACACCATCAACTGGTCAGCTCTTTTGTTTAGCTCTGACATTTTTCTTTCTACTTGGCTTAGCACTTTGTTGAGCCCGGTGACTTCCCTAAGCAAGTCGGCTTCATTAGATTGGTTGGCTCATTAAAGGTCGACTCGACCTATTTCTCCTCTATCTTTCCACACGTTGGGCTATTCTTATAACCTTGTCCAATGTAGTAATCTATTAAAGTTCCATAATATCTCGGATGTCACTCTTCAACCCAGTAAGAAACCTGGACACTATTCGAGCTGATGGTTCATCCACTTCACATTAGATCATAAGTATTTAGAATTCTTGAATATACTCATCAATAGTTCAGCTTCCTTGTCGTAACTCTTAAAGTCAAGCAAAAGTATCCTATAGGTAGGTATCCGGCATAAATCTATTTCTAAGGATTCTTTTCATCTCAAGTTAGGTGTTGACTTCTCTATATCCTTCTCACTTGCTCATGGTTTGAAAGTTTTGCCACCATAATGCAGTATATCTTGAGAATTTTACCACAACAACTCTCACCTTCTCGAGTCCTCATACTAATAGTAATAAAAACTCATTCAACCTTTTCCTCCCAATCCAGATAGTCATTAGCTTCCCCAAAACTATTGAAGCTCGAAATTTGAAGCTTCACATGGTCAGCAATTCATGGTGCTCAAGCTTGCTCTTCCTCTTCAATATACCCTTCTTCTTCATCCTCCTCATCTACTTCACCCAAGTCGATTCTCTTTGGCATTTGCCTTCCTACTCCTCCACCTTAAGCTTATCGAGTTAGGATTTTTCCTATCACAAGCTAAGCAACCTAAGGAGTGTTTTGTATGGCATCAGCCCAAAAAACTAATGCATTAATAGCTTTAAATTGGTCAGCTATTAAGTTAGCCACTTTGTCGAGTCATTCGTCTGTACTTTTAGAGGTATTGTAGGGTTGTCAACCATTTATGGAGGACACCATTGTTATCGTCTTGAATCCTTATGTTCATACTTGAGTCAATCATCCTTTACTCAACAATAATGCTTCTTTAAAAACAACATACGTCTAGTTTCTAAATACTCAACTCACTATTTCATAGAAAACACACAACTACTACTTACTCTATTTTTGCAGCTTAAAACAGAGTACAATAGGGCATACACACAATAGCAAATCAACACACCTTCTACTTACTCAAACACTCACAATTAACCTTTACACAACTATAACACACTTCCACAACCAACACTACTCATAATAAAGCTCGAATATAACTTACTCAAATGAAGCTGCATTCTAATACTAGGATGATACGCCACGTTAAGAGAAGATAAGGGCAACCATATCAGGGTGAGTCCAAGCTTCTAGAAAGCTTGAAAATGAGGATGGGAATGCATAAGAACAATGAAGTAAACAAGCAAACAATGATCAACTCCAAGGATGTTATGTACTAGGGAACTACTGAAGACTCACAAAGTGAACTCAATATGTCGCAAGAGCTAACTCAGTAAGGATACTCGTCACCTAGCCTTGCTTAAAGGTTAAGATAAGAATGAAGTAAACAAAAACCAAATGCTCATAGAAAGAGACAACGAGGTATATTCAATATTAGATGTATGATGTTGTGGCTACATATTACAAGGGTATTTATACCCAAAATGTTAGGGTAACTTACCTAAAATGAAAAAGACAAAAAAGGGTATTAATTAAAGAAGTGATGTATAAGGAATAACAAAATGTATAAATGAAAATTTAAAGAAATTGATGATTAGTGCAGCAAATTCTTTCATATGGGGCTGAACACATGGCATATGAGCATTGGGATGCTTCTGGTAGAAACATACAAGCTGTACAATCAGGATGGAGATTGCCGAACAGAGGTGTTGAGTAGACTTAAGGGTCTTTCCCAAAAGATGTAGGCTCGAATTTGTTATGGGGTTCTCAACACAAGTATTGCTAAGCTACTAGTTGGTATGGACATAGTCAAGCAAACATGTGAATAGATTGAGTTGTTAGCGGAGTGTATTTTAGGTCGGTATTCGATTACTGATGGACGAGAAGTTACTTAACTCAGCATGTAGAGTTAGTCGGTAATGAGGATCAGCTTGGCTTCAGCAAAAGTTGGCTGGAATGATAAAATTTGCTTTGTCGGTCCTTCAAGACCTCGAGCTCTAACTTAGGTCAAAGGTCTATTTTTTTATTCTTTTCACAATAGGTTATTTATCTTGAATTTAAGTCAACACATAACAAAGGGGTACTCATGACATTGCCATGCCAAAATCTCATATACATATAGATAGATAAAATAATATAAGTCTTTTAAATTTACAACCATATACAACGGTGAAAGTCATATGACCAACACCCATGAACTGGGAAACACAAGATCTAGCTACGTCGTCATATATGCAAGTCCGCTAGAGAAACCTTACATATGATTAGTAATTGCCCCTTAGAGATTTGCATTACTTGCCTTTAGGCCAAAGGGGTCAAGCACATGCAATAAGCATTGCATTTAGACCAAACAATACTTAGCCTGGTTAGGTGGTTACTACCC
The DNA here is from genome assembly GCA_024138015.1 of Lumnitzera littorea. Lineage (NCBI taxonomy): Eukaryota > Viridiplantae > Streptophyta > Magnoliopsida > Myrtales > Combretaceae > Lumnitzera > Lumnitzera littorea. Next base: position 27,342,345 of record JAMXBB010000006.1, read on the forward strand.
TAATAAGCACAACCATACAAACAAGTACTATATACTTAAGTTGCTAAGCAATTCAATAAACTAACAAGATAAATTGAAGTAAAGGATCCAAGTACCTGACTCAAGAAATAAAAGTTTTCCTTTAGCTCCTTCATACTTTATTCCAAATAGTCACTAACACATTACTTATCCAATCAATTAGTCACTAATGCTTACCTTATCCTCAATTCAATCTCTAACATGATTACTCATGTTCATGGCTACTTAACCACTAAATCTCCTAAGACTTTAGTGATATTACTAACTCAATCTTCCTTTCTTGCCTTCTTACATGATCAACTTAGAGAAGTCGTATTTAAACTCAAATTCTAAATAAAAATCGAGACTTTAAGCATCTAAGGAACTAGATGAGGAGTTAGTTAGGTAGAAAAAGGATGGAAAAGCAACTTGGAAGACAAAGGAACAAGGTTAGAGCATGGCATTTGGAGGGTATAGTAAGTAACATTCGGACACTATTCTTTTGTCAAGAATAGAGGCTTAGCATCTAAATGGTAAGCTAAAGGGCATCCAGACACTAATCTTCAAATTTGCAGAATTGCAAAATAATTCCCTTTGTCTAAGCACCCAAAAACTCCAACTCTTCATCTAGTTTCTCCAGTACTTCCAAGGAAATACTAAGGTTCGATATTCTCATGACTTCTACACTAAAACCAATTACTATCTCCAATAATCTCATTCCAAAAGACAAGAATCTCTATAAGAATCCTAAATTCAAGAGTGAAAGGTCCAAGAACTTACTTGCAAATGCATAAACACTTAGTGAGACCAACAAAATGAAGATTAGTAACCACCTTTAATCTGTAAAACATTCAATTTTGAGTTAAACCCTTAATGAAATCTTAAGTTCTCAACCTCCAAAGCATTTCTTCAAAAGACAATCAAGCCTAGCTTAGAAAACCCTTCATGTAACTTAGTTTACTCACCTAAAAGAGTTGCTACTTAATGAAAATCCATAACCTTTACTTAAAATACTTGAAAACCAGTTGAAATCTACAAGGAACAAGAGGATTAGGATGCTAGAAGGCTTAATTATGAATTTCCTTAAGATTAAGTTCAAGAATCTCACCTTAATCTACCCTGCTTACCACTTTTGGGTAAGGTTTAAGCGAAGACTTTAAGTTTCTACATAAAGAAGGAGGATTATACTTAAAATCGAAACTATTAAGGTTTTAGAATGAAGGTAGTTGCTTAGAGTGAGTAGGGTATGGTAATTTTAGGAAATCTCCAAAATACCCTTGACTTTGAAAATAATTTTCTAGGTTATTATAGTTTTAAACAAAAAGGAGGCAGGTTTTAAGGAGTAGGGTTTTAAGATGTTTTAAAATACCCAAAATGCCCTTAATTTTGGAAAACATTTTATGATATATTACATGGTTATTTTAAAAATTATTATTCCATTTTTATACAAGTGAAAATGTTATTAATATTTACACATTTTTTTATATACACTTGGTGTATCTATTGCAGTGATGTTTTTTTTTTTTCTCATGGTAGAGCACATAAAATAAAATTCAAATACAAAATAGATGTAGATTGATTGTGGATTTAAATCAGACTATCAAAGAGATAACCAAATATGTTCTTATGAATTCATCATTTACGAAAGGCAAGATAGGAACTGTATAGGTACATAAACATCCCTAATAAAATTAAGGTTGGTCCATGGGCTACTATGGCAGCATTATATGCACATAAAAAGTTGGTACCAAGCGCAAACATAGATGGTTAGAATAATGGAAACTAATAAATATGAAGAAAAGGCTAGAGAAAAAAGAAAGAAAAAAATTACATAAAATGATTTTATGTGAAAGAAACCGATCAACATGAGAAAAATCTACAGCAATGCACAATAAATTGATTATGTCAAATTAAATGTTTTGCTATCAAATTGGATTTTTTTTTTCATTTTTTTTTTCAATGTGCTATAAGTCAATTCATGCCAATCGAGCTTGGTGAATTTATATGCTTCATCGAATGAATTGGCTCACGCTTGAACAACATGTGGTGCCCATGGCAAATGCATGCATAATTGAGCATCTTAAATCACATACGTGCACAATCTCACATTTGTTTAATAGCATGTAAGCGCGCAAGAGCAAAATATACTCTACATCCTCTCCAATTACACCTCTTCATTTTCATTAATTTAGACTTTTAAAATGCTGCTAAATGGATTACTTAACTAAGATTAATTCTGTCTATTTCAAAAAAGGAAAAAAAAAATCTCCAATTTCAGACCATCTCTTTTCCTTCCTATAGACACCTCATTTTTGTCAATTTTTATTTTTTATTTTTTTGTTATTAATTAAGCCAGGTTAATGATTAAATAGAAAAAGGTAAAAAAAATTAAAAAAAATGAAATAATAGAAAAAAGAAAATCAAGGAAGTTGAGTCAAGAGTCAAATCCTATCAAGTTAGATTAAGTTAAGTTGTTGGATCAGTTATTGAGATGAGTTGAATCAATTAGTTTTGCACTAGATCAATTTAGGGGCTCAACATCAGGATTTTTTAAATTAATTGGGTTAAATTGAATCGAGTTGGGCCTTAAAAGAAAAGCCTGAACTAGCTAAGGTTTCTAAAAGTTAGGGTAAATGTAGGTTAAATCATAAACAAATCTTTTTCGATATGAAAAATTCGATTTTGGAGCTTATAAATAACATATTGGTCAATAATTAAAAAAAAAAAAGGGGTTTTCTTTTTAATCACACACACCTAAAAACACCACATACAACTCCACGTGCTACCACCCTACCCACGTATTGCTACGTGCGACCGCCATAAACCACCGCACACACCACCATAACCACCACCATGTTACTACTATACATGCACTCCACAACCGCTGCCCATGTCGCCTGAGCCATAGCCCAGTTGCCCTACACTACCGCCTATATCGCCCGATCCACCTCCTAGTTGCCCCACGTTGCCATTCACGTTGCCCACTCCATTGCCCGTGCTCGCCCAACACATCACCTAGTCACACCCATAATCGCCTAGTGTCGCCCCTCGCTCGCCCACTATCGCCTACATTGCCCACTTTATCACTCGTGTTTGCTTAACATGTCGCCCAATCACGCCCGTACTTGCCTAGTGCACACTTATGCTTGCTCGTGCTCACCGCCCTCATCGTCTAGATGCACACCTACAACACCTAGGCGTTCACCCCCTCACTGGCTCGTGCTCGCCCAACGCACGCCCTCACTACCCAGACGTATGCCCATGCTACCCAGGCGCTCGCCCCCTCGCTCACCCAATGCATGCCCACGCTCACCCATGCTCACCCAGCGCATACCCTCACTACCTATATGCACGTCTACGCTACCCAGGTGACCACCCACTATCTCACTCGTGCTCGACTGGCATTGCCCATTACCGACAATCTAACGTTAGGTAAAATTTTCGTTATTTTATTTATTTATTCTATTTTATTTTATTAATTTCTATTAATTTTCTTTATTAGTTATTCATTTTTATTATTATCAACTTATTTTTATGTTTAAGTGCATTTTTTTGTTTTTTTTTTTGTCTTATTATTTTCTTGCAAGTTTTTATTTAAATTAGGTTTTTCTGAAAAAATCATTTTTATTAATAAAATATATTTTTGGCCCTTTGGGTTTTATTTACAAAAATATAAAATTTAAATTGAGTGTTTTTAAGGATTTGGTTAATTAGGTTTTTAATTATTTATTTATTTAATTTAGAGAAATTAGATTTTTTTAGTTTTTTTTAAATAACAATAAATTGATAAAAATGTAAATCTTGCTCGGTTTTTCAAAATAAAATTAATTCACCTACTAAATATTTTATAAAGAAGAACTATGACTGGTTTGATTCCGATTAACCGATATATAGGTACTTTCAGGGCAACTATTAAAAATAAAAAAATTCTCATTTTTAGAAATTCATAATAAAAAAAATCATTTTTAGTTACTTTTGCTTATTTAGATATATTTTAATATTTTTAGAAAAATTATAAAAATAAAAGCCCATCAATTTTTCTTTAATTTTCACATAGTGACTTAGTCTTAATGGGTTAATCCCCCAAACCTGGTTTTTCTAGTTCAATTTTCTAAAAATCAAAATTTTAAAATATCTGCAAACTAATGGTTAAATTAGGGTTTTTCCCACCTGAAAATCCTAATTTTATTTTTTACCGGTTGAACCAGTAGGCAACTCCAATTTTAAAAATTTTTTTTTAAAAGTAATTCCTTTAGTTTAATATCGAGTAATTTATATTATGTGAGTTGGGTTTAATATAGGTTAAATTAAAAAAAATCAAAATAGAGCTTGACAGATTATAGGAAAAGTCTGATTTAATCTACGGCGTCCCCGTAAACCCTGCCCTCTTGCATCATTCTTTTTGAAAAAGGGGTACTTATTTTTTTAAATTATAGGAAAAGTCTGATTTAATCTACGGTCAATTCATCGTCCATTTTTAACCCCTCTATATAAGCATACACGAGCTTCATTTTTATTAAATCATATTTTGAACATACTTATATATAGCGGCACTCTTTGATCGTGGATTTATCATAATTCTTATAATTTATTAATTACCAAGTCTTATTGCATTGCATGCGTATGTAACATATTGCATTTTTATATATTTGATTACGTTCGTTTTTCTATGAATATTTTATTTCTAGTGTTATATGTGTTTCATTTTTTATTGCCCCTTAGTTAGTGAAAGGCTACGCAATTTCTAAGGAAATCTTTAAAAAAGTTACGAAATTATTAACATCGGATCTAACTTTATTCTAAATTTAGTGTCCTCGTTGTAAATAGTCGTCACATTTTTATTTCATTTATATCTTTTTGTAATATAGATATAGAGAGTCAGGGTAGTATCAGTATAAAGCTTGTCAACCTAGAGCCCATCTGTAAAGTCTAGTTAGATAAGTACTCCTTCCCCAAAGCCATCCTAAAACCTTAAGGTATTGAATGAAGCTCAATTTAAGACATAGGTGTCGGTTATTAGCAAAATGCAACTAGCAGACTTTATGTTGATAGCTAGATGGAGCCACTGCACTCAAGCCGTCTTGGGGTGTACCGATAATGCAAAAGTTCCCCTTATTGGTATTACGGGCTGTAACAGATATTTCCTAACTTATGTCACTAGATAACTAGGCCTACTATAAGAGATAGCCTATAAAGATAGCTTATAGAGACTCCTTAGATGTTGCCATAATGAATTATCAAGATCCTTGTCTACCTACGGTTACTTTAATGCAATGACTAGCAGAACTCGTAAAGTTGTGGGAACGAAGAGAAGTCAAGAAGATAGTCAATGTAGGAACTTTGAGGGGCAAAGTTAGAGAATACCAAGCCACTAAGCAATTCATTTATGATTAATTGGAGAAGACTAGAAAGATACAGTATGAAGCTCCAGATGTATTTAGATACGAGCCAGATCCAGCATATCTTTCACCCGCTGAGCAGGCCTACCGAGACACCATACAGGCCACAGTTGAAGCCTAGTTCTAGGAAAGTAAGAGGATTGTTGAAGAGTTAAGGTTGGAAAATGAGAGACTGCTTGAGGAAAATCAATTCTTAAGGAGCAAGATTCGAGAAAGGGATGTTACAGTACGAAGACTTATGAGGGAAGTTGATGAAGCTTGTCCCAACCAAATCCGTCAGCTCTTATAGATATAAGATTTAAGTTTTTTGAAAATTAGTTAGGAGTTTTTCTTTTCCTTTCACTTAGTTCGTTGTATAAGTTGGATCTTATGATTAATAAATTTGCAACTTTAGTAAATAAAATTTTCACTAATTGCGCAGTCTCTTACTCATTATTATTATTTGTTTGTTTGTTTATTTGACTTTTAAAAAAAAAAGAAAAAAAAAACACAAAAAGAGACAAACAACAAAATAACAAACGTCACAAAAATAGGAAAAAAAATAAAAAAAAATCTTTAATTCACCAAAAAGTCTAAAACTTGAGTTTTCGCGTAGGATTCGGAAGATAATGTCTAAGCGAGTAGACTAAACTAGAAGCTCGATATTTACTCGTTTTGAGGTAAGTATGTCGACTCAAGGTATTAGAAATGTTAGTTAAATCGAGCTTGACCCAAGAGTAACGACTCTAGAAGAAAACATGAACAAGATGGCCAAACAAATTCAGGCTCTCACTTAGGCTATTGGGATCCTTAACGATAGACAAGGATCTCAAGCTAACCCAAATTGGAATGCAGAAACCACCCCTCCCCTTAAACTGAAAGATGAAGAATCAGCCCCTAATGCTGAGGTATGGAGGAAGGAGAACGAAGAGAAATACCGTGAAATGGAAAGAAAGGTCATGTAAAAGTTAACCGAGAAGATGAAAACCCTTGAAATGGTTAACAAGTTTGAATAGATGGGGATGATTAATTTGTCAACATATGAAGATAATGACTTCTCGAAAAGATTTAAGGTTCCAAAATTTGAGAAATACGATGAGACCAACTGCTTGAAACTCCATACTAGGTTGTACATCAGGAAAATGGGGAAATATATGAAATATGACAAGGTGATGGTACAGACTCTTCAGAACAGCTTGACTAGGCCTGCTTTAACCTGGTATGCCTAGTTAGACCTGAATGAAATTAATACTTGGGATAAGTTAGCACGAGCTTTCTACAACCAGTATAAATTCAACAATGAAGTAGGCCCATCTATGTGTGATTTGAACAATCTACAAAAGAAGACCAATGAGAATTTTAAAGAAAATGCCTAAAGATGGAGGGGCATGGTAGCTAGGGTGAGTCCACCCTTAATTAAAAAGGATCTGACCTTTACTTTCATTAATACTCTTAGAAGCCTATATTACCAACACTTGTTTAGGTACCCAGGCTCCAACCTTACCTCTAATTTTGTAGAAATTGTAGCCTCAAGAAGCCAAATTGAGGAAGCCATTGATACTGGGAGGCTCCCTGATCCTGAAAGAGCTAAAAAGAAGACACCTCCTCCAAGATTTTCCAACAAAACTAAGGAAACTACTATTAGCTTTGTTGATACCAGCAACCTTATCAGACCCACCGCCCTAGTAGCTATGACTAGAAGATCTAATCCCCCGCTAAGTCGAAATCAAAATAACCGCCTACAGAGAAGATAGTTCACACATATTCTCATTCCTCTAAGTTAGGTTCTTACACAATTAAGGAAGGAGAATCTCTTGACATTTGAAATACCGAGAGAAGGGCAAAGATCAAGAGATTGAAACCTGCAGCTTTGATGTGATTATCATTTGAGGTAAGTGGGGCCTTCTATAAACCAATGTTAGAGACTTAGACATAAAATCCAGGATCTTATTTATGCCAAATTGCTTCAATTAGATTTCATCCAGACTCCTACTCCCAACGTGGCTAACAACCCTCTATCGAATCATGGACATTCGATCAATATGATGGTTGTTGAAGCTTCTAAACTAGAAATCGACCTAGATAGTCTCCCCATCACTATTGAGGAGATAGCATGGAATCTGAGGAAAGCTGGGTACTTGCAGGATATGAATCTCCGAGATAAGACCTGAACCAAACCAGCGAAATATCGACTACTTAAGAAAGGAAAGATAAAGAAAGTCAATATCATGGCTATGACAATTCCAAAACCACGAAAGAGAAATACTCAAAGGGAGCTTAGAAAGAGATATGAAGCCGGGGATTCGATGATTGACACCCTAGGAGAACTAATAGGGAAGTTTGAGTATTTGGTGGATTATGCCGGTTCACCCGCCATATACGCTGACACTTCACCCACTGGATGGGGTCTAGAATTTGAGGAAGATGACAAACTCATTGTAGAAGCCAAGAAGGCGGCTAAGATGGTTGGAATGATTGGAGATAGGCCTAAGCCATTGATTTTTGAATATGATGGAAAGACTAAGAAAGTTGAGGAATTGGGAAAGCTTAAGAAGATTGCTTTCAATGTCCCGATAGCCCTAGAGAATTATAAAGTAGCACCTTTAGATTACCAAGCGGTAAATCAAATGACTAGGGATTAGGATGAGTTTATGATCGGCATGAGGAAGCTAAGGGGGAAATCTACTATGGAAGAGGCTTCCCAAAAAATTTTTGAAGATACGGAAGATAAAGATTAGAATGTTGCCAAGAAGATAGTGAAGGCCAGTGAATACAAGATAATGGATCAGCTAGCTAAGGTACTAACTTAGATTTCTTTAATGGGCTTATTGTTGTCATTAGATACTCATCGAAAGACATTGATTAAAATTCTGAAGGAGGTCAAGGTACTTGAAGGGATTTCTACGGAAAAATTGGGATTAGTGGTAAACTCAATGTTTGAAGTGGATTAGATATTATTTTCGCTAGATGAGCTAAGTAAAGAAGGAGACCGGCATACAAAGCCCCTCTTTATAATGGTTAAGTGTGCGAGGAAAGTAGTTGCCCGAGTTTTGATAGATAATGGGTCATCATTGAACGTGTATTCATTAACAATGCTAAATCTACTTGGTGTGGAGGCGATTGAAATAAAGCCCAACTTGATTTCAGTAAGAGCTTTTGATGGATTAAAATGGGAGATAAATGGAGAAATCGGGTTGCAGGTCGAAATCAGCTTGCAGGTGTTTACTATCTCCTTCTAAGTTCTTGACATCTTGCGAACTTTCAATCTTCTGTTAGGAAGACCGTAGATTCATTCAATAAGGGCAATTCCATCTAACCTACATCAGAAAGTGAAGTTTATAGTTGATGGGCAGTTGGTTACTATTCTTGGGGAATAGGACTATGAGATTTACAAAGAAACGACTATTCCCTATGTCGGGGATGAAGAATTGGAAGAGTCGGGGTTATAGATTTTCAATGATGTTGGTATGATTGAAGAAGCAAGACAGGGGGTACGAAGTTGTTTGAAATAACCTAAGAAGTAGATTGGAACGTTCGGGCTTAGATATGAGCCCACTGAAGAGGAGATTCAAGAAATGAAGGCTAAAGCCAAGAGCAAAAGAGGAGATTAGCTATTCCATGCTCACATGGATTTTCTAAACATCCGTCAGACATTCCCAACACCGGCTAATGTTTAAGAACCTGAAGTAGCCGATTTATCTAAGGCCCTAACTCAACAATGCAACATTGGTTCGAATGGGAGAGAAGATGTCGACATACTAGTTTCTTTGGGCAACTAGTTTTCTATTCCCATGAATAGGTCTCTCTAGAAACGCAAAATTAGATTAATTAGGAACATTTGATTTCAATAATTAGTCTGATTAGTTAGCTTTTTTTTTGTCAGACAATTTGAATTAATTAATTCAATAAAATTTGTTTCTTTCTTTCTTTCTATCAATTCTTTCTTGTTATTTATTTGTTGTCCTTTTCTTTTTCCTTTACTCTTCAGATCCGATAAAAATGATGAACGTAATGGATATCCCGCGCATGTAAACAATAAAAGTACTAATATCGCTTTCGGCCCTACTGGGTTAAACATCGAAGATGATATTGAGACTACAAACAAAATTCAAGAGAATTAGCATTGACATAAATAGGGTAAAGTGATTATTGACGAACCAATGGATGTGATTAATTTGGGAACATAAGAAAATCCATGAAATTTGAAAATTGGTGGTGATTTAACGAATAATCAGAAGTAGGTGTTGTCACAATTGTTATCAAAATACTTAGATGTGTTCGCTTAGTCTTATGAAGATATGCCCGATTTAGACTCGTCTATTGTGGTTCACAAGTTGCCAACCAGGGAAGAAATTAAACCAAAAAGACAAAAGCTTAGACAATTTAGGCCAGATCTACTCCTCAAAATTAAAGAAGAAGTCAAGAAGTTGTTAGAAGTCGGATTCATAGAAGTATCAGATTACCTTAAATGGATGGCCAATATGGTGCCAATATTGAAGAAAAATGGGAAAGTTAGGGTTTACGTAGATTTCCATGATTTAAACCAGGTGACACTAAAGGATAATTTTCCTTTGCCGTATATTGATGTATTAGTGGATAACACAGTTGGGAATCATCTTTTCTCATTCATGAATGGTTTCTCGAGGTATAATCAAATTAAAATGGCGGAAGAAGATAAAATTAAAACAATGTTTGTTACCACCTGGGGAACATTTTGTTATCGCGTGATGTCGTTTGGGTTGAAAAACGTTAGGGCAACTTACCAGCGTGCTATGGTTGCTTTATTCCATGACATGATGCATCAAGAAATCGAAGTTTATATGGATGATATGATCGCCAAATCCAAAGAGAATGAAAACCACATGGATATTTTGTGCAAACTATTTAAGCGATTGAGGAAGTTTCAATTGAAGTTGAATCCTAAAAAATGCACTTTTGGAGTGACTTCAAGCAAATTGTTGAGTTTTGTAGTTAGTAAGAGAGGAATCAAAGTAGACCTAGATAAAGTCAAGGTGATCGTAAGCATGCCTGCGCCTAAGACTGTTAAAGAAGTTAGAGGATTACTAGGAAGATTAAATTACATTGCTTGGTTTGCATCACAGCTAACTGATAGATGCAAGTCGTTGTTTAAGCTATCTAGGAAGAATGCTGCAATGGAGTGGAATGAAGAATGTGAGCACGCATTTGCTAAAATAAAAAAATATCTCATGAATCCTCCTGTACTGGTCACTCCCATATTGGGATAGCTATTGATCTTTTATTTAATGATTCTCCCTAAATCAATGGGATGTATGTTGGGGCAGAAAGATGAAAAGGGAAGAAAAGAGCATCCTATGTACTATTTGAGTAAGAAATTCACGAAAGGTGAGTAAAAGTACTCAAAAGTGGAAAGAACGTGTTGCACCTTAGTATGGGTGATGCATAAACTCAGGCAGTATACTCTCTATTACTCAATAGAGTTGTTGACAAAACATGACTCATTGAGGTATTTAATGGAAAAACCGACGTTGATTGGGAGAATATCGAAGTAGCAGATGCTACTCTCTGAGTTTGATATCAAGTACGTAAGTCAGAGTTCAGTCAAAGGGCAAGCAATAGCTTATCAATTGGCAAAATACCCATTAGAAGATGAGCATGAAGGTTCAAAAGCATAATTTCCTTATGAAAATGTGATGGTAGCAAATGAATTGAGTGGTGAGAAGTTAGGATGGAAAATGTATTTTGATGGAGCAACCAATGTGTTTGGATGTGGGATAGGAGCAGTATTGGTATCACCCAAGGATAACTATTTTCCTATGGCAGCAAAATTAATATTCCCATATACTAACAACATAGCAAAATATAAAGCCTGCATTTTAGGGCTTAAAATAGCGCTAGATATGGGAATACAAGAATTGGAAGTGTACAGAGATTCTTCCCTTATAATTCTCCAAATCTTACGGGAATATAAGACAAAGGACAAGAAATTAATACCTTACCACAAACATTTAAGCAAGCTAATTGAAAAATTCCAAAAGATTTCATTCACTTCCATTCCAAAGATCCAGAATCAGTTTGCTGACTCATTAGCTACGTTAGCGTCAATGGTAAAAGTCACAAAAGGAATAGAAATTCAGTCCTTGAAGATTCAGGTGAAAGAAAAATCGAATTTTTGCCTTGCAGTTGAAGGGAAGGGAACAAAAGAACCTCGGTATCACGATATGAAGAAGTTACTTCAAATGGGAGAATTTCTTGAAGATGTTGATAGAAAAGATAGAAAGACTTTAAGAAGATTGGCTACTCATTTCTTATTAAGTGGGGCCATGTTATACAAGAGGTCACCAGATGCAATACGACTAAGGTGTGTGGATGAAGAAGAAGCCAAGAAATTGATAAAAGAAGTGCATGAAGGAGTTTGTGGTCCTCACATGAATGGGTATATGCTAGCTAGAAAAATCATGAGAATGGGGTATTTCTGGATAACGATGGAATCGGATTGTATCAAGCACGTGAGGCACTGCCACTTATGATAGGTGTACGCTAATAAAATCAACGCTCCTCCCTAAGAATTGCATATGTTTTCAACTCCTTGGCCTTTCTCAATGTGGGGAGTTAACATGATCGGTCCAATTTCGCCAATGACTTCAAATAGGCATAGATTCATTATAGTCGTAATTTACTATTTTACTAAGTGAGTCGAAGCGGTGTCGTATGCTATAGTAACCAAAGGAGTAGTAGTCAAATTCTTGAAAAAAGACATTATTACAAGATACAGTGCGCTCGAGTCTATTATTATGGACAATAGAACAAATTTAAAGAACAAGTTGATGGATAAAATGTGCTACCAATTCTAGATCAATCACAAAAATTCAACTCCATATCGACCTCAAATAAATGGAGTAGTTGAAGCCACAAATAAGAACATCAAAAGAATCATTGAGAAGATGGCAATCACATATAAGGATTAGCATGAGATGTTTCCCTTTTCTCTCATGACTTATAAAACCTCAGTCAGAACTTCTACTGGTACAACCATGTATTCATTAGTATACTGAACTAAAGCAGTCCTACCAATAGAAGTAGAAATACCTTCAGTCCGAGTATTGGCAGAAACTCAGCTCGATGAAGCAAAGTAGGTGGAGAGGAGAATAGAGCATTTGAATTTCCTAGATGAGCGAAGACTTGCAGCGATATGTCATGGTCAATGCTACTAATAGCGAATGATCCGAGCTTTTAACAAAAAAGTATACCTAAGGTACTTTAAAGAGGGAGACTTGGTGTTGAAGAAAGTGTTACCAAATGCAAAAGACCTTAGGGGCAAGTTCATTCTGAATTACAAAGGCCCTTATGTGGTCAAAAGGGTATCATCAGGAGGTGCATTACTATTGATAGAGATGGATGGCCCAAAATTAAGAGGACTAGTGAATTCGGATACAATCAAGTTGTATTATCCATGAAAACAGAGATTTAACAATGATTTCAATTTTTCTTGAATAGTTTGTAGTTAATCTTTCATCGTTTACAAGTAAAGATGATATCCGAGAATGTTTTCGAAATTCGGATGGTCATTGACCAACAAACACTCCACCAATAAACCCTATTTCTTAGCCTCATAAACTTAAACAGCAAATCCTTACCAATGAATCTGAATCACCAAAAGAATTGAAATTGAATGTTCTTAATAATTTAATCTTATTCATTTGAAAATAGATTTATTATTCAAAAGTCATGAAGAGTAGAAATTGAAATTTGAAATCAGACTAAGCAAATTCAAGGCATAGGCATGGTTCAATTACAAGATTCAAAGGAAAGAAGAGAAGAAAAGAAAAGAATAAGGGAAAAGAGAGAGAAGAAGCAAGCACAAACCTCTGAAGAAATTTTGTTGATTAAATGAGTGAATATCAAGAGTCAATGTAAGCATACCAATCAGTTACTATTTGTGAAATTCGTTAGTCAAAAAAAAAAAATCATAATAATAATTTTGAAAAAAGTCTTTGAAAAGAAATCTTTTGAGGAATTAAGCTAGTTTTGAAAATCAATCTTGAAGAGATCTATCCTCTTCATATCACAAACCAAAAGGAATCTCAAAGAAATCTATCTTCTTTGGATTATCCATCAAACCAAAACAAGTTAATTTTATCTCCAATGGTTCTTATCCTATCCTTTCAAGATAGGCCCCCTTGAAATTTTTACTCTATCCTTCCAAGATAGACACCATTAAGTACTATCCTTCCAAGATAGGTCCTCTTGAAATTTTTGCTCTATCCTTCCAAAATAGACACCATTAAGTCATATCCTTTTAAGATAAACCCCCTAATCTTTTGCTCTGTTCTTTTAAGAAAGGCATTCATTTGCCTTGTCCTTTCAAGATGGGCAATTTATTCTTTACATCAATCTTTCAAGTTGATATCCTTCATTAAAATAAAACACAGCTTAGTTGATCAGTTCAAAGTAAGGTTTAGCAAAAATAGGTATCTCTTTTGTCTTTATAGCAAAGTTCTATACCCATTTTGTCTTTGTAGCAAAGTTTTAATCGAACTTTACTACAAAGAGGAGTAGCTTTAGATACCTCATTTTTCCCAATTTTTATTTTTTTTTGTTGTTAATTGAGTTAAGTTAATGAATAAACAGAAAAAAAAAAAATAAAAAGAAAAAAATAATAATAAAAAAATGAAATAATAGAAAAAAGAAAATCAAGGAAGTTAAGTCAAGAGTCAAGTCGTGTTAAGTTAGATTAAGTTAAGTTGTTGGATCAATTATTGAGATGGGCTGAATCAATTAGTTTTAGGTCAAATCAATTTAAGGACTTAACATTAGGATTTATTAAATTAATTGGGCTAAATTGGATTGGGTCGGGTCTTAAAAGAAAAGCCTAAACTAGCTAAGGTTTCTAAAAGCTAGGGTGAATCTAGGCTAAATCACAAATGAATCTTTTGTATTGATTTTGGAGCTTATAAATAACGTGTTGGTCAGTAATTAAGAAAAAAAAAAGGGTTTTCTTTTTAATCACACACACCTAAAAACACCACACACTCTACACGCAACTCCACGCCCTACCACCCACACCACATGCATTGCCATGTGCTACTATGCACCGCCGCCACACACCATTGCACACTACCGTACACACCATTACAACTACCATCATGTCACTACTACACATGGATGCTACAACCATTGCCCATGCCGCTTGAGCCACTGCCCAATTGCTACACATTGCTGTCCATGCTACCGTCCACATCGCCTGAGCCATTGCCCAGTTGCCCCTCGCTGCTGCCTATGTTGGCTACTCCATCGCCCGTACTCATGTAACACATCACCCAATCATACCCATGATCACCTAATGTCACCCCTTGCTTGCCTACTATCACCCATGTCACCCACTCCATCGCCTATGCTCGCCTAACATGTCACCCAATCATGTCCGTACTAGCTCAATGCACGCCTACACTCGCCTATGCTCGCCCAGACGCATGCCTATACCACCCAGGCGCTTGCCCCTGTTCGTCCAGTATATATCCACGCTCACCCATGCTGGCTCAACGTATGCCCTCACCGCCCAGACGCACGCCCATCCTACCTAAGTGCTCGCCCCCTCGCTCACACGTACTCGCCCAATGCTTGCTCATGCTCACCTGTGCTCGCCCAACGTACGCCTTCACTGCCCAAACGTACACCCATACCGCCTAGGCACTAGCCCATTGTCTTGCCATGCATGCCCATCACCGATGATCCAACGCTAGGTAAAATTTTCGTTATTTTATTTAATTTAGTTTATTAATTTCTATTAATTTGCTTTATTGGTTATTTATTTTATTATTATTAACTTATTTTTGTGTTTAAGTGCAAGTTTTTTTTTGTGTTATTATTTTCTTGCAAGTTTTTAGTTAAATTAGGTTTTTCTAAAAAAATCATTTTTATTAATAAAATATATTTTTGGCACTTAGGGTTTTTTTTTTTATAAAAAAAATATAAATTGAGTTTTTTTTAAGGATTTGGTTAATTAGGTTTTTATTTATTTATTTAGTTTAGAGAAATTATATTTTTTTAGTTTTTTTAAATAATAAATTGATAAAAAATGTAAATCTGGCTTGGTTTTTCAAAATAAAATTAATCCACTCACTAAATATTTTATAAAATAGAACTACTGCCAATTTGATCTCAATTAGCGAATATGTAAGCACCTTAGAGGTAACTGTTAAAATATAAAAAACTTTTTTTCCCCTTAGAGAAATTCGTAATAAAAAATTATTTTTAGTTACTTTTGCCTATTTAGGTATATTTTAATATTTTTAGGAAAATTATAAAAATAAAAACTCATCAATTTTTCTTTAATTTTCATATGGTGACTTAGTTTTAATAGGTTAGCTCCCGAATTTGATTTTTCTAATTTGATTTTTTAAAAATCAAATTTTTAGAATATTCGCAAACTAATAATCAAATTAGGGTTTTTCCGCCCGAAAATCCTAATTTTATTTTTTACCAGTTGAACCGATTGGTGACTTCAATTTTTAAAATTTGTTTTAAGAAAAGTATTTTCTTAAATTTATTGTCGAGTAATTTATATTGAGTAGACTAGACTTAATATAGGTTAAATTAAGGAAATTAAAATAGGGTTTGAAACTTCCAAATGGGAATTACTAGATACTCATAATTTGAAACAAAATCCCTAGTTCATTTGAACAATTACTTAGAATACTTTCCAATATGACGGTGAGGGTGGTGAGGGTGCCTCTATAATCTTCAACCCCGCCTCCACCAAAACAAAATCTTATCAAAATATGTTCGTGATAAATTATACCTACGTTAAACACTCGTTTCAAACTGGTCCATGTAAAAAAAAAAAAAGATTCCTTATTTCAATCATGGAACTACGCTGTCTTGAAAATTTTCTAATTGAAAAAAGGTGCAAAGGACATGCGAGAGTTTCTCCTCCTCTTCTAATAAAAATATGGCAAAGTTCTCCCTTAGACATGGACTGATTTTTAGCAGAAGGTTTGGTTCTACGGTTGAATTTGTTGAAAGCAAGATGCAAAAGACTTATATTAAGTAAAGCGAAGAAAATGGTTGAGCAATCATGGCCTCGCATGGGGTGGTTTGTAGGGCATGCATGGGATGTATATGATGAGGAGTTGAGGACTAAATTTATATTTTTGGGTTTAGCAATGTAAATAAGTTTGCCGCGAAAGTGTCTTCTTTAAGTTAGAAAGATATCAAATTACTCTAATTTAAGATCAATCAAGTTAGGATATGTTAATAAATATGAATCGCGTTTCCTCTAAGATATAGTAGCATATTCATGTATATGAGCTCATAATTTTTCAAATTATACTAAAGCTAACTCAAATATATATATATGTATATATATATATAGACACTAAGAGTTATTCAATTCATCCTTCATTTGAAAAAACGAAGAGTAGAGGTGGTTCAGGCTTTTGACAAGACATTGTCTGAATTTTAATGATTCGATGCAAATATTCATATACAGGTTTTTAGGTGAAATTGGATTTAGTTAAATGAGTTTACATATTAATGCTGATACAGCATTTAAAATATAATATAGTGACAACTTAGCAATAGAGGTATGCTCTACATGATTGAGAGATGATGCAATAAAGTATTTTTCAAATTAGGGGTAGCTATATATTTTGCAAAATTTTCTCGGTGCCTACATAATTTACTCTAATAATAATATAATAACATAATAATAATAAAAGAGTTCGCAATTATAAACTATCTTGTCAATGAATAATAAGAATCGAACAAAATACAATAAGATTTTGTATCGTGTGGGGTGTGAGATATTTTTAATTTACAATGGTGAAATATTTTTAATTTACAAGTGTATCATGTGGGGTGTGAGAAACAAGGAATTAGATTTTCATATTGAATACAATAAGATCTCATGTGTAAGATTATCACACAAATAATATATATAGTTTGGACACATTCGAAAGCATACT
Source organism: Lumnitzera littorea (assembly GCA_024138015.1). NCBI lineage: Eukaryota > Viridiplantae > Streptophyta > Magnoliopsida > Myrtales > Combretaceae > Lumnitzera > Lumnitzera littorea. The sequence goes on from JAMXBB010000006.1 coordinate 27,359,665, forward strand.
TGAATCCATTAGAAAGAGTAATTCTTCGAAGGTTATGGCCTTCCATTTTATGATAATGCCTACTCTTGATTTTCTCACTAATGAGATGTGGAAAAAGGCAAAAGAGGAAACCCTAAAGATACATTACTTGACTAAGGACCTCAATTCTCTCTCTCTCTCTCTATATATATATAGATATAGGCTTTATTATTTTATTTCACTATAACTCATCAAAATAGGTGAGATAAAATATTTGGGTTCTATACACTAGGCCCATACCAAAAGTCCATAAAAAATGAGTTTATAAACCATATTTATTTATTCATCAACCAAATGAGATAGCCAATAATATACAATTAATTAATACAGTGACCCACAAAATTATAACAATCTCCTACTTAGGTCACATATGTCACATAACAATTTTATATTGTAAAATCTTTATGAGCTCAAACTTTTACTATATATACTAAGTCTCATCCCCAAACAATTTAATTCATCAATCATATCAATATAGGATCAAAGCGGCCTTTGTCATCATTTGTTGTGACAAAACTCATTAATGGTTAGAATATCAATATAATCAATGACATAGATCAAGTATGGATGTGTAGTATAGAAATTACATGTAATGCGATCTTCAACATGCCTATTTCCAATAGGTCCTACCTTATAACTCATTATATACTCTACACTTTATGCACAACTGCGATTGGAATATATAAAACCTTATTTTAGAGAATTCAAGAAACAACTATATATGAGTTAATTATACCAAATGCAGTATACAACTAAACATCAACCAAAAACTAATCTCTTACTATATCGATCTTTTACTATATCAATACATCATCAAAATTAATAGCACCCATATGAGCAACATGATCATGAAATACTTTAGGTGGTAAACCCTTAGTAAGCGGATCCGTAATCATGAGGTTGTACTAATATATTCAATTAACACTTGAGAACTTTGAACTCTCTTTTTAACAATAAGAAACTTTATATTGATATGTTTCGATTTCAACAAACTTTTGTTGTTCTTGGAATATAGTTCAGCAACCTTATTATCATAATTAATCTCTACTGGTTTCTCAATATAATCAATAATTTACAGTCTAATGATAAAATTTTGCAACCATATTCCTTGATTTGACACATCATTATAAGTAATGAATTCTGCCTCTATGGTAAAAGAAGTTGTGAGTGTCTGTTTGACACTTTTCCATGATACAACTTTGTCGGGCATCATGAAAACATAACTAGAAGTAGATTTTGTGCTATCAAGCCATCCAACATAGTCAAAGTCCGAATACCCCATGATCTCCAAATGATCAAATCTTTGATATGTGAGCATACAATCATTTTTTCTTTATAGGTATCACATAACACGTTTAGCTGCTTTACAATGATTCATGCCGGGATTATTGAAATATTTGCCAAGCATTTTGTAAATCCTGTAAATTTAGCTTTTGAGTAGAAAAATGACTTAAGTATTATAGGTAATTTTCCTTAAGTCAACAAAGCCCATAAATTTAAAATTTGATTAAAAATTTAAATTCAAAACCTAAAATGAATACTAAAACCCTAATTTATTAATCTAAACCCTAATCGCATAAAAAAACTTTAAACCCTATGTATGTGTAAATACAAGAGATCGAATATGAACCTAATAAAAACCTTAAAATTAAAACCTTAAGCTTATAAAACATATAAATTTACTCTAATAATAGTAAGACTCTAATAGCCCATTCACTTCACTGAATGGAATGAGAAAAGAATGTAAGTGGAATTCTTAGGGAATGTAATAAAGGTGTAATACTTATTACTTTGTTTAGCTGGATTAATAAACAACTTAAGAATATATACGCAATAAAACTTTAATAACTAAATTACCGTTAATCCATTTTCTTTCTTAAGTAATTCTAAAGTAATAGATAGTAGTGGTGGAAATCGACTGTGAGGGTGGAGGCGATGGTAATGATTGACGGCAGTTGTGAGTGGTGGTGGTCAATGGGGGTAGCAATGGTAGTAACGGTGGTGATAACAGGGGTAGCGACTTGGAGGGGGGTGGGGGGTAGTTGCGACAGTAATGATGACAGCAATGGTGGTGGTGATAGCAGTAATCAAAGGTGGTGGTAGTGGTGGTGACAGTGGTAAGTAACAGTAATGGCGACGGTGGCAACGATGGTAGTAATGATGGGTGATGATGGTGGCAACAAGTTAATGGTAGTGGCAATAATAGAACGGCGGTGGTAGCAGTAGTAGTTAGTGGTGGTAGCAGTAGTAGTGATCGTGGTAGTAATAGTGGTGGTCGATAATAGTGGTGGTGGTAATAGTAGTGGTCAGTAATGGCCGATGATGGCGATGGTGGTGGTGGTCATTGTTTAATTGATATGAGGTTATTTTTGAAAAAAAAAAAAGTGAAATTTTATGAAAAATCATTATTCTTTGGTGGAATTAAAGAATACGTATTACTTGATTTCACATAATAAGGATTCCTATGGAATTGTGATTCAGAGACAAAAAACCAAGTAAACGCTATAATAGGGGGTGGGAATAGAATTCTAATTCTCCTCTGATAAACGAGGCATAATTGAATACGACTATCGATCAATACGAGTAACCACGTAAAATCGCTAACGAACGAATAGAGGTAATTTCTAAATACTTATAAACGTAAAAAGTAACAACTTAATTAACATAATTAATAAAATTATGAATATTATTTTTTTTTGTGATTATTTATAATATCATATTTGTATATATGTATATGTGCTAGTTTTGTGTTTATTTAATTATTTTGAGTTAATTTTATTACATAACTCGTGTTTATGTACTAAATGGTATACATTACTTTTATATTACATTTTTTTTTTCATAATTACATTAAAAATTATTTCAAATATCATTTAAATGTTAAGTACACTTTTAGAAAGTTCAACTTAATAATTTATAATTTTCCTTTTACTTTTTCCTTTTTCCTTTTTTTCTTCCGTTTGTCTTATCCTACTTCACTTTTCTTCCTTTGCAAGTTGTGGCTGCCAATTGAGTATTATTTTTACCATGTGATCAATTAATTAAGATAAGCTCACCTTGATTTTTTTATGCTAGACCTTATCTTGATGTTTGTTCCTTTTTCCTTTTTCATTTTGTTTTCTTTCTTTTCCTTATTTTCTTTTCCCATTTGGCTGCACAAGTATCCATGGAATTTAGCATGTATGAGAAAACAAATTAATAAGAGATTATATGAGTCAACAAATTTTTTTTCTTACATTTTCTCACCATTGGCCACAATTTGTTTTGTTTATTACAATTCAAAATATCCTATTTACTTTCTTTTCCCAAACCGATGAAGCTCTCTCTCTTTAACATTGCAAATTTTTCTCAGTTCTTTTTGTTAAACTCTCCGCTACAAGCTTGATTCTATAACATATCCTATCATCATCTTCCATCAAATTTAAGAAGAAGGAAAAGGACTTTTGGTTCTACAAATTTTCAAGATACAAAAAAAGTAATTAATTAATATATATATTGTATTTGATTTATTTTGTGATATCAATTTATATATATTCTTTGTTGTATATGTATTCTGTAGTGTTTTATGTAATTAGGAGTATGAAAAAGGGATTGTATGTTTTTTAATATCCTTGTAATAAAACTCCGTGTACATGTATTGAAGTTGTATATATAATTGTTCACTTCCATATTATGTCTTGATATATGTATATGTTTAACTATATGTAACTATATGTACACATAAGTTACATATATTTAGTTATATATATATATGTACGGTGTACATATATATATATAACTAAATATATGTAACTTATGTGTACATATAGTTACATATAGTTAAACATATACATATATCAAGACATAATATGGAAGTGAACAATTATATATACAACTTCAATACATGTACACGGAGTTTTATTACAAGGATATTAAAAAACATACAATCCCTTTTTCATACTCCTAATTACATAAAACACTACAGAATACATATACAACAAAGAATATATATAAATTGATATCACAAAATAAATCAAATACAATATATATATTAATTAATTACTTTTTNATTGTTCACTTCCATATTATGTCTTGATATATGTATATGTTTAACTATATGTAACTATATGTACACATAAGTTACATATATTTAGTTATATATATATATGTACGGTGTACATAGATATATATATATATATATATATATAGTACATATACATACATATGATACTAAGTATGTTTATTTTATCCTATGTATATGTGAGATATACTATAAGATAGTATAAATACCTAAATATGAATAGAGTAAGAAAACATAATTTTATGAGCATATGTACAAGTATAAATATATGTATAGTATTAGTATAATATATGTATAATTATACGTGCATATACATAATATTAAATATACTTACTTTATTATCCCTATATGCAAAATAATATGGGGTAGTATGTTACGACTCGAACAGGAAAAATTATAATAGTCCCGCCATGTAAATCAACCTAAGATAAAAGAAAACCTCACGACTACTATCATAAATATAGTCCACATAAAGCATACATGACTCAACCAACTTAAAATGTCTGTTCTGACACCTGTTAATAACCAAACCTGTGGTAGAGCTTTACAAAATACTTGTTCTATACAATTTGTTGTTTAGTGCGATAACAGTACTAACATAAACGTCTTACATCAGAGTTATAATTTACAATCAGAGTTTATCAAAAAGCCACAGGTTTACAGACTATTTACATAAGATAAGAAACTAGTAGGCGTTCTAAGGAATTCCTAATTAGTCTTCTTAAAATTCAACAATAAAGACAAAAGAAAGATTAAAAGCTCAGGTTCAATTGATTCCTCGTTCCTCACTTTCCTAAATAGTAGCACACTAACCTACAAATAGTAGCACACGGTATCTAAACATCTTGACCTCACTCAACACCTATAAAAGAGCCTATAAGGATGTGAGCATAAGTAGCTTAGTAAGTGGGATAGAGTCAAAACAGTACCATATAATCATAAGTAAGGTTATTAATGATGATGAAATGCAAGGCAATCAATTAAATGAAACATCACACAATGTTATCCGATCTACTGTAAGGTTAGACAAATTATATCTGCTCCAACCCAGATTGAGGAGTTTTATCGTGACTCAAATCAGACTAAACTCAGGCTTATGCAATGGAGAATACCCTCCTCCAATAACTGCATTCGAACCATGGCCCCCAACCTTACCGCAACCTCCTTACCTATCACTTAGTTCGACTAAGGATGGGAAAAGGATCATTTTAGCTATTCTCATCGAAGAAAGTCGGTATTTGGCCTAATACTTTTAATCGTTTTCCCTAATAAGTGTTATGCATGTCCAGTTTCATTTTAGTCGGATAAACATTATTTTTAATTAGGGGTAACCAACAAGTTCATACAATACAGAATCAATGCAAACATGTAAAATAGCACACCAAGGAGTTCAACTCCTGTTACAACTAAGTATCATCCACACATATGGCGTACGTACAGTCAACTAACTACAAATACAGCCAGAAGTACTCTTGGGTCTCTAGATACTTTAAAATAGTATCCCAACAAGCAGTGAAGTCACAATCTCAACTTACTTGTTTAGATGTTCACTACTGCTAACTCAAGTCGTCAATGGTCTTTGTACTAGAAGATCCTATTTACATAAAAGACCTAAATTAAGTTTTCGTAGTAATTACGAAAACATTAGGGTTTAATGTAAAACGGTTATATATATATATATATATTATTTCCATAATATCTGGTCATATTATCACTAAATATCAAATTAAGTTATTAATTATTGATATTATACGTCATCTTTATTATTGTATATTATATATCATTTCGATCGTATCGAAATGTACTTTTAATTTATTAAATCACGTTTTAATTCCAATAAGGTTACCAAAATACGTACATTCTAAAATATGATAGAGTTATAGGTTATATTACTTAAGATTGTTCGATTTTAACAAAATTAGTGTCATTGGGTTTGTATAGACCTAATGACATGTTTTATGATGCCTGATCCTAGAGACGACTTTTAACAAATAAGTCGAGTTTTTAATACAGTTATACTTAACTATATAAATATTATCGTATTATATTTAATTTAAGTTATTAAATTGTACTTTACCTAATTTGTTCATATAATGTTATAATATGAGTATTGTCTAACCTTAATATATCTAGAATGTATCCCAATTAGAAAATATCCATAAATATAATAAAAATACTCATTTAATCCCAACTGATTAGCAATCACGGATATATTTTTTATTTAAGTATTTAATTCATTTTAGCTTATTAATATTAATAATACACCCCAACTTGTAATTTAAGCCATTTTATTAGGTAAATTCATAATAAATAGTTCATATTACCAAATAATTCGCCAAAAATTTCTATAGACTCTTAAAAATATACGGAATTAAATTATCACTTCGTTTCAAGTTTCCGACTTATCGCCTATATATTTGTATTTACGATTTTACCCCTAAATTATCCTGAATTACTCAATTACGATTCTTTTTACACCAAATAAATTTCATTCTAATCCCACATTGTTATTATTCACTAGAGATCAGTACATGTCCATTTCATCAATTAATTTCATAATTTCCTATTAAATTCATAATTTTAGCCTATTTTCGAGCTATTTTTAGGCTAAAAAATGCAATAAATATTAAAAATATTCAAATCAAAATTCGAGCTACATAGCAATTATCTATATATCATACACATCCTACACAAAAATTTTCAATTAGAAACAACATCATTTAGTACAGTTATTTTACAATTCTAAATTCGGATGAACAATAAATTTCTTAAGAAAGTATATTAAATATTAAAAAATTTTCAAAAATAAAAATATGACATAAAACTTTATTCAAAATAACCTAAGTACAAATTTTTTCAAAATTTTCTAGGCGGATTTGATATTTTTTACAAATTATTGAAAAATAGGGCAAGAATTTGACCTCACTTTTCGTGGTGTCTCCTACAGCCGTGGGGTAATGAGGGTGTGTCGGCTGGCTTACACGGTGGGTGGACCGTTTGGGATTGGTTGAGTTTGTTGTTAGGTGGTTGTTTAGGTTTGGTACAGTTAGGGCATGGTAGTTACTCTGTTTTTTCTATTTTCTTTCTAATTCCCACGATTTTTTTCTAAATTTTTCTTTTCCTATTTTAAATTTCAAAGTGCTAAAACATTACATGTCTGCCATCCTTTCCTACTTATAGGGCTTAATACACTACCTAGGATTTTTTTTTTTGTTTTTATTTCTCCTTTTTCCAAGTAAGAGGTGTCCTGTTCTTCTTAATTCCCTTGTTGATTCAGCATTCTAACTCCTACAGCATGCCACACAAATTTTTCAACTAGATCCAGCAAGTTCTAATGCTTTTAGGATAAGCTTTGTTAGATAATTGCTTAATTATTAATATTATATATGTGTATATTATGATTTAGTTATTTTGTTAATATATGAGTATATATATCTCATGTATATATCACGTGTAGTGTATAACTAAACTCATATAATTATGATTCTAACAAATCTTTTATTTTTAAGATATTTTCTTTTAATTATTTGCATGAATTCAATATATTATATATAATTACATAATTTATGGTTAATTTACGAGTATAATTATTATTAAAATCGAGTATACACATAAAAAGATGTATATATTCATATAGTAAATTATACTATATTATCTCATTTATAGCTTAATTAACCTATCTCTAAGTTCTCATCGCAATCTAAGCTCGATTTTAAGAGTTTCGAGCATTTTAGTTCTATATTGATTAATTTTACTTCTAAGTGTAAAATTAGGATTTTGAGTCTTTATTTCCAAAATCTAACTTTACTGTATTACCTCAACTAACTTTTCTATCTTAGTTGTAAAGTTTAAGCTCAATTAGATAAGTTTCCTTAAAGGTCCTAAATCTAGGCTCGGTTGTCCTAAACTCAATTTTAGGGGTTTACATAGTACAAATAGATATATGTATAATATAATATATGTATAAATATATATTTTTATATATATAGATGAATCTATGCTAAATAATAGAGATGAAATACATTTGAAAGATTTTGATAAAGTGATAAATGAGTGGAAAATTCCAAAAACCTCTTATGATCAAATATATCAAATAGCAAAATAGAAAATTTTTGGGAAAAATGATTATGTTATAGCTACTGAGGAAAAAGATATCCTTATCTCAGATAGCTTAACAATAATAAAACTTTTAAATGCTAATTCAATAAAAAAATATATGCAAAAGAATGGAATTATATGCATTTAGGTCTAGTCCAAGTAAGAGCAAAGCCTCTTACTAAAATCTCATATGGCTTAACAACAATAACCAAATATATAAATGAATTAAAAAACAATTCAATTTCTAAATTAAATTGTTTAATTCAATGTAAAGAAAACCATTTAATGTATTTCAAAAATGATCTTGAGTTCAAAAGAATTGAAACTCAACTCAATAATAAAAACCTGAAAATAAAAATTTCTAATTTAGAATTAGAAATAAAAAATTCAATTTGTCCACACTTCCAAATGTATTTTGGAATCGTAAGTCACACATTGTGGACTTACCATATGAAAATAATTTCAATGAGAAAAATATTCCAACAAAAGCCAGACTATCCTAAATGAATAATAAAGTTTTAAACCATTGTAAAAATGAATTAAATGATTTGCTTAATAAAAAATTGATCCAAAAAAGTAAGTCTTCATAGAGTTATTTTGTTTTTTATGTCAATAAAAATGCAGAAAAAGAAATAGGTATCCCAAGATTAGTAATCAACTATAAGCCTCTTAATAATGCTCATAAATGGATTAAGTATCCAATACCTAATAAAAGAGATTTACTAAATATGTTGAATAATGTTAAGATATTCTCAAATTTTGATATGAAATTTGGATTCTAGTAAATTCAAATTAAGGATAGTGATAGGTACAAAACTGTCTTCATAGTTCCTTTTGGTCAATACGAATGAAATATTATGCTATTTGGATTAAAAAATACTCCCTCTAAATTCCAGAGAATAATGAATGAAATATTTAATGGCTTTACAAATATTCAGAAATTGAATTATCTTTTAATTCATTTATATATTTGGTTAGTGGTTTTGTAATAAAACTGAATACAATTTTCCTTTTGAAATATTGTGTTTGGTTCTATTAGGTTTATAATTGAACCACTATGCCATAACCTAAGATATACTGATATATATAAAATATAGCATTTCCTTCTAGAAAATTTTCTCATATGATGTTGGATTATATTCTTTTATGAAAGTATTGAAACCATTTCTAGCATTTTCATGAATGATTTCAAGGACTGCTATAAATTGTTCCTACCAATGTGCAAACTAGTTAGGAAGGTTTTTCGAAGAACAATTATAAAAAAATATTAGCCAAGCATGTGATCTTTTTAGATTCATTTGATAGAAAACATTCCACTAAGCCTGTTTATAATTAAAATAATTATAAGTGGCTCAATGGCTTAGCTGTGCTGAAAAAGGTTCTATATTGAGCTTTATTGGGTTTACCAGATGAGTTTACCATTCTTTTAGATTGATTACTTTCAAAATTCTAGCCATAGAATAACTAACCATTTGTTCTTTTTCAAAATGCTTAAATCTTACTAAACCAGTTTCAGTCAAAATTTTTTCATAAAATTGTAATGGTTTGTAAATATCATATGGAATATAACAAAAATATTTTGTAAAAATTTTCCTTGCAAATTAAAAAGGGTCCTTTTCAAATAAGTTTTCTTCAACAGAGAAAACATATCTGGAAATAGGTTTTGAGAAAATTTTAGACCTTTGATTTGTAGGTATTATTGTAGAAGGTACCGAAGTTGCTACTTTAGTAATTTGAATATTCTGATTTTTCCTCTGAGTTTCTATTTGTTGAGGAATTTCAGGCAACATTGGGATTTCATTTTTTGCCTGTAAAGCTATTGAAATCACTTTTAACAATTCTAGGGTAACAGCCATATCGACTAATTAGGAAAGAGTTTCATTGGATTATGTTTGGATATTAGAAGTGGATTGATTATTTGAAGATATTAGTTTTGAGGCCCTAGAAGAGGATTCCTCTTTGATTGTTAATGGAGTGTTAGATGATTTACAAATATCTAACCAGGATTTGATATTGGTTAACCCCTTACTAGAGGTTAAAGAAGCTTTTTCTTTTCTTTTATCCTTCTCTTTCTTGGGAGGCATCTCTCTACAAGAATTTACGAGTAAAGAAATCAAGAAGAGTTGTGTAAGTGAGTTAGTGTTCTCTTAGTGAGACAATTTTCTCTATAAAAATCTATATCCTATATTTACTAATCACTTAGGACGAATCCTTTGTGGAATATCATGGTATTGTGATAAGCCTACTAGGGCCTAGCATAAATCCTATTTTGAGTGAAGGGTTGCAAAAAGTCATAAATTGGAAATCATAATATTGGATTTAATTTAGTCATGTGATTTAGATTTATAAGATTAGATAAATTAGTCTCTTTTGAAAATATGAACTTACTTAGAAGAACTATGTCTTTTTCTAACTTTGCACCCTCTAAGCAATCAGAAGAATTTATGCTAAATAATAGAGATGAAATACATTTGAAAGATTTTGATAAAGCGATAGATGAGTGGAAAATACCAAAAGCCTCTTATGATCAAATATATCAAATAGCAAAATGGAAAATTTTTCAACATTGGACAATTTATAATTGACGCTTAATTTGCTACCAGATACAAAACTTAGAGATTAGGTAGTCTTCTCAAAATATTTGATTAGAATTAAGCCTTCTCTAATACAATTTAAATTCGCACCAGTATCAAATAATGCAGTCGTTTCCAAGACTATAGAGAATTACACCTTTGTTTTCTTTTCTAAGTTTCTTTCTAACTTATCCTCACTTCATGCAAAATTGATGAAAATGGTAAAAGAATATTAGATGATAATGATGAGCTAATTCTAGACATGGTTAATACTTTGATACTTTCAATCAATCAACATTAGAACCTTTTTCAGTATAGCTAAGTCATTAAGCCAGTTATAATTATTTTGATTGTAAACAGGCTTGGTGGAATGTTTTCTATCAAATGAATCCAAAAAGATCACATGCTTGGCTAATATTTTTTTATAATTGTTCTTCGAAAAACCTTCTCAATTGGTTTGCACATTAGTGGGAACAATTTGTAGTAGTCCCTGAAATCATTCAGGAAAATGCTAGAAATGGTTTCAATACTTTCATAAAAGAATATAATTTAGCATCATATGAGAAAAATTTCTAGAAGGAAATGCTATATTTTGTATACATTAGTGTATCTTAGGTTATGGCTTGGTGGTTCGATTATAAAGCCGATCGAACCTCAAATACAACCAGTTTGGTTAAAATATATAAAGTCAAATGGTGGGACAATTTCAAGATGTGAAATAAACTTGAAGAAGATTCAATTCTAAATTGAATCAAACACAATTCCTTAATTGGACCATCCAAAATTTCAACTCTATAATACCATAATAGAAGTTTTTTTTATCTCTTCTTTAGCTAGTGCAAGTTCTCTAGAGTAAATGAAGCAGATTCTGGAAATAGCATTTGTAAATATCAACGAGTCAAGTCAAGGATCAAGTTCAGATTCAACATCAAAATCAGGATCTCATCACAATAGGAATTCAAATTAAGATGACCGTTATGGAATAGATCTAGGTGATCCTTAAACAATAAATATAATTTTGATTCCTTTCAAAAGTAATTTTGCACTGTATAATACAATGAATATACAGTATTGGTACATATTTACTACAGCGCACAATACCATTGTCAATGACGTCAAATATTACTCCCTGACATATTTATACGTGTACTATATTATATGGGGTATTACAAATAGATATATGTATAATATGATATACCTAAAAAATAAATATGTATGTATAATAATATATTAATATTCTAAAATAAGTTAACAAATAAAAAGATATATATGTTGGACATGAGCTATATGAAGAGGATAAAGGTGATTTTCTACTAAAATTTAATAATTAATTATCTTATAAAATTATATATGCATATAAAAATATTGTGAAATTAATAAAACTACAAAAATTGAACAAAATACGAAAATATCATTATAGGCCAATAGGGAGCTACCACGTTAGCACCCTTACTTATTTAATTAAATTCACGAATTATAAAGATAATAAGGAAATAATAAAATAATCATTAATTAAATAGAAAATTTTAAATATAACAAAAAAATGAATTATATAAGTATTTAACCTTAAAATAATAAAATAAGTGATCAATTATAAAATAGGCTAAAAAAAAAGAAAATTTAAAAAATATAAAATTTAGATATTTATTAAATCATAAATTTATAAAGAAAAGCTTAAAATAATAATTTATAAATATTTAAGTCAAAATAATAAAATTTGTAATATTTTTAAACCATCATAAAAAGTGCAGGTTACAATGTTCAAAATAGACCCAATTATGTGAAAGTACATCCAAAAACAATAAAAATCGATTATAAGTTCATAAAAATCAAAACTAAAATGAAAAAATTATACGCAATCGACAAAAAAGCTCAAATAAGGGATTTTATACGAATAGATAGCTAATTTAAGTAGTTAGTGATAAATATATGAATAGTTTAGTTAATTCACTAAAATAAATATTACTTTTTATATTTCCTAAATGTTAGGAGATCCAAATACAGATACCGATCTACTAAGTAGACTATTATGACTGCTGATAGACACTATGACCGAGTGAGTACTCCTGATAACTCTATAATTATTTTATGCTTGTAATTAGTGCAACTAAAGTAAATATTAATAATTTGATGCATGGAGTTCGGGTTATGTATGTGCCTGAATATTGATTATGTGTTGTGTAAAATATTGTGAAACATAATAATTGAATAACTGGTTGCTTGAATTATTACCACATAATTGAATGGTTTGTTGATATTGGTTGGTTACTTCATAAATTGACTCCATCATATCCGACTTAACTTAAATTAAATGGATCATGCCTAAGCATAAATATTGCATATAATGTTCTTGTCGTTACCTCATGTGGTTGGTAATGAATGGCTTTGTAAGGATGGATTTTCACATGATTTGATTAATACAGTACAGGAGCATCGATATAATAAGATCCTACCCTTGGTTCGCAGGTTTACTTGGCGTCGGAGACACTAACTATAGGTAGCTAGGGTTCAAGTTTAGAGGTCACCGTTGTAGGGCGTGAGCGTGAACTATGGGAGCCACCTCATCATTAGTCTTGCGATTCTGTGTATTACTAGATTTCTTTAAAATGAAAATGTATTTCGTGAAATATGGGATTTAAATTTATGGTCAAAAGCCCTAAGTGTTAGAACCCGATTGTGATAGGTGCCGATGTATCTTAAACCCTTACTTTAAAGGGCATTAAATCTAACGTTGGATGCAGCACCGGTCAAGCGCATATATTGTTTGTCATACTGCTTGTTCATCCATTCATATGCTTGATAATAAATTGTTTGATAATCTGCTTGCCATTATAATATGAAAGATATCTCACCAAGCTCTTGTAACTTATTCCTCAATAGTTTTCATTTACAAGTTATTAGAAAATCGAGTATAAGTTAAGAGTTAAGTGATGAGTACCAGCAGTGAGATGCATAGAAGTTAGAATTTGAAGATAGACTATATCGTTGGTTTGAATTATTACATGTAAATATTAATATTATATTTAGATTTTATTACTTTCAAAAGTTTAAGTTTTAAAACTTCATTACCTAATCTTATCGTTTGGTAAGGGATATTGATTCTCTACGGTTCTGAGGAATTGTAGAATACTGGATATCCATAGTTATTTGTACTTTATAATAAATTTATAAATTGATAATAAAAAACCCTAGTGACTAAATAGTTAGAGTCTTGCAATCTCTAACTTAATTTTCGTATCATAGAAGCACACGTGATATGAAAATTTTAGATAATCTTATTAGGTCTCCCTTAAGGTTATGACACATTCCAAAAATGTACACAATATCTAGAGATTGCATTATTAAACAATGAATTCTCTATACTTTAATTTAAAATTCAGGAAAAATTTTGCAAATTATATCTAATCTTGCAATAACTCTCATCAACTATGTCTAGATCTAACCTTATAAGAAATCTCTTGATTCTCTTATAAGATATCAAACTCTAGATTATTACTCGCTAAAATAATAATCTAAATCGTAAAGCAAACATAATTGAACCAAAAAAAGAATAAAGAACTAAATTAATCAAATATTAATCATGTCACATGAGTAAATCTAAGTTCTACAAAACCTAAATACTAAAGATCTTCTCTCTACACATCGCAAAATAAGAATCTAAAATGAAAGAGTAGAGAAAAATAAAAGGACGAATCATGAAATCTAAAGAAAAAAAATTGAATCTTGAAATCTTCTTCGTACCTTTCTTTCGTGAGTATCTTTGACTTGAAAAACTTTATAAAATTTGTGCAAAAAATTCTTCTAAACAAACCCTAACAAGCCTTTATTTAGGAAGAGATAAAAAAAATAAGTCAGCTAGAAAAAACACGATAGGGGACATAACCATGTCTTTTGATCGTATCTTAGGCTGTGACAATTGAAAATATGCTCTAAATTCGCTTAGAAACGACACAGTCATATTATTCAGTTGTGTAGATCTTCAAATCTTCATAACTTGCTCATTTAGTTCCGATTTGAGTAAAATTTGTTTATATCTTCTCGTTTTCTCATGTAGATCATTTCAAAACTTAAAAAACAAAATTTTACTCAATTAAGTATTATTATCTAAAAATAAACTCAAATTTTAAGGGAAAATCATGAAAAGTTACTAATTAAAATATAACTAATTTTGAACTCATTAGTACTTTATCGATATTTGCCCCTTGTGATAAGCCTACTATACCTCATGAATAATCATAATGGATCTATATGCTTAGCACAAAGGATGTATTCCCAAGATCTTTCATTTCAAAATTGCTTGAAAGAAATCTCTTGGTCTCATGCAGTAATCCTATATCGTTACTTGCAAGCAAAATATCATTGACATATAACATTAGAAAAATAAATTTACTCCTATTGATCTTATGATACACACATTGATTAACAGCGTTTTCTTTAAAACCAAAAGAGGAAATCACTTAATCAAATTACCTATATCATTGATAGGATGCTTGCTTAATCCATAGATAGATTTCTTTAATTTACATACCAGATGCTTTGATTCCTCAGATGCAAAATTCTCTTGTTGTACCATATATGTTGTTTCATCAACATTGCCATTAATAAATGCAATCTTTACATCCATCTAATGAAGCTCTCAATCATAATGAGCTATAAGTACCATAATAATTCTAAAAGAGTCTTTCGATGAAATTGGAGAGAAAGTGTCTTTATAATCAATGCCTTCCTTTTGAGTGAAACTCTTAGCTACAAGATGTACTTTATATCTTTCAACATTGCCTTTTAAATTTCACTTGGTCTTAAAAATCCACTTACAGCCAATTGGTTTCACACCTTCAAGCAATTCAACAAGATCCCAAACGTCATTATTTCTCATGGATTTCATCTCTTCCTTCATGGCATCAATCCACTTTTGGGAATTTGCACTTTGTTTAGCTTATTTGACCAATGATGCATCATCTTCCAATCCTATATTAGACTTATGCTCTTGAAGGTATACAACATAGTCATTTGGAATCATATATCTTTTTTCCCTAATGAAACTACGTAATGGCACTTCCTCTTGAGGTTATTGTGATTCCTCAATATGAGCAGGAGCCTATTCCTCTACAAAAGTAAGAGTCTTAAGAATATTTTTAAAATCTATCTTTGCATCCTGAAAAGTAACAAGTGTAATTGTTGGTATACTTTCAGTTGCAACTATAGGAATATTAACACATTCCTCCTTAAAAACAATATTCCTGATTGGAGTGCTCCCATTATATCTAGCATCCTTAAGAAATTTAGCATTTCTAGTCTTGAAAAAGAATCAACTTGAGTGATTACAAAATTTAAATCTCTTTGATCGCTCTAAGTATCTAACAAAGTTGCTACTAACTATTCTCAAGTCCAGTTTTCTCTCATTAAGCCTATATGGTCTAGATTTAGTTAGATACCCCCAAATATGAAACTGTCTAAGATTAGGCTTCTTACCAGTCTATAACTCATATGGGATTTTGGATATAGCTTTACTTGGAACTCTACTAAGTATATATACTGTAGTCTTTAATGACTTTCCCTAAAGTGATTTTGGTAAAGAAGAATGACTAATCATACCTCTAACCATATCCTTTAAAGTTCTATTAAGTCTCCCAACTATACCATTTTGACTTAGTTATCCCAACATAGTATACCAAAGAACAATCCCGTACTCTTTTAAATACCTCGCAAAAGGTCTAGGACATTCACTAGATCCATCAAGTCTACTGTAATATTCACTACTTCGGTCAAATCTAACAGCTTTAATTTTCTTATTAAGTTGATTTTCAACTTCAACTTTATATTCCTTAAAAACATTGAAGGATCGGGACTTCTCATGTATCAAGTATAAGCACCTATAACGAGAATAGTCATCTATGAAAGGATCAAAATACTATTGACTATTCCATGAAGCCATAGGGAATGGACTACATATATCAATATATATTAATTCTATGATGCTAAAACTCCTTTTGACATCTCTTTTTTTAATATTTGTTTGCTTTCCCTTGATACATTCAATGCATATTTCAAAATCTGAAAAGTCAAGGGAATTTAGAATTCTTTCTAACGCAAGTATTTGAATCTTTTGTTTGAAAATATGTCTTAAACACTTATGCCATAACATAGACGAATTCTCATTTTTTAATTTTCGCTTTATACCACAATTACTTGTATGCAATGTTTCTTCTGTATACGAGGCATGCCAATTCAATCTATATAAATTATCAATCAAAGTACTAGTAGCAATAATATTAGAATATTGAAAAAGACTAAATTTTCCACCTCTAAATGGATAAAGATAACTAGATTTATCTAAATCAGAAATAGAAATTAAATTGCGTCTAAATGACAGTACATAATAGGTCTCTTTCAAATCCAAATAACAACCAGACTCTAATTATAATCTTAAAACACTAATAGCCTCAATAAGAACTTTGTTGTCGTTGCCCACATAGATAAATCTTCTAGCATCATTTGGCATTCGGCTCCTTAGATAACCCTTTCTTTGCGAGCCACTTTGTATATTTAAGACAATCCTTCTTCATATGACTAGCCTTCTTATAGAAGAAATAAGTGATACCCTTATCGTATTTCTATTGCACATGTGAAGTCCTAACATCTACAACTCCTTTATTTTTATGATCCATTTTTCTTTTCTTAGGAGTCTTCTCTTAACAGTGAGTTACTATATGAGCACTTTCAATCTTCTTTTGTTTCAATCTTTCTTCCTCTTGCACATAGTGTGCAATAAGCTCATTTAATGTCCATTTTTCCTTTTGAGTGTTGTAACTTATCTTGAAAAGACTAAATTGAGCAGGAAGAGAGATCAAGACTAAGCACACAAGAATGTCATTAGACAATTCCAACTTTAAGGCCCTTAGTCTTGTAACAAGATTAGGCATCTTCATGATTTACTCCCTTATATTTCCTTTGCATTATACTACATAGAAACAAGCTTTGCAAGAATGGTGCTGGTTTCAACCTTTTGAGAACCTAAGAATCAGTTTGTTATTTGGCTAGGAATCTCTTAGCATTTTTCTCCTTAGGCATGACGCTCCTAATGATATCTGGAATGAAATGCATCATGATCATTAGACTCATGCGGTTATAGTGCTCCCATTTTTCATAAATCGTCTTTTCTTCAACAATACTTTCGTTAGTAAGGGTGAGAGGTTCATCAATCTTGATCATATAATTTAGATTCATGCATCTAAGTAAAATGGTAATATATTCCTTCCATTTCTTGAAGTTTGTGCCATTAAGCACTAGAATGTTATTCAAATTTCACACTTTAATGCATAAATAAATATAGAATAAAAATTATCATCATCATACACAATCTATCAATTAATATTGACAAGTAATAAAAGAAATACTTTAATTGGGCCACCATGAAACACCTGGCGAATCATGATATTTAGTCTTCGGACAAAATATCAATTGCAAATGGCATTCTCAAAGCAATAGTAAATATTGACAAAGTAATTCTGCTCACAACTTGCCTTCCTTTAGGTAGATAAAATTGCATGCATAAAATCAAAATTATCACATATTTATTATCATTTGGCTAAATAATAAACTTCCTTTAGGTTGATTATTATTCACATAGATATAGATATTTTATGCAAATCTTCCAACTTGATGTCTAAATATTTCAAAATAAATTTAAATAATAAAGGTCACTTTGGCAACATATTATTTTAATCTATCTTGAAATATTAGAAGAGATTTGCAAAATTTCCATTCAATAACCATAAAAATGCAAACTTTTATTTTCTATAACAAATATTATTGTGAAATCCCATATAAATTGTCAAACATATAAAAATTATTCATATGTAAGATTAGCGCACAAACAATATATATAATCTAGACATATTCAGAAGTGTACTTGAATCCATTAGAAAGAGTTATTCTTTAGAAGTTATGGTCTTCTAGTCTATGATAGTACTTACTCTTAGTTTTCTCACTGATGAAATGTAGGAAAAGGTAAAAAAGATAACCCTAAAGATACATTATCAAACTGGAGACCTCAACCATATATATATATACTTGATTATTTTATTTCACTATGGCCCAGCAAAATAAATGAAATAAAATATTTTGATTTCTATACATTGGGCTCATACTAAAAGTCCATAAAAATAATTTTATAAGTTATATCACCAAATGATCACTTTTATTTATCGGTTTAACTCCTTAATTTAATTAGACGGCCAATGATATGCAATTAATTGATATAGTGACCCACAAAATTACAACATGGGGATCATGTGCAAGAAAAAAAGACTTGATGAGTATTACACATCACGAATATCACTTGTTGTGTATACATTATGTCTAAATAGGAATAAAATATTTACATGTATAATAATTATATAAGTTGTTTCTAAATTAATTACCACACGCGATTTACATCCATTATATATAATAATACCTTATTAATATTTGCACCTCTCATATATTATATATGATATATAATACCTATTGATGAGATGTACATGCTTTCAAAACTTATAAAACACCAATAAAAACGATGCAGATATATAAATATGCTAACTGCAACATTTAATTATACATTTGAAGTGTGTGCTGCGGACCGATTTTCCTACCAACCACATTAACCTTGTCAATTATAAAAAAAAATATAAATAAATAAATAAACTAACTTTCAGTAGGTGAAAAGACATTTCCTGTTTTTTTTTTTTCTTGGGTGTAAGAAAGACATTTCCGTTATATTCATAAAACAGCACATATTTAGAAATTTTAACGGTTTTAAGAGAATTTTTCTTTTATAAATTAAAAAAAAAAAATTGAATGAATCAGAAAAAGTCTTTGAATGTAATCACTTTTAAATTATAAGCTTTATTCATAGTAACAACGAAACTATCATCATTAGAAATAAACCTGTGAACAATGTAGCAATTATATTTTTACTGTTGATGTATATGTATTTTTACAGTTGATAGTTTTATTTTTATTGCGATGATGGGTTTTATTTATAGTAAACGAGGACTACTTACTATAACTCAAAAATTTTAACACCATATAATAACTTTTGAGTCACGAGATAGAATAATTAACAATTAAATGTGTATAAATATCCCCAGACATTTCTTAATAATTATTTAAGTGAGTTATCTGATGTCGCATGTACATTCGGCCATAAGATGGCAGTTTGGTGAGATTATTACCGATCTAGGAAGTAGTTTAATCCTTTTTTCTTTTCTTTTCTTCGGTTGTTTTTCTTTATCGAACTAGGAAGTGGGTCGGATTACAATAAATTGGATTAGATGGCTTAACCCCCTCTTCTTCTCCCAACCATCTCATATAATTGCCAGGCCCCCAAATCTGGCTATAATGGAAAAACTTCCCAACCACTTTTTTTAGATTCCCTCCTCTTCATAGACTAGTTCTTTTTACTATTTTGTTTTTAGGACGCCATAGCTTTTCAATACCAATTTGATCTTCTCTTTTAAACTAGCTAGTTTTTAGGAATAGGCAAGTCATTTAGGTCATTACCAATAATGTTATTAGTAAGATATTTTACTTCCTTATTCTCTTGTTAACCCCTCTAGGTATATATACGGTTATGCTCCTTAATAATTCCCTATTATTATGATATTTATATGAATATTTCAGTGCTTTAAACATTCAGCGAGCTGAAAGTTTCAGTGCTTCTGGCTTTCGATTCTTGAGTTGTATTACACGTTTCCAAGTTCAATTACCCGTATATATATATATATATACATATACATACATACAGGGAGAGAAATAACATGGAGTTCCAATATTTCCTTAAGAAAATAAGTTTTGAGTGCCTTGGGTTAAAAAAAAAATTGTTTAAACCTAATAAGAGTGGGCTTATTAAAGAAAAGAAGCCTATCCATAGGCAAGTCAAAACAGCCATTAATTAACATTCTCCCTATAACAATAATTTTCCGTGGCTTCCAATATGAAAGCCAGCAATATTGAATTCGCGGTATATGGTTAATGTTGTCTATATTTCATGCATTTTCCAAAAGTGGTAACTTGTACCAACTCTAGGAGCGGCCTGTTGGACGTTGGAAATTACTGAAGGTTGTCGTTGATATCCATGCGTGCATGTTCCATAATGAAGGTATTTAAGTAGCTGAAAACCTTGACCTATATAATTTCTTTAATACAGGTGCACTATGCAAATCTCCTGAACTGGTGTTTCTGCCCGCACCAAAATTTTCCAGCCATTATGGTACACGAGAAACATTGCATGGATGTCAAGCAGCGCCAAGTTACGTAATACTTCTGGTGCATCTTTTCCCGTGTTATTTTTATCTTATTCCATGTTCGACGCAACGTTGTTAAGTGAGACAATGTTAAATTTACTATCTCAATGTTGGATAATCTAATAGTTACATTTCTAAACTCCCCGATTGCTTTCGTCGGAAATTCAGTTGAAATTATAATTATCACCTCTTATAACTCTGTTATACATCCGCGTCTGTGGTGCTTTTTTAAGTGAATAAGCACCCAACGTGTTTTATTTCTTTATAAAAGTAAAAATTAGAACCATCTAGAATATAGCATCGCTATAGAAATGTAACCAAGCGGATCATAATAGGGTATCTAATCCATTCAACCTATTAAAAACCCTATAGGATTTAACCCTATAGAGTTTAGGATCGAATTATGAAAAGTAATTTAAAACTCGATAGTAATTAGAGTTAGGTTATAGGATTTAAAAAAAACTGACCTAAGAAAAATAAATAAAAAATAATATAAATATTGATTTGATTATTATTGCTAAAAATAAAAAATAAAAATGCCTTTGTATATTGTGTCTAATCTTTCTTCCACATAAACTGTGATGATGATTCACTATGTAGGATCCCTCTCTAGTCTTTCCTCTACATAAATCCTGTGCTACCCGAAGAGTCATGACTCATGAGTCAATAGTCATTGAGTACATAGGGCCCCTCTCTCGTCTCGTCTAGCATTTAGGGTTAGGTTAAGTTGGGTTTTGGATTGTCTTTTTTTTAATAGGAGCAAATAACAGGTTACTCGTAAAAAACCCTAAGTTTTGTAAAATCATTAATATAATAGAGACGGGTTTAGATTTTATAAAACCCGTTCCAAATCCTCTCCGATTGTATCACTATACCGCTATTTAAAAAAAAAAAAAGAGAAAATAAATGCAAATAAGCCTAGCTAAGTTTAATATAATGTAGGCCATGTGATGTCATGTGGAACCAAACCAACGAGGAATGCCATGTGCCGTTTACTCATAATAATAAGTCATGAAATGAAAGGAGAAGTATTTTATTGAAATTATAATCATTGGACCATTAATAATTATTATCAAAAGGAGATTTGTATAAAATTTAATTAAAAGTGTACACGTATATTTAGATAAGTGTTGCTACTCGTGATCCTTTTAACATGGAGTTTTTGAGTGAAGAGACCATTATGTTAAATAAATGGTGAAGACGTACAATAATATCATGTAGTCACCTTTTAGTCACCATACAATGAAGTCCCCTTCTCGTGAAGATATATCCTCTTCTTGAACTTGTTCTTAACGAGGAACCATTATACATATTGATTTTCTTCTTTTTTTTTTTTATTTAAAATAGGTCTCCATAATTCTCTTTTATCTAAATAGGAACCACTAGATGCTCATAGTTCGAAACAAAATACCTAGTTGATTTGAACAATTGCATAGAATACCTTACAATATGACGTGGAGGGAGCTTCTAAATCCTTCTATAATCTTCGCCCCAACAAAATCTTATCAAAATATGTTCTTGATAAATTATACCTACGTTAAATATTCCTTTCAAACGATCCAAAAAGAAAAAAAAAAAAAAAGGACTCGTTATTTCAATCATGGATCTATGCTGTCTGGAAAATTTTTTAATTGAAAAAAAGGTGCAAAGGACATGCGATGGTTTCTCCTCCTCTTCTAATAAAAATTTGTGAAGTTCTCCTCTCGACATGGATTGTGTTTGAGTAAAAGGTTTTGTTCTATGGTCGAATTTGTTGAAAGCAAGACACAAAAGACTTGTATTAAGTAAAGCGAAGAAGATGATTGAGCAACCATAGCCCCAGATGGGGTGGTTTTGTAGGGTAGCCATGGAACGTATATGGTTAGGAGTTGAGGACTAAATAATTTACGTTTTTAGGTTTAGCAACATAAATAGGTTACTTTTACCGTGAAAGGATACCCTCAAGTTAGGTAGATACCAAGTTACTCTAAATTGCTTAAAGATCGATCAAGTTGCTTCTTTAAGAGTATATACAATATGTTAATAAATATAAATCACCTTTCCTCTAGGATATAGTAGCATATTCATGTATATAAGCTCATAATTCTTCAAATTATACTAGAACTAACTCAAATATATATATATACACTCTAAGAGTTTTTTCGGTCCTTCCTTCATTTGAAAATATGAAGAGGAGAAGTAGGTTCAGGCTTTTAACAAGACACTGTTTGAATTTTAAAAATTCAATATGTAGATATTCTTTATATGGGTTTTTAACTGAAATTGGATATAGTTAAATGAGTTTACATATTAATGCTGATATAGCACTTAAAATATAATTTAGTGACAACCTAATAGGAGAAGGTGGGCTCCACAGGATTGAGAGAGGATGCAATAAAGTGCTTTTCAAGTTAGGGGTGGCTATATAATTCACTCAAATAATAATATTATAATAACATAATAATAATAGAAGAGCTTGCAATTATAACTATCTTATAGGGATGAGCAAATAATCTTATTATATAAGATAATTACTCGGACTTTACTTGAACGGGTAAGTTCCAAGTGAGTATTTAAGATTACAGGATAAGTTTCAGGTAATAATTTTCTTGAATCTATACCTATAAAGTAGGGTATAGGTATGAGGTCAAGGTATCATATATCCACCCTACAACTTGTATTGTGAAGTATATAGAATACCGGTTTCAAGGTATCTTTTACCTACTTTATAATAATAATTAAATAAAATTAATAAATAAAAAAATATCATTTTATCTGTATGGATTTAAAAAAAAAATAACAAAACACAATCCATAAGAAATTTTAGACTAAATCTAATGTCCTCATATTGGTCTCTTCCTCCTTAGTTTTTATTATTATTTTT
Organism: Lumnitzera littorea; assembly: GCA_024138015.1. Classification (NCBI taxonomy): domain Eukaryota; kingdom Viridiplantae; phylum Streptophyta; class Magnoliopsida; order Myrtales; family Combretaceae; genus Lumnitzera; species Lumnitzera littorea. The sequence continues at coordinate 27,383,563 of JAMXBB010000006.1, forward strand.
TTTATTGCATTTTCTTTCCACTCCATCTTTGTCATTTACTATGTCTACTAAAGTCAAAAAATAAAGAATCTGTGTAAAGCCACCTAAACAAGATATGTTATTATCTTATTTTATTTTAATGCAATAATTTATTTATATTAGGTTTAAAAAATATCCTGTAATAAATTTACATTATTCAAGGCAAGATTTATTTAAGATTGGTGTTTGTATCTTTTTCCTTTGTCTAAGATTAAAGTTTATGGTTTGAAAAAGATTTAGTCAAAAGATTGTGATTTAATAATTATGATGCATGGAGCATCATTATGGATGTAGACTATGATTTAAAATATTGTAATTTAGGAATATTCTTATTACCAAAATAAATCAATCCTCTAAACCATCCCAATTTACAATTATTTATTTAGTCTTTAAAGTTGAGAACGAGACTTCACTAAAATGATATGTTTGTATAATAATGATTGATGAATAAAATAATTGAAAAGAAAAATAAATGAAAGAAATTAGAAGGAAAGAAAAATATATAGAAACTAGACATATTGAAATTTATAAAAAAAAAAAAAAGATTTTTAAGTTCTACAGGGTATCCTATATCCAGTACCCTCTACACTATACAATTTACATGTCATTAAGTATATGTAATATTTCTTATATAGTAAGAGAAGGAACTCTAATTATCGAGACGTTTTTTGATGTAGTAGCTTAAAGCACATAAGAACTTCAAAGTTAAACATGCTCAAACTAGGTCAATCCTAAGATGGGTGACCTACTAAGAAGCTGTTGTACCAGGAAATAAAGTTATACAGTGTTTAATGTTAAAGTGAACAATATCTCGGTGGAAGGAGTCCTAACCAGATTGTTATAGGTAATATTAAAGCAATCCATCAACTAGAAAACCGAAAGTTCTACCTAGTGGTGATCTTAAGTTAGTGTAACGAAACTAACGAGGACGTTAGATCTATATGAGAGGTGGATTGCAATACCCCTTACAAACTAGGTAACTAAACTTTAAATCATTAAAGCACATTTTAGTATAGCGACTTAAAGCACAATAGAATAACAAAGTTAAGTGTACTCAAGTTAAGTCAATCCTATGATGAGTGACCTATTAGGAAATTGTTACACTAGTAGACAAAGCCGTATAATGTTTTATGCTAAAGTAAACAATACGTCGGTGTGTGGAGTTTTAACTAGGTTGTTATAGTATATAATGGTTTCAGAGTATCACAAGATAAAGTATGAATAACAAAATTTAAGAACATATACCTACAGAGTAAAATATGAATACAGTATTATATCCTATCTACACTATAACCACTTACCCCTACTATCTTGTCAACGAATAATAGACAAAATACGGTTTTCTTTTAATGTGGAATATTTTTAATTTACAAGTGTATTGTTGGGGATTGTGTGCAGTGTCCAATGTCCTACAACTTCAGGTGAAACTTGCACGTTGGCTGCTTACGAACTTGATAAGATGTACATCCACATTTACACCATGCGCTTTAAAACTTATCAAAACAAAGAATAAAAACGATGCAGATATAAATATGCTAACTACAACATTTAATTATACATTTGAAGTCCGAGCTGCCGATCGATTTTCCTACCAACCGCATTAATTTTGTCAATTATTTAACATATAAATAAACTCCTTTCAGTTGAAAAGACATTTCATTTATGTCATGGTTTGTATACAAAAATAATTTGGAATTTAATAGAATGAAATGAATTGAAATGGAATGAAATAAAATAAGAGGCAGAATGACAAATCTTTTCTCATATTTGGAAATATTTATGAAATGAAATTAACTATACATGTAGTAATAATTGTTAAAAAATATCTTTAAATATTGAATGTCATAATTATTAAATTAAAGATTAAATGAGTAAATTAATTTGCTTTATGACAATAAATGTGGGAGGAATAGAATAGTCAATTCCACCTTCTCAAAGGCAGAATTAAATTCCTTTTCAAAACTAGAATCACTAATTCCATGGAGTAGCAATTTCGACTTTTGAATAATTTAGAAAAGGTATTAACATTTCAAAAAATTCTTTCGTGCAACCACTTAAAAATAATTATATAGTGCAACCACTTTTAAGTTATATAGTAAATTACCCCCATTTATAATAAATAAGGCTTTATCCACAATAAAAATAAAACTAGTAACAATATAAATGAACCTATCGAGCAATATAGTAGTTACACTTTTACTATTGATATATATTTTTGTAGTTGATAATTTTATATTTACTGTGAATGGGTTTTATTTACTGCTACTATAAGTCGAAAATAATTCACCATATAATAATTTTGAGTCATTTAGATAAGAGAATAAGAAAATTGAAGATCAAATGTGTATATTTCCTAATAATTATTTAAATGAGTTATTCAATGTTGCATGTACATTCAGCCATAAGATCACAGTTTAGTGAGATTATTACTAATCTAAGAAGTAGTTTAATCCCTTTTTCTCTCCTTTTCTTCAGTTGCTTCTTTATCAAACTAGGAAGTGGGTCAGATTACAATAAATTGGATTGGGATGGCTTAACCCCCGCTTTTTCCCCTAACCATCTCATACAATTGCTAGGCCCTCTAATATGCACGGGTAAGCAAGTAACCCCATTATATATGATACCTATCTAGACTCTTCTCAATTGGATAGGTTTTAGATGGATAATTAATATCACTAGATGGATTCAAGGTAATAATTCCTCAAAACCTATTCTTACAGGGTATGTTACAAGCATAAAATCAGGGTACTGCATAAGGGTGTAAATGAACCAAACAAGTTCGCAAACTACTTTAGTTTAGTTCGGTTTTTACTCAAATTCGATTCAATAACAGTCGAGTCAAGCTCAAGCTACTTGAGTTCAAGCTCGAGTTGCTCAAGTGGTAAATTGAATTGAGCTCGAGCTTTAAAATACTATGCTCGTTAGTCTCGCAAGCCTAATTGAGCTTAGTATACTTTTTAATTTCTTTTTATTTCTAAAATATAAGTAATTTTGAGGTTATTCAAAGAAATTTTATGAACATCCAAGCTTAATCAAGCTAATTGAGTTAAACTTAATCTTACCAAATATATCTTCAAGTCAAGCTCAAACTTAAAATTCAAAGCTTGGTTGAACTTGAATCGAGCTTGAGTTTTTGAGTCAAGCTCAAGCTTGAGCTCCATACTATATCAGTTCAAATTGACTCGATTATACCCTTAGTACCACATACCTATCTTGGAACATGTAAATTGTAACCTATACTTTTAAACATATAGGGTACATGTTTTAAGATATCCTATAACCACTTTATAATATTAATTAAATGAAATTAATAAATAAAAAAGAATATAATCTCATCAAAATAAAACAAAGAATAGCCTATCGAAATCCTTAAACTAAACGCTTATTAGTCATTTCCTTCCATCTTTAGTTTTTAGCCTTTACTCCATTGCTCTTTTCTTTCTACTCATTTCTCCTTTGCTAAATCTACCATCTAGTAAAGTTCAAAAAATGAAATTTGAGTTCTTAGTTTCTACTTCTAACGCTACCTACAAGTCATAAGATACCTACATGGCCTATTTGTTATAGTAGAATAATTTCGTTGTTTTATGTTTGACAAAAAAAATTTGATATTATTACTATAGCAAAATCTAATTTTGGTAGAGGATATAGTGATTATTTTACTGATGCATACACCTCACAAAAGAATAATATTTTAATTTGTATTTATGTTTTATTCCATTTTCCGTATTATGTCTTTATGCTTCTATGATTAATTGTCTAATCTTATACTACCATAATATCTATAGTTATTGAATTTTATAATCTTATGACTTTTAATGTTTCTCTTGCATTTGTATAGTAAAGAAGAATATTGAACATATATATAGCACTCGAACATGTCTTCTTAAGCTTCATAACTCATAACTCATATATAGTAATAAACTAAATTTACTTAAAAAACAATTGAAAAATTTATAAGTCTCGCCTTACAACATCAGCAAACTACATACTACATTATCTCTACAATGTCTTATATGCTCTTATAATCATACCATAAATAATGTGCCTAGGAGCTCAGTTATCACTAGGACTTACCATAGTAGATCTAAACCAACAGGTCTTTCGAAATATCGAAGAAAATAAAGTGAGTAGGTCGAAAAACTGACTAGAGTAGCTGACATGAAGCTGCTCAGAGAATATGACACACCAATAAATATAACATAACTTAACACTTCGCTTGATATGATGCACAAGTTGATATCAAGGTTCACCCGCCACTAATCCAAAGCTACTCAGCAAGATTAGATAAAAGTGTATGAAAATGAACTTGGAGAGGGTAATCTCATAAGAACCGTATATTCAATGTTTATTCTGTAAGGTAAGATGATTCCGGCTTACAAGGAGAAGAAACTATTTATAGTAAATCCCATAAAGCAACATTACAAATAAAGAAATTACAAAAAGGCATACAAAAAAGGGGATTCCTAATACGTATGAAAAAGGGCAAAAAGGATAAACGACAAAAAGGAAAAAATAGTATAGTGTCAGATGAGATGGACAGGTGGCAGCGCAACATTCATTATGTATAAGGATTCTATGATCATAACAGGCAAGAGGAATCAAGATGTTGCAGCAACAAAAAGGCCAAAACTAGAAGGAATGTCACGAAAGCTGGAGGGAGGTCGGGAGAGAAGTACTCGGCGAGCAGGAGACTAGCTCTTGTTACTCGATAGGAACTCTTAGCAATTGAAGGTTAGATCACTCGGCACAAAGCCTTCGACCAAATGATAGTCAACATCAACACAAGAGAGAGAATAAAGCATAGTACAACAACTCAGAGCTCTTAAGGAATTCAGCCATCCACCTTCTATGTACTGTTTCTCGTTATCGGTAGGTTAGCAAGAGAGAATTTTTCAAGTGAAGGATTGGAGGCCTCTGAGGTATGTATAAGTGAGCCAGTGGTCGATAACCCATCAGCTCCTCGAGATTATTGGAGATTTGCCCTTAAATCATGATCTTCGTGGTCATCAGCACATAAGGGGTCAGGTCAGCGACGTTGAATGTGGTCAAAATACTATACCCCTCAGGCAGCTTAACTTCATAGGTGTTGTTGTTAATATGCCTAAGGATCTTGTAAGGTCCATCCACTTGTTCGTCCTCCTATTAAGAAAGTGTTCCTTACTAAGATGGATCTAAACAAGGTCTCCAAGGGTATAAACGACCTGTCTCCTTCCTCGACTTCCTTGTTCCTTCTATCGAGCCATAATCTTGGCTAGTTGTTCAGCAACTCTTTGATGCAACTTCTAGAATTCCTTGGCTCGCTGTAGGTCAGGTTTGCTTTCCCCTTGTGTAATTGGACTGATAATTAAATCTAAGGGTAAGTTTGGGTTAAGTCCATAAACAACCTCGAATGAAGATTTTTCCATCGAGTTGTAAGCGGAGCTATTGTTGACAAACTCTATCATAGGAAGGCATAAATCCTAATCATGCAAAATCTTCCTGACAATGGCTCACGGGAGGTTGCCAATTGTCTATGAGTTTACAACTTCAGTTTGCCATTTGTCTAAAGGTGGTAAGAACTACTAAACATGAATTTAATACCAAGCTTCTTCTACAGGGTCCTCCAAAAGAAGCTCATGAACTTTGAGTCATGATCGAACACAATACTTCTTGGTATTCCATGCAGTCGCACAATTTCCTGCAAAAAGAGGTTAGAAATGAATAAAGCATCATTAGTTCCATGGTAAAGAATGAAGTGGCTCATCTTGCTAAACTGATCAACCACCATCACGATTAAGTCAAGTTTTCTCGGTGTTCGAGGAAGGCCAAGCATGAAATCGACGCTTAGGTCGATTTATGGCCGCTTTGGTATAGATAGGGGTGTATACTCTCTATATGGCTCTCTCTTTCCCTTTGTATGTTTACATACCTTTCACCTTTCTAGAATTCGACGCATATCCTTCATTATCCAAGGCCAGTAGAAATGTTCTTTCAATATCTCAATCGTTCTTTTTTCCCCAAAATGGTCAGCCAAACCCCCAGCATGAGCTTCTCGAATGAGTAGTTCTCTCGCCAAACCACTTGACAAATAAACCTGCTTACCTTTCATCAGGAACCCCTGATTCAAGTAGAATCCATCTGTAGCTACCCTAACATTGCACTTGGTCATTAAGGGCCCGAAATGCGCATCATGCTTATACTGATCAGGCAGGGTGCTAAATCCAAGTACCTTGGCTTACAATGTTGTGATAAGCATATGATGACTAAAAACAGCATCTACCACAATGTTGGTGCTCCCTTTCTTATACCGAATGACATAGCAAATAGACTTCAGGAATTCAACCTATTTGGCATGACTTTAAGAAAGTTTCTACTACCTACAGAGATGCTTGAGAGACTTATGATCTGAGTAGATGATGAATTCTCTCAACAACAAATAATGCTACCAATTCTGTAATGTTCGAACAAGGGCATAGAACTCATTGTCGTATGCTAAGTAATTCAAAGCAACACTACGGAGTTTCTTATTGAAATAGGCAATTGGATGGTGCTCTTGCATAAGGACAGCACCAATGCCGATGCTAGATATGTCACACTCTAACTAAAAAACTTTCTTGAAATCTGATAGGATAAGTACTAGATCAAATGTCGATTTAGATTTTACATCTTCAAAACTTTTCTGAGCTTTCTTTGATCACCTAAACTCAGTGTTCTTCTTAGTCAATTCAGTAGTTGGTGCTCCAATGCTTAATGCCTCTTAAGGGAAGTAAACCTTTCAACATCTCATCAAGAAATAAGTTGGCATAGCCTTAAAGTAGTTGGTGCACTTCGGCAAGTAAGCTCTCAGCTTCTCTCACCTCCAAGAGTCTCATAACTAAAAGGAGCACATAGTTCTTGGCCTTAACTTCTTGAGTAAACTAAGCTTGGGAAATCACTAAGGACTTCTGCTGTAGTGACCTAGCAACTTTCTCTTAGGCTTCTTGCACTTCCTTAAGACTCATAGGTGTCAATATAATTTTCTTCCCGTCCTTTTGAAACATATAGGGGTTCTTATGCCCATTGTGCAACACTCTTTAGTCAAACAGTAATGGTTGGCCGAGTAATATGTGAGAAGCGCACATAGGGGGGACATCACACAACACCTCATCCCTGTACCTATCACCAATAGTAATTGGTACTCTAACCTACTCGGTAACATGTAAGCCTCCTTTTTCATTTAGCTAATGAATCATATACAGCTTAGGGTATGGGAGGGTTGGCAATTTCACGGCCTTAACTACCCCTTGTGCTATGACATTAGTACAACTCCCTCTGTCAATGATCAAGGCATATAGCTTACCATCCACTTAGCAATTAGTATAGAAGAGGTTCTCCTTCTACTCATTCTCATCACCTACAAATGCACTAAGAGACCGTTAAACAACAAAATAGTACTCGACATCGCCCTTAGGAAGTGTCTCAACATCAAGGTCTTCTTGAAACTCTTCTAGCATTTGTTCAACTCCCATCTCTTCCTCTACGTCACTCGCACTCTCTACTTCAAACTAAGGCTTGTCTCCCTTTATAGTTATGACTCAATGGTTCGGACATTAACTAGCTATGTGCCCAAAACCGAGACATTTAAAGCATTTGATTTCTTGAGTCTTCTTCTTAAGCTCTAACCTTAGTCTCTTTGGACCTCTGATTCCTCAACCTTACCCTTATCTCAGCCTTCTTTTGGTTGAATCAGTACTTGCCCTTAACGTTCCACCTTGAAATTGTTTAGTGCTCAATCATTCCCTGGTCAGCTCGGCATGTCACTCCTATTCGGCAACATAAGTTAACTATTTTGCATTCAACTAACCTAGTTCCACCTCTACCTTTTAACTCTCTATGCCACCTTGATAGCTTCATCTAGAGTTGCAAGACTTTACAACTCCACTATGTTACCAATCTTGATCCTTAGCCTAAAAATAAACTTTGTGATAGTTCACATCTCAAGTTTGTTAACATTACATCGGATCATGAGTAACTGAAACTTTTAGACATAGTCATCCACCGACCAGTTACCCTATCGCAAATCTTGTAGACATCAGAAAATATCTTACTCGTAGTGTTCAAGAACAAACCTACTTCTCATAACTCTCTTCATCTCATTCCATGTTCGAATTTCACATTGGGCCTTCAGGCAAACATTCTACAACTTCTTCCACCACATTACCGCATATCTAGAAAACTATAACACGGTTACTCAAATACGGACGATGTCTTCATAATCATAGAAGTTGAATATCTTTTCGATCTTCTCCTCCTAATCCAAGTAGTTGTTAGTACTACCGGACCTATTGAAGCTCGGAATTTGTACTTTAAGGTGTTCAGTGCCCCTAGGAGCCTTAAGTTCATGCTCGTCAACTTCAACATACTGTTGTTCCTCTTCATACTCCTACACTTCATCCAATTCTAACCTCCTTCTCACCATTCTTTTGACACGTTGTGGTGGTGCTTAGTTTACGAGAATGGCCTTTGGTGCATGCGAATCATTCATTTGTCCTCTCAGCTTATCTCTCATTTCTTGGCCTTGTTCAACGACTCTCTCTCATGGCGTAATCTCTAAGACTCTTTGTACTAAAACGGCTAAATTAGCTACAATAGTAGCAAAGTTTTGTATCTGCTCATCAATAGTACGTAGTGTTTGTTGAGTAACTCGACCACAACCATGAGCATCACTCTCTGCATCATTAATCTCTCCTTAAACACTAGGATTTGACTTTCTCAAAACAAAGTATCAGAAAATACTCTTCACATAAGAAATCCTTACACACACAAATATCACACAAACTGTGAATTGTAAACTTGCTTTGTTCTTCCAAATGAAAACAGAATATCACGAATAGCAAACTAATAGGGACTATCACTACACAGCTCTTAGTTACAATCTCAAGCTCTAATATTAAGAATTATATGATGTGTTTAGGAGCTCAATTATTACTAAGACTTACTGTAGCAAATCTAAACCAATCAATCCTTCGAAATATCGAAGAAAATAGAATGAGCAGGTTAACGAACTGACTAAAGTAGCTGAAGTGAAGCTACTTAGAGGATATGACACACCAACGGACACAACACAACTTCACACTTTACTTGATATGACACATAAGTTGATGTCAAGGTCCACCTATTACTAATCTTGAGCTACTCGGCAAGATTAAATAAGAGTATATGAAAATAGACTTGGAGAGGGTAGTCTCATAAGAACCATATATTCAATGTCTATTCTATAGGGTAAGAAGATTCCAACTTACAAGAAGAAGGGACTATTTAGAGTAAGTTCCTATGGCAACATTACAAATAAAGAAATTATAAAAAGGCATACAAAAAGGGAGATCCTAGTACTTATGAAAAAAGGTAAAAAGGACAAACGATAAAAAAGGAAAAATAATACAGTGTCAGATGAGATAGACAAGTGGCAATGCAACATTAGTTTTATACAAAGATTCTTTGATAACACCAGGCGAGAGGAATTAAGATGTTATGCCAATAAAGAGGTTGAAACAAGAAGGACTACCGTAAGAGTTGAAAGGAGGCTAAGAGAGAAGTACTTGGCAGGCAGGAGCCTAGCTTTTGTTACTTGGCAAGAACTCTCAGCAACTAAAGGTTAAATCACTTGGCATAGAGCCCTCAGCTAAAGAACAGTTAGCATTGGCACAAGAGAGAGAATAGAGCATAGTACAACTACTCAGAGCTTTCAAGGAATTTAGCCATCTACCTTCAGTGTACTATTTCTTGTTCTTGGCAGGTTGGTGAGAGAGAATTCTTCTAGTAAGGGACTAGAGGCCTTTGAGATATACATGAGTGAGTAGGCCAATGGTCGATAACCTATCAATAAAACAAAAAATATTAAAGTCCCACTTGCTTCTGTTAAAAAATACCACTACCACATAAACCATTAACAACAAGAGGAGTCTATGCCTCAAATACAATCACAATACTATCATCACACTTATAAAACTATCGAACACTCATACTATCCTTTGTAGTAGGTATAATCGTCATCATCCATATCATACACCAAGTTGTATCATAAGTCATCGTAATAGTCTTAGTCTCCTGTATTACTTGCATCCAAAAATAAGGTCTTCGAAAGGTAAGCAAAATTGCCTAATACAAAAATTACGCAACCACATATGCATGAGCAAGCATATTTAATACCATAAACTTATGCAAAACATGCTTTCATTGACCAATTATTCTCTTTATTAAAGTCAAATGCACAGCATAGCTTTGGCGTCCTAGAGCTTGGGGCAACTCTTAACCCCTAACCACATAAGTATCATATACATTGTACATATTTAGTATTGAGTACTCCTCAATTCCTCAAAATCGTTTACATCCTAATGTCTAACTAGATCAACTCGGTAAGCAACTTGAATCAGGACAATGATACTTACAAATCCTCGAGTGCCACCCTAAAATCACCAGTACTCTCGGTTCCTTAGGCCTAACCAAACACACTCATCATATTAAGCATTTAAGGCCAAATATAATTAAATTTATTTAACAACTAAACTAGTAAACACATTCAACAAGTATGTAACCTCGTACTTGAAATGAATATCTCAACTAAATCTGCTTTAACTTCACTTCTTACTCCTAAAATTATATAAGATATGATGCTCAAACTAAAGTCAAATCACATTAATTAACATCTTAACTTTATCCTGTTATCCACCGAAGCTATAGAGTCACAACAGTTTTACTGTGTAAACTAACTTATGATAGTAACCAACCTCACAATTTCTATCATAGACATCCTAACTTCTCGCTTTGAAATAAACAGCTCAATTAAAATTTATGTTAAAATTTACCTAAAAAGCTAGAACCTTAAGTCATATATATATAATTACATTTATATTGTCTTGTAATCCCAAGAATTTAAACATACTACAGTAGTCACTATTAACGAACATATCACCATACTAGTTCATAAACCTAAAAGTACTAACAAGACATTACAAGACTCGTTCATACAGCCGATTGATCCTCACTCCCTTGTAGCTTCAAAAAGAAACTGACCTTAAGATAATTATACCGCAGCATATCAATTAAAACTTGCAAGAAAATTTATAAAGGTATGAGCAATCATAACTCGATAAGTTAGGTTAGAGACTTATGAATACATAGCAAACACAAACAAGGTTATCAAACAATTAATTATATACAATGCATTAAGCAAATGCCATTACATAATGTGGTCCGATTCATTATGAAATTAGAGTAATTTTACCCGCTCTAATTTGGGTTAAGGAGTTTTTATGTTTATGCAATAACTTACAACCAAACCCAGGTTTGTGCAATGGAAACATCGCTCCCCTGATGACTACCCTTTGAACAATTGTCCTCATCCTTACCGCAACCTTTTCTCTTATCACTTAGTTCGACTAAGGATGAAAAAAAGACCATTTTGCTATCCAATGCTATCTTTTTCGAAAGTGTCAATGTTTAATTGGAGAATCCTAACAATCTCTTAAAGGGTTGCAATGCATGTCAAATTAGGATATTTAGGTTAGTTATGCTTAAGTACGGTTTAAGGTGATCAAGCAATCTCACACCATTCAATTCATAACAAACACTAAACACAACCTAGATTTTCGGTACGAAGTCAAATACATACAAGCACATACATAAAACTACCTACAAGCACAATCATATACAATCCTAAGCCTCCGAATACTTTAAAATAGTATTCTAAATTACGATAAAGTATTGAACCCAACTTACCTAGAGTCCTCAATTAGCTCACACGACTGGTCATAAGTTACTCGTTTTTGTGTATTCTATAATATAAAAACTCTTTTAGTATTTATATCCTTATATTATATATAAATTTTAGGTTATGATTTAACTCAATTTTCTACACACACACACATATATATTATTTATTTTCGATTCATTCTAAGTTAGTTTTCGATTTGGTTTCCATTCTAAATCAATTACAACTATGAGCATTACACATAAATCCTAAAAATGAATTCCGAACCATAGTATGAAATTAATCATATTATACTCGAATATCCTAAATATCACTTTTAGTCCCTAACTAGTATTTTAGCCTATACAATATACCCTAGTTCTTATTTATGTATTGAATTTACTTTCGATGTAAGAAAATTTTACATTTTTCATATAATTACTTAAATTTATGTTTCCTATCAAATTTATTATATATTAATATTATTATTATATTATTAATTTTAACCTAATATTTTATATTTATTATAATTCTAATTCCACATACTATTAAAATATCATATATTTACTACATAATATTCCTAATAATTACATCTAACACCCTAAATGCTACAAATATCATACCACATCATATATGAATATCTTAAAATAACTAATTATACATTAAATCAGTAATTATTCAATTAACCATTAATTATCCTTAAAATCACTAATTATATATATAATTTAAAGGCCTAAAAATTACTTAAAATATTTGAGAATCCATTTCTGAAAAAGGGCTTCATAGCACTATTTTATATCATCGAAATAGTCTATATAAAAAAATTGAACTCAAAACTACACTCATAAGGCTATTTATTTCTAAATCGAAATATTCTCAAGTTTATAACATTTCTTAAGTGCTACATATTTCTAAATATAATTTAATCAAACCAAATATTTTTCCCTAAATCTACATACATAAAAGCATTAGAATATTAAATTTCATAATTTTCAAAGCTATTTAATATTTTTAAGAAATTAAATAAAATCGGGTTAAAATTGGACTCACATAACCGATAGACTTCCGGCTACCAGTAGTGGTCCTAGGAGTATCGATCGGTCTAGATGGTATTGGTAAGGTGTATTGGTGGCAGCGGTTCATTTCTAGGTGACCGTGAGTCATGAGTTTAGTCTACAAGCCCTATTTGTACAAAAAAAAAAATTTTTAAACCTTAATTCTCTCTATTTTTCTTGCACTCTAAATAGATCAAATGAGCTTTAGTCAAGGTTTGGGTATTTATAGAGTTGCATAGAGATTTTTCTTTAATTTTTGAGTTGACATTTGGCTCTTATCCCTTTCTTTTTAGCTTTATATTTGTCCTAAATTGATTGGTTGAATTTTTTCTTCTTAATCCCAGCATACCACTACCTTGATCTGGACAATTCTTCACTTTTCTAATTTTTCCTTGATTTTTTTGTAATTTTTTTAATTATTTAGCATTAATTTAATTTTTTTAAGCATTTTAAGTAATTTCATGTATTTTTACCTATACGTAAGTATATATGAAGTATAAGTAAATACTCTTAAATATAATTTATGTTATTTTATAATTTTTAATGTATATATAATTTATCTCTAGCGACTTATCAGTTATCAAAACTCGTTTTTATACATATTTTATAAATAATGAAAAATATACTTATAATTTGATATTATAATATTTTATTATTTTATTACTTATTTTCTTAAATTCAAACTTATAAGATCGCTTTTACCTACTCTTCTAACTTCATCGTATAATTTGGGCTTGATCGAACACTTTATCCAATTGCATCTAATCCGAACTTCAAATTACAGGGCTTACATATCTTATTGTCCTTTCCCAACACTTAGGTTCCTATGATCAATTGGATTAGTTGGCCAAAAGGTTGTTACAATGTATTTTTGATTTGTTGTGTAGCTAAAAGTAGTGCTAGAATTAAGTAGGAATTGGTTTAAGTGAAAAAGGTTATAAAACGAAAGAGTTGTAGGCATTCTATTTATGTTCTATAGCCTATGGATTAATTGGTGAAAGTGCTACCAACTGATTGCCGTTGAATTTTGTAGAACTACAGAATTCATCCTCACAACCAAATATGAACTTACGATTTCTCTTCATCTACTTTAAAATTCTTACCCCATAACCTTTAATCTAACATTTCCTTTTCCAACTACAACATTTTTAACTTCCAAATCCTTAATATATCAACTTTATCAAAAGAATCACAATCTAACTTAGAAGAAATTGTTACTTACCTGTTGGTTTTGCATCTCCTTGTTCGATTTTTCTCCAACCTTTGTTTCTTTTGCACTCCCTTTAATAATCATGTCCTAAGACTCAATTTGACATTCTATAAACCGTCGAACTCCTCTACTCCTTGGTCTCCTACTATTAAAATAAGGAATTTTATATGAAATTCCACATTCTAAACATAGCACTTTAAGGATTTTGCAAAGATTTTCCCACTTACCGCTAAGACCTTGCGCCAAGTGTAAGAGAGGAGAGGGAACTATTGTGTTTGAAAAGAAACATTAAGGAAAAAAAGGGGGGGGGGGGGGGGGGGGGGGGGGGTGGGGGGGGGGGTTTGA